>CM042158.1:75645938-75653438 GCA_023376005.1 Doryteuthis pealeii
GTGTGCGTGTCTGTGTGTGTGCACGTTCGTATATTTTATAGCTGAGAGTTTGCGCGCCTCCATGTGTGTATGATGTCTGTGTGTGCGTGTATGTGCACATTCGTAATTCGTGTGGGCTGGAAGTTCGCGCACCTGTGTGTGTGTGTGTGTGTGTGTGTGTGAGAGAGAGAGGAGAGAGAGAAGAGAGAGAGAGAGAGAGAGAGAGGAGTGAGTGAGAGTGTGTGTGTTTGTGTATGTGCATCCACACTGTATTTGTAGCAAAATTAAAGAAACGGCTAATCATATAATTATATCCCATCATAAATCTTTAGCCTCAGGCAATTTCTAAGCATTTTTGTCTTCCATGTTTCCTTATGTACAAAAAAGATTCTTTTTTTGTAATTACCGCAAATTATTTATTGAAATTATGAAATTATCATTTAATTAAAATCATATTAAAATAATTAAAAAAGCCAATTAAAGTAGCACTTTCTATTTATTTTAAAATGTATTTCATATTGATGAACAAATCAAATATTTTGTTAAAAAAATGTAACTTTAATTATCAGAAATGAGGTATAATGCTACATACTATACGTGTATAGTAAGTAAGTAAAGTCATCGGCCTAATGTCAGTATCAGACATTTATTTTCCAACGAATTTTTTCATTCAAAATAAATGTTCACTCTGATGAAATTCTTCTATGTGTGCGAAATATTTTCACACACAGAACTGACCGGTAAGTGATATCGATATCGATTAAATTCATTTCATCCATCTACATACTCATTTTTCCTCTATATATATGTATCCCTTTCAGACTATTCCTCAATATTAACCTGAGTGCTTGGGAAATTATAGCATCCAATCAGAGCTTGAAAAATAGACTGAAACATCGAGATCAGCTCCGTCTAACTTTTAAAAAATTTGATTCCCAAATATAGGAAATTCCATCCGTCAGTGTGTCTTCATAGCTCGCATCAAGGCTGGGCTACTGTCACACCCAAGAAAACACAAAATGTCTTCTTAATAGCATGATCCAAAGGAAAGGTAAGGAAGCGGGAGGAAACAAATTACTCAATGCTGAGCCTCATCTATCGTTCACGATAGGAGAGCCCACTATATATATATATATATATATATATATATATATATATATAGACAAAAGGATATGAAACCACACAATGCTATTTAAAATGAACATATTTATATGATATTCATAGCTAATATTGAATAATATTCCGATTTATAAAAATCACTTTAGAGCTTGCTTTTTTTATTCCGGACTCATCGAGAGAGAAGCTGAAAATATGTTTTCGTTTTGAATTCAAATATTTTCAGTTTGTCTCTCGATGAGTCCGGAATAAAAAAGAACGAGCTCTGAAGATGATTTTTATAAATCAAAATATTGTTCAATATTAGGTATGAATATAATATAAAATATTTTCATTTTAACAACATTCTGTGTTTTCATATCCTTTTGTCTATACTTATACCGTCGGATTCATTTCCTTACTCTTAACTTATATATATATATATATATATATATATATATATAGTGATATATCCATTGTCCTGCTAGTTGTTTTCTATTCAATGTCGAATAAGGACAAGAGCGTGAGGATCCGTTCCAAGTAATACCACGACCCCCAAGCTAGGAAGGTAAAAAAAATATTTCTTCGACAGTAGAAACAAAATTGTTTTTGCGCAGCGGTAAATATATAAAGAAAGGACGCATTGTATCAGTACATTAAAATATAAAATAGAGGTAAGCAAATTCGGTGGAGTGCCCGGATCTATGCCGTAAAGTGGAGAGCTGATGGTAGGTAGTGCGCTCCAAACGCAAAAGCAATATCTCTAGTCCATTGCTACTGAAAAGGGAATAGACTTCCTCGCTGTGTGACTGATACCGAAAATTGGCCAGCTTGGTTCTGTGCGGTAAAGTGGGGAGCTGATGGTAGGTAGGGCGGTCCAAATGCAAAAACAACATCTCTAGTTCAGCGCTAGTTAAAAGAGAATAGACTTCCTCGCTGTCTGATATTGACAATAGGCCACTCTCTGTCTTTACTTCTTACTAATTTATATATTTGTGGGTGTTATTACTCTCTCAAAAACAGCCTTGTCGGCTGCGGCTTCAGAATACATCGACTGCACCTCAATGGGGCCATCTGTTATCGATGGTTGGTAACCCGTGATACTTAAGGACGGAATCCTAGTGGATGAGCAGTCCCTGGCATGCAACACTCAACATTGACCCTTATTGGCTACACGGTCGGTCGGAGAGGCCCTTCCGATCAATCGGCTGGTCACATAAAGCCCTAGCACCTATATAATTGTCCCAACCCTATTACTTTCGGCAAACCCCAAGCCTTTTTTATCATATGGGGGTTAGAAGGTGATAGCTGAGGGGCCGGGTCAGCTCAGTCGGTAGAGCGTTCGGCTAGAAACCACAAGGTTCCTAGTTCGATACCGGTCCTCGCCAACTCAGCGTATGAGTAGCACAGGATCTGTGCGGTAAAGTAAGGAGCTGGTGGTAGGTGTGGCGCACAACCTCAGAGTCAAAACAATCTCCTTGGTCTAGCGCTATTGAAACGGGGATAGACTCCCTCGCTGACTGGCTGATACCGACTTTAGGCCGCCCCGATGACTTTACTTACTTACTATCTGATGGTGAGGTTCCAGTTCCGGAGGTTTTGGGAATGTTGAGAAGCCCTTCATCATCATTAGTCCCTGGTCTACTGTGAACCGTAGTGGTAGTACCTGTTAGGGCCCCATAGGGCTAAATAGAAAAATGTATTTATAAAATTTGTGTAACCATTAAAAATGAATTTATTTCAAAACATTAAATGACCCACTGCGGTTGATATGCCGTAAAAGAAAACCAAACCAAATCAAAGCCTCTTTAAAACGAGTAGAACAATGAAATTGTTACATATGAAAATACCGAAAATGAGAAAAAAAATATTACTAAAAAATAGAATCTTATCACGTAACGAATCTCGCAAAATCTCATTTAGAATGGGAAAAATGATTTTCGAGATATGCATTCAAGATTCCCGAGTGAAGACAAATGTATTTTATTACAATCATTACGACTCAATAATTACCGGTTTAAAAAAAAAATCCCAGGGAAGATAATTTGATCTTGTATGATAAAATAGTCAGTGATGGGTAGATAATTCAAACTGTACCAACTTATCGTACTAATCAATAAAAGAAAACTAATTACCATACGCCAATAATTATAAGCTAGCGAGACCTGTGGATATAACACAGTGTGATAATTTTATCATTACAACGTTTGATATGTTTACTTAAGTGCTATTGCTAAATAGTTCAATAAGGATAAAGCTTATGGTAGGTGTGGCGCTCCACCTCAGATGCTAAAAACAATCTCCTTGGTCTAGCGCTAGTGAAAAGGGGATAGACTCCCTCGCTGACTGGCTGATACCGACTTTAGGCCGCCCCGACGACTTTACTTACTTTTATAATAATCTTGATTGAACTCTCTTTCTCTCTCTGTCTATCTATTATCTATCTATCTATCTATCTATATATATATATATATATCCCTCTTTCTCTCTCTCTCTCTCTTCTCTCACACACACACACACCTCTCTCTCTCTCTCTCTCTCTCTCTCTCTCTCTCTCTCTCTCTCTCTTTTATTTCTTTCCTTCTTTTCATCTTTTCATTATGTTCGTTTGAAACAGATTAGCGCAATCATTTCCGCGCGCTCACCCCCTCTCTTTATCTTTCCCTTACTCTTTTTCTTTATCTCTTACTTATTATATTTTTTCTGTGTAGCGTGTTCTTTTTCTTCGCTTTCGTTCTTTGTCATAAAAACGTAATGGTCCCTTATAGCCGAGGTGACGTCACTCATAAGAAATAAGAATTCGGCGGATAAGCAATGGCAAATAATCAGGATTTACGTGCTTTTCATGTTTGACGATTTGAACGGTCTCACTTTTAACCGGAGGGTCTTGCAAGATG
The DNA here is from genome assembly GCA_023376005.1 of Doryteuthis pealeii. Classification (NCBI taxonomy): domain Eukaryota; kingdom Metazoa; phylum Mollusca; class Cephalopoda; order Myopsida; family Loliginidae; genus Doryteuthis; species Doryteuthis pealeii. The sequence continues at coordinate 75,649,910 of CM042158.1, forward strand.
ATAACGGTCGTAAAATTAAGGAACACGATTATTAATAATAGGGGCCCGTTAGCTCAGTCGGTAGAGCGTTCGGCTAGAAACCACAAGGTTCCTAATTCGATACCGGTCCTCGCCAACTCAGCGTATGAGTAGCACAGGGATCTGTGCTGTAAAGTAAGAAGCTGATGGAAGGTGTGGAGCTCCACCTCAGATGCAAAAAACAATCTCCTTGGTCTAGCGCTATTGAAAAAGGGATAGACTCCCTCGCTGATTGGCCGATACCGATTTTAGACCACCCCGACGACTTTACTTACTTAATAAAAGACAAGATTTGGCATTAAATATCGCACAAGGGTTTACATGCCATTAAGACAAGCAACTATAACTTCTTAAATTAATTCATATATACAATATGGGTAAATAGTATGGCAGACTGGGCTCTTTAATGTTGTTTAGTTAACCAGTCTAAGAGAAGGAAAACTTTGAATTCAAATCTGTTAAACTCCGCTTAAGAAATTTACCTTGTGTTACAGCCTGCTCTATGGAGGGGGTAGGTAAATACTGTGGTCGTCGAAAGAAATGGACACAGCGACACGAGTTCAAATTCTAGACGAGGCTTGTTGCATTTCATATGCACTAATACCTTGGGAAAGGTATGAATCCAATATTCTCCCTCCAACAAATGATAGATAGTAGGCGACTAGGCTGTTAAAACCTTAGTACGGCAACTGGTCTAGGAGAAGACTCTGAATTTTGGTAAACTCCGCATAAATTGACCTTGTGTCGCATTCTGTTCGTGCCATGAACAGCAGTAGTACAATTAAATTCAAAGCCGGGTCTATGGTTATTGAAACACGTACGCACACATAAACGAACAAAATAACATACCTTCAAATCTTTTCTGTCTTTTTCTTTTTTTGGGGGGGGGGCGGTCTTGGCAAATACGACACCATCTATTATCAAACAAATCCTTTCTCTCTTTGATTTTTATCACAAATATCCAGTCGTTTTATTATTCCTCAATCAATGTCGATCGTGAAATCCTATTGTTGTGTAATTACTTTCATTCAGAAGTTTCCAGCTTTATGTTAACACCAATTCTTTCTTATCTTGCAACTTCCTTTTTCCAACACACAAATCTCCCAGTGCAATTATCGGCCAATTCGATTATGTCCCAGCTATTCATTAGATGCTAATATAGAGCAGCAGCCACCCACCACAAGAAGATCTATAGTCGCCTCGGAATTATCAATTATTCGGTGTTTAGAAAATTATTACTATATCACTCCTTGCGAGTTTTTCACACCAACATTAGCTAGTAGTCTTTCACCAGGATGTAAGTGAAAGCAAGTCTACCCAAGTCTCTTTTGAGCATGCCAGCCAATCTCAACAGAGCTGTTATGATTTCCTATTCCTTGAGTCTTTTTTCCGAGTGCTCCAATTACAATTGGTATCACTGACACCTTCATGCTTCACAGGTTGGAAAAAAGAATGAAATACTTTAGATATACGATCCTTATTACATTTGGGGCACCGGTAGATGTCGTCAGTGATGTAATTCCTTGGGTCACTGTGAACTTTCGGGTCTTTCAACATCATACCTCCCTCGCCAGGGGGGCCCTTTCAAAGATCATCAAACACTTATCCACCTACCCTGTGTTGCATAGAGTATTTATATTTAAGTTAAAGTAGCGTGGGTATGGTTTCAACAGCGACTGGTTATTGACTGTTTCTCACTTATGCGATCTTTTAAACCAAAATGGCTAAAAAGGGGGAAATCTTAAGAAATAAACTTAATCAATAAAAGCACAAAATAATTACGAATGGATTATGTCAAAGCAAAACTTAACAATATGCAGAAAATAGAAAGTGTAGGATTTGTGGTGGCTGGGATGAAACAGTTAATTCTTTCAGAAGTGAATGCAGCTAACTGACACAAAAGAAGTGCAAGAGCAAGCATGACTGTGATGGTATGTGCACAAACCAGAATCTGTCGTATAAAATGAGATGATTAAAATTCTCTGGAACTTTCAGATGCAAACAGATTCCCCGATCCAGGCCAGATGACCAGATGTAGTTTTAATTAACAAGAAGGTTATAACTTATCATCTGGTGGACTTTTCCGTTCCAGGAGACCAAAGAATGACAAAAAGCGAGTAAAACTCGACAAATACCTTGATCTTGCCAGAGAGTTGAATAAGTTGTAGGCATGAAGGTAACAGTGATATCACATTCATAGTTTAAGACCTTTCGGTGGTACCTATCGACCCTTTTTATAAAATTTATATTACAATTAATTGCAAATAAATAAGGGGAAGCACTCAAGAAACGATACTAATATAGTTCCACCACAAGAAGATCTATGGTCGCCTCGGAATTATCAATTATTCTGTGTTTAGAAAATAATTACTATATCACTCCTTCCGTGTTTTTCGCACCAACGTCAATTGGTAGTTTTAAACCGGAATCTAAGTGACAGCAAGTCTACCCTTAAAATTATGCCCCATGGAAAATTTTATCTTAGAGTCTCGGTTTTAAAGTTAGTTTTGTTTGACATTGATATTACCCCCATGAGCATTTCAAAAATATAAAGCAGACAACTAAATATATTTCTATGATCTAATAAAATTTAATAGGGGTGGACAGCAAGAAGTAGTCATGGGAATCCGTGCTATGAACACGACTGTTTCAGAATGTACAGCAACATTTATTATCAAAGTCCTTTCTCTCACAAGATTAAGCGACAGGACGTCTACCCAGGTCTCCTCTGTGTATTCTAGCCGATCTCAACAGTGCCGTTGTGATCTACAATTCCGTGAGTCCTTGTCCAGGTGTACCAAGTACAAGTGGTATCACTGACAGCTTCATGTTCCACAGCTTGGAAAAAAGAGTGTGCGAGTTAAATCAAGATTATTATACGTTTTATATATTGAGCAATTTGAAATAGCTCTTAAGTAAACATGTTATCTACCACTTTACATATCGCGTATATAATTGGGAGTGAGTAGAAGAGAGGGGTTATATTTATAGACCACCTACGCCTCTGCAAAGAGGTACCACCCCTAATGGGGAAACCTGTTGGCCGTGGGTGGCGGCCCATGATGCTTAAGGACGTAATCCTGGTGAATAAACAGTCCATGACGTGCAACACTCCACGTTGGTCCTTACTTAGGAGACAGTCGGTCGGTCACTTCAAGCTCTAGCACCTATATGGTTATCCCGTTCCTATTGCCCTTATGGCAAGGAACCAATCATTTTTATCATATATATGCTAGAATGCGCTAGCTGAGGCTCTTATGCTCTGGGTATGACATTAAACTCCCATGTCCACTCTGGCCCGGGGTGGTAGTACGTGTTAGGGTACTATCTATGGGTTCAAAAGAAATTTACTTTAAAAATAGTTATTCTAAACTATTGCTACGAATCTTTCAAAACTTTGCCGGCATTAAATAACCCACTGTGGTTGCTATGCCATAACACAAAAAAATCTTCTAGGTGCGTATATTAAGGATTTACAGTTTACATTGAAACAGCCTCGTACGAGAAATTA
>CM042158.1:75658438-75665938 GCA_023376005.1 Doryteuthis pealeii
AGAAGAAGAAGAGAAGAAGAAGAAAAGAAGAAGAAGAACAACAACAACAACAACAACAACAAGACGATGAGATATGGACGTGAAAGAAGAAAGTGCTGGGCCTTCGAAATAAAGACGGATCACGTTATCCCAGCAAGGAGACTATACCTAGTGTTGATTCGCAAAAATGAAAAAACTTGTCAACTGGTGGATTTTGCAGTCCCAGTAGATCACAGGTTAAAGATGAAGGAAAACGAACAGATGGATAAAACCTGGAACTTGCCAGTGAATTGAAAAAGATGTGGAATATGAGAGTGAAAGTGATACCAAACGTAATTGGTGCACTTGGAACAGTCCCAAAAAGCTAGGAAAAAAGACTGGAACATCTGAAAATCAGAGGAAGAATTGAGACCATCCAGAATACGGCATTGCTGCAATCTGCCAGAATACTCAGAAGAGTCCTGGAGATCTGAAGAGACTTGTAGTCACCCAGAATCCAGTGAAAAACCACCAACTAACGCTGATGTGAAAAACTCAAAAGGAATAATAATCTATTAATAATGGAGATTTGCTTCCAGTTTTGCCTGTATAAAAAAATACCCAAAATTGTCATAACCTAAAATAAATACACTGAAAATTTGAACATGCAACATTAGACAGTCCTCATTGTTTTTTAAAACAAGTTTGAATAAATACATGACTGGTATTATATATCTATATATAGTTTGTTTTATTTTAATATATATTTAAAGTTTACATTTCAAATTGTTTTATTTTTTAATCCTTTAATGAATTTGATGATTTTACTTACTTAGGTTACAAACTCGCTGACATTGAATTTTTTACTCCCACCCCTCAGACAATATGTTTCAAAAATCTATTTTTACATCGCCGGAAGGCGTTTTTTATTTTGTACTACTACTACTACTAATAATAATAATATACTAATAATAATAATAATAATAACAAGAACAAGAACAAGAACAAGAATTGCCAATACTCTACCGAAACGAATTATGAACAGAGAAAAGACGAGCTCATGTTTCTAATCTTGTATATATCAATAGTCGTTTTCCTTGCTATACCCTCTGGTTAAAATGAGTCCGTTCAAACCATCCAGCATGTAACGCAAAAATGTAAATCCTGATTATCTGGTGTAGCTTTTATGTAATTCCTGATTATCTGTGTTGCTTCTCCGCCAAATTCTTATTTCTTCTGTGTGCCCTCACATCAGCTAAAGAATGGACTATTCCGTTTTTATTATAAAGAAAGAAAGGGAAGAATAAGGACATGCTACACAGAAAAAAAGAAAGAGAGTAGCGGAAAGATAAAGACAGTGGTTGAGTGCAGAAGCGATATCGATGATCTGTTTCAATCGAACATGATGAAAAGATGAAAAGAAGGAAAGAAAGAAAAAGAGATGGGGAAAGAGAAAGAGAAAGAGAAAGAGAGAGAGAGAGAGAGAGGGGGGACGGAGAAAGAAGGAGTGAACGCGTGGGAGCGATAATTCAATCAAAATTAAAAAAGAATAAAGAAGGACAGAAAGAAGAGAGGGAGAGAGAGAGAGGGGGGGGAGAGAGAGGTGTGTGTGGGTGTGTGAGAGAAAAGAGAGAGAGAGAGAGAGAGAGAGAGAGAGAGAGATTTTATTCTCTTTACATATTGAACTATTTTGCAATAGGTCTTAAGTAAACATACCAAACGTTGTTGGATTATTTTGGGTATGTGTAGTTGATCACGACTTATATTTATAGACTGTTCCAAATCATATAGGCTAAATCAGTCAATAATAAAGTCTTAAATTTAATTTACTATTTAAAGGCGTTGATAAATTGCCCTAGAATCACTCGCTGCAGAAGGACAGACCAACAGACAAGGGTTATACAACTCCCTAAGGACGGATCAACGGACAAGGATTAAAACTGACACTAGATCTTTCTACTTCAAGAAAGGGTCAAACTTTAAGGAAGGGTCTCCACTGTAAAACTACTCTCGACTACAGTCCTAAAATAAAATTAGCATAATGTGGTATATCCACAGGTGCTGCTAATAGGAAGATCTTAATACTGATGGAAATTTGTTCCAAATAAGAGGATCTGTTGGATAGAATGCTAAATGTGTTCATGCTTGAATATCCTGTGCTAACAGGTGCCCGGGGTGAAGGCAATACGCAATGTTTTTGTGGTATTTTCTAATTCAGTATAATTCAAGAAAAGCACATTGTTAAGTGTAAGTGGAAAAGGAGTCAAAACAGCTGGAGGCAGAATTTGTTTTTGGGAATATTACACCAAATAAAAATTGGAAACTCGACACCTTTTCAATGTTTATTTGCTTGTCGTTTCTTATCATCCTCTCTTGCCCTCTTACTTCTCCTCTCCTCTCCTATCGCTCTCTCTCTCTCTCTCTCTCTCTCTCTCTATCTATCTATCTATCTTTCTGTCTCTGCTCCCCTCTCTCTCTCTCTCTCTCTCTCTCTACTCCAATCTCTCCCTCTCCAGTCTCTTCTCTCTCTTCTCTCTCTCTCCTCCAATCTCTCTCTCTTTCTCTCTTTCTCTCTCTCTCTCTCTCTCTCTCTCTCCATCTCAATCTCTCTCTCTCTCTCTCTCTCTCTCTCTCTCTCTCTGCACTCCAATCTCTCTATTTCTCTCTCTTTCTCTCTGCAATGCAGTCTCTCTGTCTTTCTCTCTCTCCACTCCAATCTCTCTCTCTCTCTCTCACACACTACTCGATTCTCTCTCTCTCTCTTCATCCAATCTCTCACTCTTTCTCTCTTTCTCTCTCTCTCTCTCTCTGCACTCCAATCTCTCTCTCTCTTCTCTCCCCCCCCTCTCTCTCTGCAATACAGTCTCTCTCTCTCTTTTTCTCTCTCTCTCTCCTCCAAGCTCTCTGTCTCTGTCTCTCCCTCTCTCCTTCTGCACCCCAATCTCTCTCTCCCATTTCTCTCTCTCTCTCTCTCTTCAATCTCTCTCTCTCTCTCTCTCTCTCTCTCTCTCTCTCTCTCTCTCTCTCTCTCTCTCTCTCTCTCCAATTCTCTCTTTCTCTCTCTCTATTTACATTTTTATATATCAATTCAAACGCTACTGCAACCAAAACATATATATATATATATATATATATATATATATATTATATATTATATACATATACATACATATGTGTGTGTGTGTGTGTTGTGTGTGTGTGTGATTAAAATTTAACGCTATAAGCGGTCTATCTCCGTAACATCTTCACGGTGCTCTATGCACTATTTTGTATATCCGTGCTGCTGACGCGACATGCTGATAATGATGATGATAATTATGATGATATACAGAATGTTCCAGAAGAATGTAGATCTTTTCTTTGTCAATATTAACTTTCCCAATTATCGTTCAGATTATCTCAAATCTTAAGAGCATCTGTAAAAACTTCTAAAACTAAAACTTGATTTAACTTTTTATATTCATTTTTGTTTAGCAAAAGAAAAGAGTGTTTAGACATTCAATCGGATTTTGTCTTGTTTCTACTTTCAGATCATTTTAAAAAGAATTGGTCAAGTTTTTTTTTAAATTAAGAAATTATATCAATTCTAACTGTTTTTAATAATACTTATTATAATTTCTTTAACTATTTTGTTACTAAAGTAAGACTAACAGAACTTAAAATATATATATAATATATATATATATATATATATATATATATATATAATATATATGAATGAATGAATGGACAAATAAAAGGTTTAGCTTTTATTCATTTACTTGGGAACAATATTACAACCAATGGTTTCCTGCTAAAGCATTCGTCAGGTAAACGAAATACTGTTTTTTCAAAATGACAGAAATTGTGTAAATCGTTAAATGTTAAATCACAGATATTGAGCACTATTCTAATAACACTGTACGTTGGATTACTATTACTTTTTCTAGTATACTAGTGCCAACCATACACACTAATTAATAAATATAATAATAATATATATATAATAGTATATATATATATATATATATATATATATATATATATAATTTAATATACCAAACTTATTGGTAAATACTCGCGGTGAGAAAAAAACCCAGCAAATAGTTTGATTGTAAAAATATACTACCAAACATCAACCGGGAAGAAAAAAATTTTTGAAAAAAGAAAAGACCAAGATTATAGTACCAACAGAAAATAATCTATTAGTACAATATTTGGGCCAAAAGAAAAACAATTTATATGCATATATATATATATATATTATATATTATATATATATATAATCATACAAACCGCAGGAAACTAAAGCTAATAAGTAAAAGTGCTCAATACCTAAGCAGAGCAAAGAATGATTATATATATATATATATATATATATATATATATATATATATATATATATATATATAAACTCTTGCAGATAGCTGCAGTTAATCAATATCTTGATTAATTCAGTGGATTTAACCATGAAGATCCTTATGGTGAAACTCCAGTAGGTTATTTCTGTACATACCATAATAATGAATTCGCTCTACTTACGAATTGAGCACTTTATATTTGTTATATCGCTGACTTATCATGGTAAAACTTGTATCAACTAAGCATTGAGACTAATTACACCGGTAAGTCATCCCATTTTCATATATATATATATACCAACCCCTCCGCACGAGCAGGATGCGACACAAGGTCAATTTCTTAAGCGGTGTTCAACAGGTTTGAATTCCAGAGTTTTCCTTCTTCTAGACAGGTTGCCTAACCAAGGTTAAAGAGCCCAGTCTGCCCTACTATTTACCATAGCTGGAGGGAGAGTAGAATTCATACCTTTCCCAAGGGGGTTAGCGCTAAGTGAAGTGCAATTACCAAGTCCAGGATTTGAACTCGGGCGACGAGTCCATTTCCCATGACTCTAACCATTACCACTCGCTTCCTACACACACACGCACACACACACACACACACACAAGCACACACACACACACACACACACACATATATATTATATATATATATATATATATATCAGTCGTCGGGGTGGCTCAAAGTCGGTATCAGCCAGACAGCGAGGGAGTCTATTCCCTTTTCATTAGCGCTAGACCAATGAGTTAGCTTGGGCTTCGGGTCGGAGCGCCACTCCTGTCATTAGCTCCTCACTTTACCGCATACATTCTTCCTGCAAATGACTTGACACATTTCATGCACCCAGACCTGACGCATAAAGAAAGTAAATAGGTAAGAAGTAGAAAAAAAAACATGTGATACTCATACGCTTAGTTGGAGAGGGCCGGAATCGAACCAGGAACCTGGAGGTTCCCAGCAGGACACTCTACTGACTGAGATGCAGAAGGCGCATATTCTTACTAGTATATATAATAATGGAGATTCGCTACCGGTTTTTGTCTGTAACAAAAACTGCGTCACTGCTTACATCACATTACCCAACACAAATCCAACGTCATAACATAGAATACATAATACTCAAAATGTGAGCATGCAACGTTAGACAAAATCCTCATTGTTTCAATAAATAGATGCCCGGCGTTATATATTTATATAATAGATTGTTTGATTCTAATATAATTTTAAAGTTATCGGAATGTTTCCATTTCAAATTGTCTTTCTTTCTTTCTTTTTTTTTTTTACTCCTTTAATAAATTTGACGATTTTACATACTTATGGTACACACTCTATGACATTGAATTTTTAGCTCCCACCCCTCAGGCAATATCTTTTAAAAAAAAGTATTTTTATATCGCCCGGAGGGTGTCTTTTTATTTTGCTAGTATATATAATATTTTACTAACTCGTAGGTAGTTGAAAAATATATTGGATTATTAAGAAAGTTTTTGTCATATAATCTTAGTTTCGACTTTTATGAAACCGCACTGAATACAAAAACGTATTTGAGCAGTTGAAAAGTCGCTGCGTTATCATTGTGATTTCATTTATTCAATAATAAAAATAATAATAGTAATAATAATAATAATAATATATTACCAGCAATAATAATAATAATGATAATAATAATAATAATGAGAAGAGAAGAGAAGAAGAAGAAGAAGAAGAAAGATAATGTAATGAATAATATAATAATAATAATATAATAATAAGAAGAAGAAGAAGGTGAGAGAAGAGAAGAGAAGAAGAAGAAGAAGAAGAAGAGAGAAGAAGAAAAGAATGTGAGAGAAGAAGGAGAAGAAAAAGAAAAAGAAGAAGAAGATAATAATAGAAGTAGAAGTAGAAGAAGAGAAGAAGAAGAAGAGAAGAAGGTGAGAGAGAAGTAAGAAGAAGAAGAAGAAGAAGAAGAGAATGTACCAGCAATATAATAATTAATAATAATAATAATAATAATAAATCATAATAATAATAATAATAAGAAGAAGAAGAAAGAAGAAGAAGAAGAAGAAGAAAGAAGAAGAAGAAGAAGAAAAAAGGAAGAAGAATTTGAAGAGAAGAAGGAAAGAAAAAGAAGAAAAAGAGAAGAGATAATAATAGAAGAAAAGAAGAAGAAGAAGAAGAAGAAGAAGAAGAAGAAGAAGAAGAGAGGAGGAGAGAAGAAGAAGAAGAAAAGAAGAAGAAGAAGAATATACCAGCAATAATAATAATAATAAATAATAATGATAATAATAATAATAATAATAATAATATAATAATAATAATAATAAGAAGAAGAAGAAGAGAAGAAGAAGAAGAAGAAGAAGAAAAAGAAGAGAATGTGAGAGAAGAAAGGAGAAGAAAAAGAAAGAAGAAGAAGAATATAATAGAAGAAGAAAAGAAGAAGAAGAAGAAGAAGAAGAAGAAGAAGAAGAGAGAGAAGAAGAAGAAGAAAGAAAAAGAAGAAGATATACCAAGCAATAATAAAATATAAATAATATAATGATAATAATAATAATAATAAAATAATAAATAAAATAATAATAATAAGAAGAAGAAGGAAGAAAAAGAGAAGAAGAAGAGAAGAAGAAGAAATGAATAAAATAAATTATGTCCAGATTTCAAAGACGTAATGTACTTAACTGTAGAAAATTGTTTTTTTTTGTCCATGTAGATGGCTCAATAATTTGATGTCCAAAAGTTTCTCTCTTGTCTTTTTTCTTTTCCGTCAGAATCCAACATTCAACATCTGAAACTTATTTACCTCATCTCTAATTAGGTTTGGATTTTCGACTAAATAAGATGATCGACATTTTGAGAATGCACCGAGTCACTTTTCGATCTTTCAAGAAGAAGAAGAAGAAGAAGCGAAGAAGAAAGAAGAAGAAAGAAGAAGAAGAGAAGAAGAAGAAGCAGAAGAAGAAGAAGAAGAAGAAGAAGAAGAAGAAGAAGAAGAAGAAGAAGAAGAAGAAGAAGAAGAAGAAGAAGAAGAAGAAGAAGAAGAAGAAGAAGAAGAAGAAGAAGAAGAAGAAGAAGAAAGAAGAAGAAGAAGAAAAGAAGAAGAAAGAAGAAGAAGAAGAAGAAGAAGAAGAAGAAGAAGAAGAAGAAGAAGAAGAAGAAAGAAGAAGAAGAAAGAAAGAAGAAGAAGAAGAAGAAGAAGAAGAAAAGAAGAAGAAGAAGAAGAAG
>CM042158.1:75668438-75670938 GCA_023376005.1 Doryteuthis pealeii
TCTCTCTCTCTCTCTCTCTCTCTATCTATCTATCTATCTATCTATCTCTCTATCTATCTCTATCTCTCACTATTTTAATTTCTTTTCTAAGTTTTATACATTATTTCAACCGTTTCTAAAATTATCCTTTTCTTTCTTTCTTTCTTTCTTTCTTTCTTTCTTTCTTTTCTGTCTCGCTTTCTGTCTTTTTCTTCTTTTCGCTTTCTGCTTTCTTTCTTTCTTTCTTTCTTTCTTTCTTTCTTTCTGTTCTCGCTTTCTGTCTTTCTTCTTTCTTTTTCGCTTCTTTCTTGCTTTCTTTCTTTTTCGCTTCTCTTTTCTTTCTTCTTTCTTTCTTTCTTTCTGTCTCGCTTCTGCTTTCTTCCTTTCTTTTTCGCTTTCTTTCTTTCTTCTTTCTTTTTTCTCTTCTTTCTTTCTTCTTTTCTTCTGTCTCACTTTCTGTCATTCTCCTTTCTTTTTCGCTTTCTTCTTCTTCTTCTTTCTTTCTTTCTTTCTCTATATCTTTCCTCTATCTTTCTTTCTCGCTTTCTTCTTTCTCTCTTCGCTTTCTTTCTTTCTCGCTTTTCTCTTGCTTTCTTTCTTTATTTCTCTCTTCTTTCTTTCTTCTTTCTCACGTTCCTTCTTCTTTCTTCATTTCTCTTTTGCTTGTCTCCCCCTCTTTCTTCTTTCTCTCTTCCTCTCTCTCTCTCTTTCTTTCTCGCTTTCTTTCTTTCTTTCTCACGTTCTTTCTTTCTTTCTTCTTCTTTTCATACAATATTTTCTACTCTTTCTAAATGTTTCTCTCTCGCTTTCTTTTTCGTTTTCTCTTTTCTATCTGTCTTTCTTTCTGTAGTTTTAAAACATTATTCTAAGTGTTCATCATACTCACTTTCTTTCTCTCTTTCTTTCTCCTTTCTTTCTTCCTTCCTTTCTTCCTTTCATTGGTTTTATTAAGTGCTTTCTACTCTCTCTAAATATAATTTCTCTCGCTTTCTTTCTTTCTTTCTTTCTTTCTTTCTTTCTTCTTTTCATGTTTTTCTTTCTTTTCTTTAAATCTTATGCATTGTTTTCTACTCTTTCGAAATATGTATCTTTCTACGCTTTCTTTCTTCTTTCTTTCTTTCTCTCTTTCTAATATTTGAGTTCATTCGACCGAGAACTTGTCAAAGGTAATAGATTACGAACAGATATTTTTTTCTAAACTATTCTATGTACATAAACACACCACCACACACACACCACACACACACACACACACCACGCACACACACACACACACACACTAATATATATATATATAATTCATCTATATACGTGTTATATATATATATAATACATACTATGTAAGTAAATGAGTACACACACACCACGTGCACACACAACAGACACACACATACACAACATATATATATATATATATATATATAAAATATAATATATATATATATATTAAAATATAATTGCATCTGTTATGCGATGGTGTGTATTGTTAATTTTGACTTTGAAATCCATCGCATTTAGGCAGACAAAGCGACAAGTGTGAAAAAAATAAACCAGCTGTCACCCAGTGAAGGGATGTGGTAAAATGTCAGATGACAGAGGGTGTGAATAACATCCTTCACTTACCGTTGTCCATACACACCATTTAGGAGTAAACCTTTTTTTCTTTCAAAAATTGACCTTTTGGCAAATGAAAAAACGCAAATGTTACGTTTCATTCTGACAAGATCAGCCACTCAAAAACTTAGACTTTTTTTTCATACGGCCACTTGAACACCCAGAACCCCGTCACTGATTTTAAAAATAATTGTTCGTCACAATAAAAAGGCGAGACCAGAGCACTCATATAACATAACACAGAAGAAAAAAGACATAGCCTCAGTGTGTGTGTAATATATATATGTATATATATAATATATATATATATATATATATATATTATATATGCCAATAAAAGGCCCTTAAATACCATGGGATGTTGGGTTATTGGACCCTTCCACTCGAATATGCCACGACTTCTCAGACCACTGATATATTATATATATAATATATATATATATATATATATATATAATATATATATATATATATATATATATATATATTTGGATAAAAAGCCTAAAGTACATGGTATCGCCCTTTTTATTCCCAATAACTTTGCCTGTTTACAATAATTAAAACATTTGAGCTCTCATTACGGAAACCTGAACTCTACAACAAACTACGGGTAAGAATTAGGACCCACCTAGAATCACCTTGTACAAGAAACTGTACCGCACCAAAGAATATATATATATATATATATTATATATATATATTAACATACATATATATATTAATATATAAATATATATAAGAAATAGTGAATGAAAAAATGAGAAAATATTGCATGGAAAGGTGCTCAATGCTAAAAAGCAGAGCAGATTTATAATCAATGGTGATATTATTGGTTTCACACTCATAATTAAAAGTTTCTGGTAATCCATCATCAATGAGAAAATGGTGAATGTCAAAAACCAGTCGT
>CM042158.1:75675938-75685938 GCA_023376005.1 Doryteuthis pealeii
GTACTTATACAATAAGTGTCCTTTCTTCGACCTTTATAAATATTTGCTTCCAAATTCTTCAGAAATAAATACAATGCCAAAATTCATTAGGCACAGTAGATGGCGAGAAGAATGCAATTTCGAAAATAACGAGACAGCCACTTTGCTGCAGCTGAAAAACCAGTAATATATCGTATCATATTAGATAACATGGCATCTGATTACATCCACAGTTATTAATATTTCAAGAAAGCAACATGATATCCATGAACATATCTTGTCTTATAGAATCAACTGTCAAAGGACAAAATAATAGTCTTTTCTTATTCTATCGATATTAGAACAATTCATTGTTTATATACATAAATGGACTCCTCGGTTCGAGTTCAATTCCAAGACGAAGCTGTTGGCATCTCCCATAGCGCTAATACCCTTGGGAAAGGTATGAATCCATATATTCTCCCTCCAGCTATGGGTTAAATAGTAGGGCAGACTGGGCTCTTTAACCTTGGGTAGGTAACCAGTCTAGGAGAGGGATAACTCTGAATTCAAAATTCCTGAGGTCAGTCGTTGATTGGGTTCGTGGCATTCCTTGATGCACTAATTTTTTCCTATCGACTGTGCCAAAAAGTGCGGAATGGTCCAACACAAGCCTTCACCACTATAAACAAATCACTGTGTTGGTTGTTCACTAGATGAACACTCATGCGTCGAAAATCGACGAGAGAGTCCATTTATATATATATATATATATATATATATATATATATATATATAAGTAATTAAGTATATATATATATATATATATATATATATATATATATATATATATCCGCCGCCCAGACGACTTTACTTGCACAGACACACACACACACACACACACACATTAGGAGGTCTAAGCTCCCTGAAATAGACTATAAAGCTAAATCTCTAAGTCTTTTGTTATTTCTTTACTTATATATTTGCTCTGTGACTCTAACATTAAGAGCACACATTGAGCTCTCAAACTACGACAGGTTTTTTTTTAGATAAAACTCTTATGTCGTAAGGAAGATTTCTTCTCGGGATTTTTGGATTATATATAATATATTATATATATATATATATATATATATATATATATATATATATTTATATATATATATATATATATATATATATATGAGTAAGTAAGTAAAGTCGTCGGGGCGGCCTAATGTCGGTATCAGCCAGACAGCGAGGGAGTCTATCCCATATTCACTAGCGCTAGACCAAGGAGATTATTTGGGCATCTGAGGTGGGGCGCCACACCTAACATCAGCTCTTTACTTTACCCCACATATCCCTGGTTTGGTTTGTTTTACGGCATATCAATCTCAGTGGGTTATTTAATGCCGACAAAGTTTTGAAATAAATCAATTCTTAATGGATAATACAATTTTTTTATAAATACATTTTTCTATTTAACCCATAGATGGGACACTAACAGGTACTACCACTGCGGGTCAGAGTGGACCAGGGAGCAATGGTTATGAATGGGTGCTCCACATTCCCCAAACCTCCAGAACTGGAACCTCACCATCAGATAGAGTTTAACGGCATTCCCATGACATGTAGACCCTCAGTCACCGCCTTCTAACACCCATATGATAAAAAGGGGTTGGGGCTTGCCATGAGGGCAATAGGGTTGGGAATATCATATTGGTGCTAGGGCTTGACGTGACCAGCCGATTGATCGGAGGTGGCTTCTCCGACCGCCCGTCTAGCCCAAGATAGGGCCAAAGTGGAGTATTGCAAGTCATGAACTGCTCATCCACCTGGGTTCTATCCTTAAGCATCACGGGTCGCCACCCACGGCCAACAGGTGGCCTCATTGGGGGAGTCTTATCCCTCTGCAGAGGTGCAGTCGTCGCATTCTAATGCCCCAGCCGACAGGGCGATATAAATAAATAGATGGATATATACCTTGTTTAGAATATAAATTTATTTCAACATCCTGTCTCTTCAGTCCTATTTTTGTTATTTTTGTTTTGTTTTTGTTTTTAATACTTGATACTCGGTCTTACTGGTGTGATTTTCCGTTTTTGACAACAAAATGAAGAAAACCGGAACATCAGATGATTAGAGTGCGTAGAAATGTGATTAATACTAAATTAGGTTTAAAACTGAAAAAGAAGATAATGGGATTATATAACCCTTACACCAAGTTTCAGGTGTGTTAAACAATCCTCAGACCGTTGAATAGTAAAAAGTGGTTGATCACGCGTTGGTATATCATGACGAGTGTGCATAATAATACGTTTTTTAGTCCGTAAATACATAAAAAAGCGGGCATGTTTGCAATATATTTGAGAAAAATTGACAAAAAATAAAATAGGCATTGCTAATTTGTTTTCATTTAAAAACGAATTTAATTAATCAAATCGATTATCTAAGGTCAAATTTTCGTTTTAAGTCGAAAAGTAGTAACATAATGAGCATCAGTAAAAAAAATCAAATTAATATTACACATGTCATTTATTTTTAATACATTTGAAACTCTTATTCTCGGTCAATTTTTCTCTAATATACCGTAAACATGGCCGCTGTTTTTATATATATCCAGAGTAAAAAAAGCAACATATTATTTAGTATTTTAAGGCTTATATCAGTTTCCTCTTAGAAATCCAAAAACAACAAATATACTCAATTACAGAAGAATTGATAACTTTTAAATTAAATATATTTTTCATTTTGGTCTAAACATGCAGAAAAAAAACGATCTAAAAAATTATTGTGAATTTGTTTACAAAAAAGGAATGACCGAGAGAAAATGTCATGTGACCTATCTTTATAAGGGGGTCGTTGCTAATGAAAAACAAATGAAAAATCTGGGAATTATCTGGTTCTGATTGAAACGATTCAGTCATTTAAAAAGAGGGAAATCGCTGAAGTCAACACAGAAAATTTTATCGAAATCAGTTAGTAGGTAATCAAGATATACATAGAGAGGGTGAAAGTAATATGCATAATATGTGTGAGAGACGGGGTAGTTTTTGACTTAATTGCTAATTACGACTAATTAGAACCAATTAAAATGGAATTTTTTCAAACATAACTCTATCCTAAAATCAAGGTATATTTTAGTATGAATTTTGTGTCATTAAACTAAACAGGAAATAAAAAATGATTATCTCGGCTTTAGTATAAGAATATATATAGCATCAACCAAAAGTGATAAAATAAACACGAATATTTTTTTAATAGTTTTCTAATAGTTCTGACGTTAGAACATCGTCAGGAGAAAATATGAGAAATAAATGAGAAAAAAAAGAAAGAGTTCCAATAATTATTTTCAAAGAAATGTACATTCAAACGTGGCCAGTCCATTTGTTTACTGGAAACAATTTTCTGGATAAATATATCTCGATTATTTTGTTAATGTGTAATGTATTGGCTCTTTATCAAATCATAACACACACACAGACACAGACACAGACACAGACACACACACACACACACACATATATATATATATATATGTGTGTGTGTATGTATGTAAAGAAATAACAAAAGACTTAGAGATTTAGCTTATAGTCTATTTCAGGGATCTTAGTCAAAGTGTCTAACTCTCCCAACTCATCAGATGCGAAGTCGGGAGAGTTAGACACTTTGTCTAAGCTCCCTGAAATAGACTATAATGCTAAATCTTTAAGGCTTTTGTTATTTCTTTACTTATATATTTGCTCTGTGACTCTAACATTAAGAGCACACATTGAGCTCTCAAACTGCGACAGTTTAAAAAAAATAAAACTCTTGTGTCGTAAGGAAGATTTCTTCTCTGGACTTTTGGATTATATATATATATTTATAGTGTTTCGTCAGTGTGACTAGACAAGGCAGGCTGGTTTAATCTGTAATCGAAACCCGACCGATCTGTCATCAGTCAGAAAACTTACCACCACACCATATACAAACCCACTTTTTCTAAATAGAATTTTTACTGTTATAAACATATTATCCCGCCGAGAAAGCTCGATCAGTTTTAAGATTTATATCTATCTATCTATTTCTCTCTCTCTCTCTCTCTCTCTCTCTCTCTCTCTCTCTATATATATATATATATATATATATATATATATATATATATATATATATATATATATATCCTTAAATCTGAGAATCGAAACTATGTTAATTCTTGCTCTTCATACCTTATGACCCAGTTTTTGTTTTATGTTCAAAACAACGCATAAAACTCTATGAAAAACAACAATGACAAAAAAAAACCATTATTATTAATCATAAAAATGACAGAATGAGACCAAACAACGGAAATGGCTTTGGAAAAATATGTTGAAATAGACAAGCAATATACAAACTAGGAGGAAAATAAGGATGTTTTTATTTCCTCTCAATCAAACAAGTTTTGGTTTGTTTTGTTGGATTTTACGGCATGTCAACTCTAATTGGGTTATTTAATGCCGTTTCGTTTGAGGAAATAGATTTTAAGGTTATTTCGTATAAGTCCAACATAAACAAAGAGGAACCACTCTTGACTGATAAATTATTTATTTATTTTCCCATTAAACTAACCCTAAACCCTAACCCTAACCCTAACCCTAAACACTAACCCTAACTCTAATCCCGTTTTCTTTTTTCCTAGTAGATCAATGAATAAATAATTTATCAGTCAAGAGTGGTTCCCCCTTTGGTTATGTTGGACTTATAGGAAATAACCGATTTTAATCTTTTAAAAGGATATCAATGTAACGGCTTAATAAAAGGCAGGATATCAGAGGTGTCAGTGGTGATCGGGGACATATTTATAATGTGAATTCTAGTCATGATATTTTATTGGTTACGTTTAAAATGACAAGCCATTTTGTTTTGAATATTTAAAAATTGTTAAATTTTCTAACCATTTTCTAGGCTAAATTTTGCGAAAACGATGATTTTTGATGGGTATTCAGAATTATTTTTAACTCAATGTTTCCCTATTTAATCCATAGATGGGACCCTAACAGGTACTACCACTCTGGGTCAGAGTGTGATCTTGAACTAAAAGCCATATATGGGTACTCAACAGTCCCCAAATCACCTCATTCGGGTGAACAACTTTACCGCATCCTCCATATTTAGCGCCTTCAGACTATCGTCTTTTCGGCTCCATGAAAGAGGGCTTGAGAGGCAAACATTTTCCAGTGACGAGGAAGTGAAAAGAAGTGGCTCAAAGAACAGTCAAAATAATTTTACGAAGCAGGGATACATGCTCTCATTCGAATGAGGAACATAGCTATTGAGAGAAATTGTGACTGTGTAGAGAAGTAGGGAGGTGATTCATAGAGGACCAGCTTCATTTTGATGTATGATACATGTTCCTGTGTTGGTAATTATACCTGTCCTAAACATAATGGCATTGCTTTTAGACTCACCCTCATACATGCTCTTATTCGAAGGCGGAACATTGTTATTGAGAGAAACGGTAACTCTGGAACTTCACCATTAGATCCCGTTTAACGTCATACCCAGGACACTTCACTGAAAGACTGAAAATAGGTTATGAAGAGACTGTAAAAGAAATGCCCCGATAAATTCCTTTTTAATTTTTAAAAAATTTAGAAATATATTGGTACCTTGACTTACGAGAATTCGTTCCACTCGTAACTCAATTTCCTCGTATATCAAATCAATTTCCCCATAGAAATAAACTAAAATGCCATTAATCCGTTCCAGTCCCCACAGTGTTACCTTGACTTAAGAGTTTAATTCGTAACTCAATTTCCTCGTATATCAAATCAATTTTCACCATTGAAATAAACTAGAATGCCACTAATCCGTTCTAGTCCCCCAAGTGTTACCTTGACTTACGTATTTAATTCGTGTCACTCGTAACTCAATTCCATTGTATATCAAATCAATTTTCACTATTGAAATTAACTGAAATGCCATTAATCCGTTCCAACACCCGCCAAAATAAACACCCTATTTTTTTTTAATTAAAAATATAGCACTGTATTTTATGATAATTTTACATAAGAGAACTGTTGATACTTGGGTGGGAGACACCTTAGAACGAAACCTGGAATGTTTTATCACCCTACCGGGACAAATACCAGTCGTGTCTCTGTATTAACCCTTGGATAAAGTGCCGTGTCAGGCTGTACAATATATGTTAACCATGTGTCATTTTGATAATTTGTTTGCATTACAAATTCAGTACTAATTCAGAATAGCGCGCAGGAGATGCTATCATTATATTACGTATAAAAAGCATTACATTACATTTCAACGATATATCCGAAAAATTTGAGACCCTAGGATAAGGATTAGTGTTAGGATGGATTTTAGGGTTAGGGATAAGGATTAGGGTTAGGATTAGTTTTAGGGTTAGGTTTAGGGTTAAGTTCAGTTTTAGGGTAAGGGTTAGGGTAAGGGTTAGAGTTAATGTTAGGATTAGGGTTACTGTTGGGTTAAACCCAACACTAACCCTAACCCTAACATTGGACGAACTGTGAGACGTGGCGAAGTGGGAGAGAGGGGGTACGAGAGAATATCAGGAGAGGTTTAGGGTAAGGGTTAGGGTTACGGTAATGGTTAGGGTTAGTTTTAGGGTTAGGGTTAATGTTAGGTTCAGGGTTAGGGTAAGAAGTAGGGTTAGGCTACTTCGGAGTTTCCGTAATCTAATGCTATTTATACATAAAATGCCATTCTAATGATATTATCTCTTGTGCGCTATTCTGCATTTGTACCAAAAGTTCTTGTTTTCCCTGAGTGAAATTATTAAATTGTTAGATTTCCGTTTCGATCAGATCTATAATCAATAATCGATTCTAATGTCTAATCATTTCTCGTCCACAGCTCTATCGTGATTAATTCATTTTTTATGGCAAATATTCAAAAATATTAATTGAAAACTGGAAATTATTATTTTAATTTGAAATATGATTATACCCCAGTCTGAATCACATATAAATCGATCTGCCATATTATAATTAAAATGAAATTCTGATCACGGTCGGAGATCGTGCCGGTCAAAAAATATAATAGTCTCGAATGATCAATAATTACAAATATTCGTCTTCAATCTTCAGACAATAATAAAATAGTCAGTTACTAATCATAGACAGGTTTGGCATAAGAGCAGATACTGTAACATAATGGGGTGGGGCAGAAGTTAAAAGTGATGTGTAAATTAGCGGGGAAAATCTTTTAACAAGAATAACGTGTTAGTTGAGAATGTAAAAGTTTCAGGATGAATCAGCATGAGGCCACACAGCTTTGTTTCTATTGGACGAGCCGTGAGACGTGGCGAAGTGGTAGAGAGGAGGAGTAAGAGGTGAGAATGTTAGCGGAGTTTGGAAAGATGCGTTGACGGAGGGAGATCAGAATTATTACAAATATTCATCTTCAATCTTCAGACAATACTAAAATAGTCAGTTACTAATCAAAGACAAGTTTGGCATAAGAGCAGATATTGTAACATAATGGGAGTGGGAGGGCCAGAACGTTACAATGATGTGTAAATTAGCATGGGAAAGTTTTTAGCAAGAATTACGTGTTAGATGAGAATGGAAAAGTTTAAGGATGAATCAGCATACGGTCATATGGCATTGCTTCTATTGGACGAGCTGTGAGACGTGGCGATGTGGGAGAGAGTGGGTACGAGAGAATAACAGGAGAGTTTGGAAAGACGCGTTGACGGAGGGAGATCAGAAAATTTACAAATATTCGTTTTCAATCTTCAGACAATAATAAAATAGTCAGTTACTAATCACAGACCAGTTTGGTATAAGAGCAAATACTGTAACATAATGGGGGGGGGGAGGGCAGAAGGTAAGAGTGATGTGCAAATTAGCATGGAAAAGTTTTAGCAAGAATTACGTGTTAGATGAGAATGGAAAAGTTTAAGGATGAATTATCATAAGGCCACTTAGCATTGTTTCTATTGGACGAGCCGTGAGACGTGGTAAAGTGGGAAAGAGGAGGAGTGAGAGGTGATAATGTGATTGAGTCTGGTATGATGCGTTAAGAGAGTGAGACATGAAGCTTTTGCTCTCGGCAGTTTTGGCTTGGGGAAAATAAAAATCTAATGAGAAAAAGAAGTGGCATTGTGATATTATTGAAAACTATAACTAGCACAAGGCAAGATGTCCTTCAGCACCCCAAGTGTTCAAATCCTAGAAGAGGCTGTTTGCATTTCAGATAGTGCTACAATACTTGGAAAGGTATGAATACGGCTATTCCTCCTCCAGCTATGGGTAAAATTGTAGAACAGACTGGGCTTTTTATAAATAGTTTAAAATAAGGAGTTACTTTTCAATCAGCCTGTATATTAAGGAACATACATTAAAGAATTGAGAAAAATGGAACTGCATATAAAAGAATTATAAATAGTTTAAAATAGGGAGTTACTTTTCAATCAACCTGTATATTAAGGAACATACATTAATGAATTGAGGAAAAAATGTAACTGTATATAAAAAAAATGTTAATAGTTTAAAATTGGGAGTTACTTTTCAATTTTCTGTATATTAAGGAACATACATTAAAGAATTGAGAAAAATGTAACTTTATATAAAAAAATTATGAATAGTTAAAAATAGGGAGTTACTTTTCAATCAGCCTGTATATTAAGGAACATACATTTAAGAATTGAGAAGAATGTAACGGCATATAAAAGAATTATAAATGCTTTAAAATAGGGAGTTACTTTTCAATCACCCTGTATATTAAGGAACATATATTAAAGAATTGAGAAAAATGGAACTGCATATAAAAGAATTATAAATAGTTTAAAATAAGGAGTTACTTTTCAATCAGCCTGTATATTAAGGAACATACATTAAAGAATTGAGAAAAATGGAACTGCATATAAAAGAATTATAAATGGTTTAAAATAGGGAGTTATTTTTCATTCGATAGATTGTCGTCTATTTTTTCCGTTAAACCCTGCTAAAAAATTCACCTTATGTTGCATCCTTTCATGCGGAGCGCGTCAGTTAAATACATATACTGCCTACATATGCAAAACATCCAAATAAGATACCGAAAAGTCTCCCTGTAGATACTTTAAGATTTAAGTAGAATGTTTCCCCGGGAAAAGAAGTTCAAACGTAACGACAGGGAACAAACGTTTTCTTTTATATATTTCTACTTGCACACCAATACAACGAAGGAAGAAAAAAAGATTATTTATTGATGCTTAGTGATCTTATTCTCTCTCAGTTTACAAATAGACACGCATTGCTTGAAATAAAGAACCGTTTAACCTTAGCACTATTTCTTTTATTGTCTCTCAACAGAAATAATGGTTTCTTTTGAAAATTCAAGTAAATCACGATTTTAGCCTAAGCTTCTATTTTGGGGAAGAAAAAAAGGTTTTCACGTAAAAACTGTGGAATATAAATCAAGTGCTGTTTTTAAAATTTCATCATTCGTTTTTGAGAAAAAAGTTTTTTTTCAAGAAACGACACCGTTTTGCTAACTTTCCAAAGGGAATTTCTAAGTTTAAGTTCATTCAGTTAACGTTAAAAATATTAATTTGACTTTTGTGGTAAATAATATTCTGACACATCAAACGTAACATATTCACAAAGAAATACAGCCAATACCAATGTGTCAGGGGACAGTCTTATGAATGCATTCTAATAGATAGATAGATAGATAGATAAGTTTTGGAATTCTGGGGAGTATGGAGTACCCCTTCATCAGTATTACAGCCGGGTCCACTCTCACCCTGAGCAATAGTAACTGTTCGAGATCCAGCTATGTGTTAAATAGAAGAAATGAGTTTAAAAATGTTTGAAAATTTGAGTACCATCAAGTGTTGCATACTGGCATTAACTTTTATATGTTATATAGCGGCTTCAAATTCACGCTGCTAAATCGTGTATCTGTATACGTAGCGGGTATGTAGTAGTCGGACTTAGAAAATCACAACACATGGGTATAGTAGGAGTTGACTTTATTTCTCTCCCTCGGGTGGTGGGTGCCAAGAGGTGACAATGACTACTACAGCTGAGATGACTAGCGTTGCTGAGGTAAGGGGTGGCTGGTGGCG
>CM042158.1:75690938-75706075 GCA_023376005.1 Doryteuthis pealeii
TATGCATAGATTATGTAACAGAAGCCGAATGGCTGAGCAGTTCATGGGATCCAACACGCCACTTTGGCCCTTATTTAGGCTAGACGAGAGAGACTCCCACCGGTCAATCGGCTGGTCACGTCAATTCCTAGCAGCTCCCATCTAGTTTATTCTCTAGTCGTTTAGTTAGGGTCCAGTTGGTGCAGCCATACAGTAGCACTGATACGACAACGGCCTGGAAGAAGGCATAGGAAACGTTGGTATTTTTTAAGAAGCGGGCTGCATGTGACATAGCTCATTATCAGGCGGGTCGCATTACTAAAAAAATCAAGATAATTTTGCATTTGAGACACATCAAACATTTTCACTAGAAGAGATCATACACGAAAACATCTGCCTGAGAAATAGAGAAATATATATTTTTTCTCTTTGGTAAAAAAATGGTTTTCTACAAAAATTTGAAGACGTAACTCTGTGCCTACCAAATGTCACCCACGGCTGTACGAAATTTTCTTGGTATTTCTTACCGGTATGATGTGGTATTTCAAAGTTCACGATCTATTCACATAAGAACTCATTCTATTCAAATAATGTCCGTTTCTCATTGTAAACTGAGTCCTTCTGCTAAAGCACATAGAAATGTGGAGGATATTCTCTCTTTTTTGAGGTAAATAAAATTATACCATAGAATATAGACATGAAACAAATCAATACCATACAACATAATCCCCAATAATGCTAACACATTTTAAAACCAATTACTAAAAAGTATAAATATAAATACACGATATGTATCACTTCCTAACCATTAGGCATGACATAACCCCAGACGAGTTGATATACCGTTAAAATCAATAAACAACAACAACAATCAATTGGCTCACGGTAGGAGTAACATAACTAAATCATAATGAAATAACCATTAGTTTTGTTTTTGTTTTTTGTAATTTTTGGGATGTGTTATGAGAGACACTGTGAGCGGTTTAAAGTAGGCAATGGGTTAAGATTTATAATTTATTACAAATTAGGACAATAACATTTAGTATTATTTCTCTGAATGTTTGAGATGAGGCTTGAAGATTAGTATTATCTGCGTTATTCGGACTATTGTCCCCATCTTCATTGCTATTTGTACAACGTTTCGGCCTATATGCCCTCCGGCCTTCTTCAGATATTTCTTGTCGGACTCGGGAACCTTCTTGTCGTAGTCGGGAACCTTCTTGTCGTAGTCGGGAACTTTCTTGTCGTAATCGGGAGCCATCACGGAACTTTGAACCTAACCCTTTAATCAGTCCACCGGGGTATCCTGTTATCATTCCGCTAACCATAGCTGGGGTAGGAGTTGTGTTAATTATTTTTCTAACTGCCTCTACTCAGGATTGAACTCGGGATCCAGAGATAACTATCACTTAGAACTGTCTTAAACTAACTACCTTATCCACTAGGCCATGTGTCCAAAAGGTTCCCGACTACGACAAGAAAGTTCCCGAGTTCGAAAAGAAGCTTCCTGAGTCCGAGAAGGTTCCCGAGTCCGACAAGAAATACCTGAAGAAGGCGGGAGGGTATATCGGCCGAAACGTTCTGCAAATAACAATGAAGATGGAGACAATAGTCCGAATAACGCAGATAATACTAACATTTATCTGCATTTTATCTGCATTTTTCGGACTATTGTCCTCATCTTCATTGTTATTTGTAGAATAGGACAATAGTTCGAATAACGCAGATAAAACTAACATTTATCTGCATTTTATCTGCATTTTCGGACTATTGTCCTCATCTTCATTGTTATTTGTAGAATAGGACAATAGTTCGAATAACGCAGATAATCATTAAGCCGCATCTCAAACATTCAGAGAAATAATAACATATAGATAGATAAGCTGACTTTATTACAAGAACCCTTAATGGTCGTCAAAATGTGACAAACTCGCTGACCAGCCACTGACCAGTCTTTTATCTTTATCAAAAACCGGACATTATAACACTACTAAAGTGTTATGGGTTGATTGGCGATCTGTTAATTAATTACTAATTAATTAAAACTACCCTAATTATTAATTATGGTAGGTTGTTAAAAGTTAGTGTAAAAATAAGAAAAACAATAATAATTATAATAATAATAATGTTTATATAAAAAATATAAATTTATCTAAACAAAGAATCCTCACGTAGGCATACATTCCTTAAATTATGGAATTTGATATATATCATCGGAATTTTAAATGTTCTCAAAATAAAATGATAATTTAACAAATAAGATTCCAGTTTTTGAAAAGTTGGTCAACAATTTCAAAAACTTACATAAATAAAACAATGGTTAGTCTTGACTCGTTGGAGTTGGAAAAATCCAAATGGAAAGATACAACCAAGGCTGACACAAGGCCATTTAGACACGTAGGCAATGGTATCGAGTGGCTGGCCAATCAGAGACAATCTTTTCCAAATAGCGTGCTGCATGTGACACAGCTCATTAACAGGCGGGCCGCACTACTGAAGAAAAATTCCAAATATTTTTTCGTTGAATGTATCACAATCATTGTCACTACTGAACACCATTCGTGTAAGTTTCTGCCTTTGAAAAAGGGAAGCGTTAATTTTTGTTCTCTTTGGTAAAAAGGTATTTTCTATGAAAAAAATTAAAGTCGTGATATAATATCATAAGAAACTAAATCTGCCTCCCTTCTGGCTTCTCGTCACTTCTAGCACGTCACTAAGTAGTTTTCAACCAAAGATCTCAGTTCCTCAGAGGAAAGTGTGATACAGGATCGTCTCTTATCTTAAATTATATCACTGAAAATAATGTGATAGTGCCAATCCCTATAAGTTTCTGCCTTTGAAATAGGAAAAAAGTTTCTCTTCGGTAAAAAAAAAGATATTTTCCATATAAAGAAATTGAAGGAAGGAAGCGCATGGTGTAATGTTTAAAGTCATGGGAAATGGACTCGTCGCCCAGAGTTCAAATCATGGATGTGGTAATTGCATTTCACTTAGCGCCAATACCCTTGGGAAAGGTATGAATCTTACTCTCCCTCCAGCTATGGATAAATAGCAGGACAGACTGGGCTCTTTAACCTTGGTTAGGCAACCGGTATAGGAGAAGGAAAACCCTGAATTCAAACCTGTTGAACTCCGCTTAAGAAATTGACCTTGTGTCACATCCTGCTCGTGAGGAGGGGTTGGTAAATATATATATAAAGAAATTGAAGATATTGTATAATATTATCATTGATATCATTGGGATTAAAAGAGGGTTGCTCTCATCATACATTACAAAATAATGCAAACCAGCAGGACCTGTGGATATTCCACAGTGTGATGGTTTAATTTTTACAACGTTTAATATGTTTACTTAAGAGCTATTGCTAAATAGTTCAATATGTAAAAAGTATAATAAACTTTATTGAACTCTCTCTCACTTGTTTTCTTTCTTTCCTTCTTTTCCTTTTTTCATTATGTTCGATTGAAAAACATTGGCTTCATCGCTTCCACGCGCTCACGCTTCTATCTATTTTCTCTTTCTCTATCTCTCTTTCTTATACTATATTTTCTGTGTAGCATATCCTTTTTCTTTCCTTTCTTTCTTCCATTTCTAGATGAAATACAAAAATGTGATTCCTGATAATCTGGTGTTGCTTATCCACCGAATTCTTATTTCTTATCAGTGTTGTCACCGCAGCTAAATATTGGACCATTCCCTTTTATCATGAAGAAAGAAAGGGAAGAAAAGGACATGCTACTCAGATAAATATAGTTAGAAACACATATAATTAGAAAGAAAAAAAAGAGAGAGAGAGAGAGAGAGAGAGAGAGAGAGAGAGAGAGAGAGAGGACATAGATAGAGGATTGATCACTCGGAAGCGATAACCCCTATCTGTTCCAATTCAACTTAATGGAAAGATGAAAACAAGGAAAGAAAGAAACATAAGAGTGAGAGAGAGTTAAGTAAAGATTCTTATACTTTTTACATATTGAGCTATTTGGCAATAGCTCAAGTAAAATATCAAAGGTTTTAATAATTAAATTATCATACTGTGGTATATCCACAGGTCCTTCTAGACAAGATTCTTATATTTTTTACATATTGGACTATTTGGCAATAGCTCTTAAGTAAACATATCAAAAGGTTTTAAATATTAAATTATCATACAGTGGTATATCCACAGGTCCTGCTAGACAAGATTCTTATGCTTTTTACATATTGGAATATTTGGCAATAGCTCTTAAGTAAACATATCAAATTTTATAATAATGAAATTATCATACTGTCCACAAGTTCTGCTAGAATAAAGGATTATTACCATAAACCCTTTGTCTAAATTAAAAAAATTCTTCACGGTGTGAAACTTCCAAAAACATCATACTGAAATATTTAAATATTTAAGAGTTAAAAGGAGGAATCGGTAAGGTGATAATAAAGATTTGAACTCCAATTCCCAATTGATGGTTCCAAATAAACTTTGGTCAGGTGCCTTTTAGAATTTGGTGGGCTTGGGGTGGCGGGAGATGATTATTTAGAACATCCTTAGTTAAGGTTAATCGAGTTTCCTATAACTTATCTGTTTAGCTGACCTTTGGTCACTGGCGATATTTTTGAGAGAAAAAATGGGATAGAATGAAAAATGATCTTATTCTCGGAACCGACTATACTTTCCCTTTTTTTTTATTGAGATCATTAATAATTCAGAGTGGAATTAAGAAATATTAATAGCGTCAAATAAAAATGTCTAAATGAATCACACCAAAGTGAAGTTTGAAATGAAACATAGACAAATAAATATGAAATATTTTGGCAGAATCTTTTCAGTCAAATAAATTTGGTTAAAAAATTAAGGAATCCTTAACGGTTTCGATTGAATTAAAAAAAAAATCATTGGGATTAAAAGACGGTTGCTGTCATCATACATTATAAAATAATGCCAACCAGCAGGACCTGTGGATATTCCACAGTGTGATGGTTTAATTTTTACAACGTTTGATATGTTTAGCTATTGTAAATAGTTCAATATGAAAAAAAGTATAATAAACTTTATTGAACTCTCTCTCTCTCTCTCTCTCTCTCTCTCTCTCTCTCTCTCTCTCTCTCTCTCTCTCTCTCTCTCTCACTTTTTTCTGTTTTCCTTCTTTTCATTTTTGCATTATGTTCGATTGAAAAATATTGGCTTCATCGCTTCCGCGCGCTCACGCTTCCATCTATTTTCTCCTTCTGTATCTCTCTTTCTTATACTATATTTTCTGTGTTGCATATCCTTTTTCTTTCCTTTCTTTCTTCCATTTCTAGATGAAATACAAAAATGTGATTCCTGATTAGTATCTAAAAAAAAAATATTACAATCTTGAAATAGGTATATTTGGGTAGAATCTTTTCATTCAAATTAATTGGTGCTCTTCCAATATGTGATATACCGAAGGTTTGTGATCTACGATTGATCTACTATTCATAGCACGTGATCTACTAGGAAAAGAAGACAGGGTTAGGATTAAGGTTAGGGTTAGTGTTTAGGGTTAGTTTAATGGGAAAATAATGGGTACTTAATGGCTAGATCCCATATTGAAATGAAAACAAATCCTTAGATCACATATTGGATTAGAAACCATTCGGTATATTACATATTGGAAGAGCACGAATTTTGTTAAGAATAATGGAATCCTTATTGTTTGGAGTTTTCTTTTATTCTTTCAAGTTTTCTAACAATTTATTTTAATGTTACCATCTTAAAATAGGGATATTTGGGCAGAATCTTTTCATTAAACAAATTTGGTTAAAAAAATAAAGGGATCCTTGTTTTCGATTTTTTTTCTTTTAATTTTTCTAAAATGTTTTTAATGTTACTACCTATGAATAGGTATATTTTGGCACAATCTATTCATTCCAATAAATTTTGTTAAAAATAATTCGTATTAAAAATAATGGGATCCTTATTGTTTGTTTTTTTAAAACTTTTTATTGTAAATCCTGATTATCTGGTGTTTCTTAGTCACTGAATTCTTATTTCTTATAAGTGTTGTTACTTCAGCTAAATAACCACTCCATTTTAATTATTCTTTTTTTCTGCATTGCTTTTGTTCCAAAGGAAATATATCCTTACATTCTATAAATCTGACTATACTCTCACTTAGTTATTATTTTATATGCTGTGGCAAAGCATGTGATGGTCTGTAGTTTTTTTTTACGTTTCATGTTTCCTTTGTTATTGACTTAATCTAGTTCCGTGACTACTACACCTATATCCGGCTTGTTGTTCCGTCAATAGTTTCGTACCCACGTTGTGTTTCAAAGACCCACTGAACTCGTTGGGTTAGTCGGCAGTTAGTCGGAACAAGTTGCCGAGTGTAGGCAACTCAAAAGATAAGAAAAACTCTCCATAGAAAAATAATAAATATTTTTTACGCTTGTTGTTTCCTTTGTTTTTGGTAGTAGATATGTTACTTATTCCATGAACCAATTGAGTATATTTTATGTTATTTAATGATTTCTGAAATAAGTTTCGTCCTTATTTGATGTGTGGATAGAGATTTTAATCATACAGAACATTTATTCCTTGTATTTTCATAACATATGATGAAGTTTCAATATGATTATCATCAACGTTGATAATTCATCATCTATTTCCTGTGCCTTATTCCAAGTCCTTATTGAACAGATATATTGAACAAAAGTAAGACAGCTAACAAGAGTTTTCAATTATATTTGCGATATATCATATCAGATGGAGTAAATGAAGCTTTCCCTTTCTTTGTTAACTTTCAACATATCCTGTCTTATCAAATTCCTTTTGATCCATATTCAAATGTGTCAATATTTCGGAAGGCAATAAGCGTTCTTAGCTAAATGCTCGATGTCATCTCTTTCTTTGTGTTCCATTGAAAGGTTCTTATTGAACTGATATTAAATTGATATTGCCAAAATACATTTCCAGTTGATCCAGTTGGTTTAATTGAGTCGCTGTTGTAACTTACCCAGTGAATGATATTAATTATTAGACTGGATAAATTCCATAATGAAAGATGGATATATTTAAAAGAAAGAAAGAAAGAAAGAAAGGAAGGAAGGAAGAAAGAAAGAAAGAAAGAAAGAAAGAAAGATACGTACAAAAACAAAAAAAGAAAGAAAGGAAGAAATAAAGAAAGATACGAACAAAGAGTAAAATGTGATGTGAGAGAATAAAAAGAAAGAAAAAGAAAGGAAGAAAGAAGGGAAGAAAAAAGGAGAATGAAAGAAAGAAAAAGAAAGAAAGATACGAACAAAAAAAGGTAGAAAGAAAGGAAGAACGAAAGATACATAGAAAAAGAAATGAAGAAAGAAAGAAAGATAAGAACAAAAAGTAAAATGTGAGAGAATAAAAAGAAAGAAAGAAAAAAGAAAGGAAAAAAGAAAGGAAGAAAGAAGGAGAAAGAAAGAAAGATACGAACAAAAAGAAAGAGAGAAAGAAAGGAGGAAATAAAGATAAGTACAAAAAAAGAGGAAAATGTGTGAGAATAAAAAAAAAGAAAGAAAAAAGAAAGGAAGTAAAAAGAGAAAGAAAGAAAAAAAAAGAGAAAGAAAGATATAAAAAAAGAGTAAAATGTGAGAGAATAAAAAGAAAGAAAAAAAGAAAAAAGAAAGGAAGAAAGAAAGAAAAAAAGAATGAATGATAACAACAAAGAGTAAAATATAGAAAAGATAGAAAAAGAAACATAGAATTAACAAACATACAAGTAGGCATATCTTTGAAAGAATAAAGAAAGAAAGAAAGATACGAAACAAAAAGAAGAAAGAAGAAGAGAGAGAGAGAGAGAGAGAGAGAGAGAGAGAGAGAGAGAGAGAGAGAGAAGAAAGATACAACAAAAGAGAAAAAAAGAAAAAAAGAGAGAAGACAAAGAAAGAAGAATACAAACAAAAAGAAAGAAAGAAAGAAAGAGAGAGAGAAAAAAAAGAAAGAAAGAAAGAAAAAAGAGAGAAAGAAAGAAAGAAAGATGCGAACAAAAAGAAAGAAAAAAACGAAAAAGAAAAATACAAACAAAAAGAAAGAAAGAAAGAAAGAAGAGAGAGAGAGAGAGAGAGAGAGAGAGAGAGAAAGTAAGAAAGATACAAACAAAAGAAGAAAAGAAAGAAAGAAAATCGAAAAAAAGAAAAGAGATAAAGAAAAAACCCCAAAGAAAAATACAAACAAAAGAAAGAAAGAAAGAAAGAAAGAGAGAGAGAGAAAGAGAGAGAGAGAGAGAGAGAGAGAAGAGAGAGAGAGAGAGAGAGAAAAAGAAATATACAAACAAAAAGAAAAAGAAAGAAATAACGAAAAAAAGAAAGAAAGAGATAAAAAGAAAACCCCCCAAAAAAAATACAAAAAAAAGAAGGAAAGAAAGAAAGAAGAGAGAGAGAGAGAGAGAGAGAGAGAGAGAGAGAGAGAGAGAGAGAGAGAGAGAGAGAGGAGAAGAAAGAAAGAGTCAAACAAAAGAAAGAAAAGAAAGAAAGAAAGAAAGAAAGAAAGAAACAAAAAAAGAAAGAAAGAGATAAAGAAAGAAAAAACCCCCACCCCCAAAAAATCATAATGAATATATAAAAAATGAGACACAAAGAAAGAAAAGAAGAAATAGCAAAAAGAAAGAAAAAAAAGAAAGAAAAAAAGGAATAAATAAATAAACGAACAAAACAATTATTCGTCTGTATTTTTGGGATGAGGCTTGATGTGAATGATTTTAATATTTCGGACGTTTGTTTTATTTAATACATATTTAAAGTTTACATTTCAAATTGTTTTATTTTTTAATCTTTTAATGCATTTGATGATTTTACTTACTTAGGGTACAAACTCACTGACATTGAATTTGTTACTCCCACTCCTCAGGCAATATGTTTCAAAAATCTATTTTACATCGCCCGGAGGGTGTTTTTTTTATTTTGTACTACTACTACTACTACTACTACTACTACTACTACTACTACTAATAATAATAATAATAATAATAATAATAATAATAATAATAAATATTGGATCATGTCCATTTTTAATCTTCTTGAAACATTTATTCCTTGTATTTCTATAAGATATCATAAAGTTACAATATGATTCTCTCTAGTTGGACAATTCCTTGTTATTGCAAATTCTTTATTGAATAAATATATTGAATAATAAAATAATGACAGCTAAGAAAAGTTTTTCAATTAGATTTGCGAGATATTATATCAGATGGTATAAATAAAGATATCATTTCCTTTGATAACTTTTAACATATTCTGGTTTATTAAACTCCTTTTCATTTCGATTCAAATGGGTGAATATTTCTTGGATTTAACGGAAGCAAGAAACGTTCTTAGGGAAAATATTCGTGATCTTCCCTTCGTTGTTTCCAATGAAAAGTTCTTGTTGCACAGATACATTACAGGTGATATAATGAATCTGGAATAGGATTCTTATCAGGGTTGAGGGTTCATCATTTATTTCCGTTGCAACTTCCTGAAAGCAAGAAAGTTCTTAAGGAAATGTCCTTGGTCTTTTCCTTCCTTCTGTCCAATGAAAGGTTCTTTCTAAATTGATATTACGCAGGTAGATTACAGGTGAGATAATGACGTTGCAATATGAGTTTTATCTAGGTTGATAGTTAATTCATTTCCGATGCAAACATCCTGAAGGTAAGTGTTGTGGGTTTAAGGGGTCAAATAAGAACAAAACGACGGGTTAGGAAAATGTATTAACAAAAGAGTAGACAATTACAGTACAGAGAAGTGGAATTACGTCTGACAAATAGAGTTATGAGCTGACTCACATTGGCTTACTCTCAAGCCATAATTGTCCCTGTTACTTATAGTAACCGTCGGCGAATTCCATTAGTCTATAGGGTATATCACCTATAATATGTAAGAAAGGTTCTTGGGAGAAATGTTCTTGGTCTTCTTTCTCGTGTTCTTGTGAAAGGTCCTGGTTGCCTTTATATTTTACATTGCAGGTGGTCCAGTTCATTTAATTCACTCTTGATCAAAGTAACGAATGTGGTTAATTATTCTGTTGGATAAACTTTCATAATCTCCTTAATAATTGGACAGAATTTTATCTCTATTGAAATAAATGAAAATCAACATTTAGAAAATCAACATTTAAAAAATATCCGTCCGTTCTTAAAATGTCTCTTTCTTTTGGATTTTATTGAAATGTGTGATTGTCTTTTTCTCTTGGATTTCATCACTGGAAATAATGTGATGATGTCAATCCCTATCAGGTGGGAATAGGGAGTGGTATCTTGCAAGTTGATAAACCAATTAACAAAAATGCAAAAATAGTTCCTTGTTGTCATGAAGTCATTCCTTTTTCCTCCCACCACTCCCACATGTCCTTCCTCTCCCCTGCACTCCACATATCCTTTCTCCTCCCACCCACTCCATATGTCCATTCTCCCCTCACCCCACATATCCTTTCTCCTCCCTCCACTCCCATGTCCTTTCTCATCATCCACTCCACATATCCCCTTCCCTCTCCACTCCACATGTACTTTCTCCTCCCTCCCCTCCACATGTCCTTTCTGCCCCTCCACCCCGCATATCCTTTCTCCTCTCCACTCCACATTCCTTTCTCACCACCCACTCCACATGTCCACTCTCCCCTCACCACTCCACATGTCCTTCCCTCTCCCCCCTCCACTCCACTCCTTTCTCCTCCCTCCTCTCCACATGTCCTTCTCCCCTCACTCCACATGTCCTCTCTCCCCCTCCACTCCACATGTACTTTCTCCTCCCTCCACTCCACATGTCCTTTTTCCTCCCTCCACTCCACATTCCTCTCTCCCCTCTCCACTTCCACATACTTCCCCCTCACTCCACATGTCTTTCTCCCCCTCCACTCCACATGTCCTATCCCCCCACTCCACTCCACATGTCCTTCCCTCCCTCCACTCCACATGTCCTCTCTCCCCTCTCCACTCCAATGCTTTCTCCCCCCTCCACTCCACGTCCTTTCTCCTCCCTCCACTCCACGTGTCCTCTCTCCTCCATCTGCTTTCTTTATTCTTCTATTGTTCTTCATTTTCTTTGCTTTCTTCTCTCACTGACGCCTGTTCATTAATGACCAGTTCTCCCCACTGCAAGTACGCGGCTGTTTTTCTTTTAAATCTCCAACCACTTACCCACAATGCATTGCATTTTTATATAAAGAGCCAAATCATCTCCCTTCTGGCCTCTCGTTACTTCCACACGCCAGTAAGTACTTTGTAAGTAAGCGGGATTGTCTTTTTTCTTGGCTTGCATCGCTGAAAATAAAGTTGATCCATTCATTTATTTGCCACAATTTAAAACTTGCTCAAAGCAGCGAATGTGATTAATCATTTAATTGAATAAACTTTCATCATCTTTTTGCTTTATTGTTTCACTATATTATTTCTATTGAAATAAATGAAATAAATTTATAAAATCAACATTCAGAATTTGTTGTCTCGACAACAAATTGCTACTGCCGTTGTTCTCTCTGGTCTGGGAGGCAAGTCCTTAAGATATACCTCAATCTCACCACATCGGCTCCTCACTCAGAATTGTCCATGCAGCACGTGCAACACTCGTCAGCACTGCAAGTACCCGTCAATCCTTACGGCGCGACCACCTACATCCGGGCCACTCTGCTATTCCTATTTCACTGCTCGTCCACAGCGCTGTCACATTCTGAAGGACGCTGGTTCGACTCTAGGTCAGTCCTACACGCCAGGCAAAGCCTAGCCCACTTCCTTCGAGAATACGGCAATTCTTTATGCCCCGCTACTCTCTCTGTCACACCGCGTTGCACGAGGTAGGTCTCATCTCAATACAGACAGAAAGAAAGAAAGAATACTACCCAATTTTTGTTAGTTCCTAAAATAGAATTAACAAACCTACAAGGTAAGTATTTATTTGAAAGAATAAAAGAAAGAAAGAAAGCAAACACACAAACCAAAAATGAAATAAATTGTAATCCTAGAATTATCTGTTGGAATTATTTTATATAAGGTGTGCTCCAACTCCCCGCCTGAATTTATAGACTAGCCGAGGTCACGTAGGTATTCCTTCATCAATCACTAGCCATGTTGCGTCGCTGATACACTACTTACACACTCATACTGACCATAGTTCTACTTGCAATCATTGAGGAGGAACTTACAATACTCAGGATCTTTACCAGAGGAATTACCAAAAGATGCAAAACCTAGCCCGCCTCCTTCGAGAATACGGCAATCTTTATGCCCGCACTCTCTCTGTCACACCGTATGCACGAGGTAGATCTTCTCTCTCACTACAGACAGAAAAGAAGAAAGAAATACTACCGAATTTTTTGTTAGTTTCCTAAAATGCGTGACCGTCTCTTTTCCTTGGAGTACATCACTGGAAATGATGTGATGGTACCGATCCCTATCAGGTGTGAATAGGAGCTGACATTTTGCAAGTTGATTTAACCAATTGATAAATTCTCTTGATTCTTGGTTCGCATAATCCGATTAGCCAATAGGGATTAACATCTTACAAGTTGAAATAACTATTAACAAAAATGCAAAAAAAAGTTCCGTATTTGTCAAGTCAGTCATTCCAATCCTTTCTCCTCCTTACTCTCCACTTGTCCTCTGACTTCCTCTTGCTTCGTTTCGACTCCTTTGCTTTCCTTTCTCTCCCTCTTTCGTTTATTTTCTCTTTGCTTCCTTCTTCTTTCACTGACAATCTTCTCTCTGAATGACACTTCTCTATTCTTCAGAAAGCGGTTTTTTTTCAGTCGCCAACCACCACCACCACTACATCATCATCATCATCATCATTTAGTGCAAGTAACAGAAACCATATAATTTAATCATTTCATCGGAAATGTCCTCTGTGCAACATCCCAGTATCCACACTGTCTCTGCCTTCCTCTGCTCGTTTTCGCCTCCTTTGCTTTCTCTTCCTTTTGTCTTATTTTCTCTGCTGCTTCCTTCTTCGTCACTGACATCTTCTCTCTGAAAGTACCACTTCTCTCCATTCAGGAAAGCCTTTTTTTAAATCGCCAAACACCAACACCACCAACCCACTATCATCAATCATCATCCTCATGTAGCGCAAGTAACACAGCTATCCATCATAATTTATCGCCATCATTCATTTCCTCTGAAGTCCTCTGTGCAACATCCAGATCCGCATTGAGCTCTTCAATGTAGATCATTGCTGAACGTCCTTTTCCTCCAGCAGTGTCCAGCATGTCTTACTCGTCTAATTCGGATGTTTGAGCGAATAGGTGTAGGGCCAACAGCTGCTTCCTGTGGGATGTTGTTTCTCTACGATTATTCAATATCGCGTGCAGCATCTTGTGCACTCCTATCTAGCTTTTCTCTAGACACTTCGTTAATGCCCAATTGTGCAGACATACAGTAGCACGATAGAACTACGACTTTAACTTGTCAGTGAGATCGGATTTTTCATTTGATGATTAATCTGTTTATGCAGACCATGCCTTCCCCTATGTGTACTTTAACATCGCGGCTTTGATTAAAATTACCACCTAGTAGCTGAATCTTCTATTAAAAAAACAAAAAAATTCCCAACAATTACCCAAAATAGCATGCATTTTCTTTATAAGAAGCCACTTAATACCTTCTTTCTGCGCTTCCCTCGTTATTCTTTCCTCTTCCGTTTCTTTCACTGCGCCTTGTTCACTTGAATTGCGGTTCTCACTTCATCAGTAACGGCTTTAAATCTCAACCACTTACCCAAAATTGCATTCGTTCTTCTAAAGTAGCCCACTTCTACCTCTTGTCTGACTTATCGTTACTTACTAGCACGTCAGTAATATACTTTTTAACCACATTATCTCAGTTCCTTAAGAGGGAAATCGATTATGTGTTAGCCACTCTCTTAAATTACGTCATTGAAAATCGAGTTGAGTTAAGAACCTCACACACCTGAAAAGGCATTACCATTTTCACTTTCCTCTGTTGTGATATCCGGGTAATATGAAAGGGGTTGCATTTCTAAGTTGACACTAAACAAATTACAAATTCGCTTCCTTTCTTATGCACGATAATTTGAGTTCGTCAATACTGTCTGCAATTCAACGTGTATTGAAAGTTCTTGAAACAAACTCAAGAATTGTTGTCGTGTTCTTCGCCAACGATTACGGAAGAAACTGTCTATATTCCTCTCGAAATAGAATGTAATCACAACAAACATACAGGTTATTTTCAATTATATCGTGTATCATTATATATAATAATAATAATAATAATAATAATTAATAATAATAAAGAAACTTGTCCAACTGTGATTTTGCATGCCAGCAGATCACCATGAAGCTAAAGCGAAAATGAAAAAATGGACAAATATCTGGACCTTGCCAAGGAACTGAAAAAGTTACGGAATAAGAATAAAATAATAATAATAAAATAATAAATAATAATAATAAATAATATAATAATATTATTATTATTATTATTATTATTATTATTATGTATTATTATTATTATTATTATATATAAATGTACAGGGGGATACAAAAATTCAACTAACTCACAAGAAAATAAACCACCTATGTACATGGATGACATAAACAAATTTTTGCGCAAAAAAATGATAAAGAATTGGAAGCCTAGTAACAAACTATAGAAATATATAGCCAGGAGATAGGATGAATTTGCGAATTGAAAAGGTGCTATGCTATAATAAAACGCGTGAAAAAAACTATGCATGAAACAACTGCCAAATCAGTAAACTATAAAATCACTTGATGAAAATGGAACTACAAATTACTTAGGAATTTTGAGCGGACAATATCATGCAAGCAGAAATCAAAGCAAAAGTTAAAAAAAGAATATCTCAGAAGAACAGAAAATTTCTAAGAAACC
Organism: Doryteuthis pealeii; assembly: GCA_023376005.1. Lineage (NCBI taxonomy): Eukaryota > Metazoa > Mollusca > Cephalopoda > Myopsida > Loliginidae > Doryteuthis > Doryteuthis pealeii. The sequence continues at coordinate 75,705,714 of CM042158.1, forward strand.
AAACTAACAGCAGAATCTATGAAAATCAATACCTGCTGTCTCCATTATAGATACTCAGACCATTCTTAAAAATGGACAACGAAGAACTCAGACGTTATTGACCAACAGCGACGATAAAATCTAATTACCATGCACAACTCTCCACCCTAGATATAATAGAGATAGATATATGGTCAAGAAAGGAAGGGAAAGAGTCTTGCCAATAAGGAATGCGCTAGAAACAACAATCAAACAACTGAAGATTACACAAAAAAAGACAAAGGACAAATTACTATGACGGCCAACCATAGTAGAAACGACAGATGGACCAAACAGAAAAACACAAAACTAAAAAACAAACATGAAAACTTAGACTTTGTTAA
>CM042158.1:75706175-75744841 GCA_023376005.1 Doryteuthis pealeii
GAGAAGAAGATTCTCTTCGGTAAAAAAAAGATATTTTCCATATAAGAAATTGAATGAAGGAAGCGCGTGGTGTAATGTGTAAAGTCATGGGAAAAATGGACTTCCGTCGCCCAGAGGTTCAAATCCATGGATGTGGTAATGCATTTTACAACTTAGCGCCAATACCTTGGGAAAGGTATGATATCTTACTCTCCCTCCAGCTATGGATAAATAGCAGGGCAAAGACTGGGTCTTTAACCTTGGTTAGGCCAAACCGGTATAAGGGAAGGGAAAACCCCAGAATTCAAACGTTGAACTCCGCTTAAGAAATTGACCTTGTGTCACATCCTGCTCGTGGGAGGGGTTGGTATATATATATAATAAGAACTTGAAGATATGTATAAATATTATCATTGATATCATTGGGATTAAAAGAACAGTTGCTCCTCATCATACATTACAAAATAATGCAAACCAGCAGGACCTGCTGGATATTTCCAGTGTGCTGGTTTAATTTTGGTACAACGTTTAATATGCTTACTTAAGAGCTATTTGCTAAATAAGTTCAATATGTAAAAAGTTATACATAACTTTATTGAACCTCACTCTCACGTTGTTGGGGTTCTTTCTTTCCTTCTTTTCCTTTTTTCATTGTGTTCGATTGGAAAAATATTGCTTCAATCGCTTCCGCGCGCATCACGCTTTCTATCTATTTTCTCTTTTCTCTATCCTCTTTCTGTATTATAGTTTTCTGTGTAGCAATATCCTTTTTCTTTTCCTTTCTTTCTTCCAAGATGAAATACAAAAATGTGATTCCTTGATAACTGTGTTGCTTATCCATCCGAATTCTTATTTCTTATCAAGTGTTGTCACCCAGGCAGCTACAATATTGGACCATTTCCTTTTATCATGAAAGAAAGAAAGGGAAGAAAAAGGACATGCTACTCAAGATAAATATAGTTAGAAACACATATAATAGAAAGAAAGAAGAGAGAGAAAGAGAGGAGAGAGTAGAGAGAGAGAGAGCGGGGGAACTAGATATAGGGATTGATCACTCGGAAGCGATAACCCCTATCTGTTCCAATTCAGCTAATGGAAAGATGAAAACAAGGAAAGAAGAAACATAAGAGTGAGAGAGAGTTAAGGTAAAAGATTTATACTTTTTACATATTGAGCTATATTCGCAATAGCTGCCTTAAGTAAGACATATCAAAGGTTTTAAATAAATTAAATTATCATACTGTTGGTATTATCCACAGGTCTGCCTGACAAGTTTCTTATATTTTTACATATTGGGATATTTTGGCAATAGCTCTTAATAAACACATATCGAAAGGTTTTTAATAATTAAATTATTCATATCTGTGGTTTTTAATTCCACAGGTCCGTGCTAGACAAGTTTTCTTATATTTTTTAACATATTGGAGACTATTGGCATAGCTTCTTAAGTTATCATATCAAAAGGTTTTAATAAATTAAAATATCATACTGTGGTTTATCCACAGGTCCGTGCTAGACAAATTTCTTATATTTTTACATATTGGGACTATTTGGGCAATAGCTCTTAAAGTTAAACATATCAAAGGTTTAATAATTAAAATTATCATACTGTGGTTTAGTCCACAGGTCCTGCTAGACAAGTTTCTTATTTTTTACATATTTGACTATTTTGGCAATAAGCTCTTAAGTTAACATACAAAGGTTTTAAATAATTATATCATACTGTGGGTATTATCCACGGTCGTGCTGACAAGTTCTTATATTTTTTACATATTGAACTATTGGCAATAGCTTCTTAAGTTAACATATCAATAGGTTTTAATAATTAAAATTATCATACTGTGGTATGTCCAGCAGGTCCTGCTAGACAAGTTCTTATATTTTACATATTGACTATTTGGCATATAGCTCTTAAGTAACATATCAAGGTTTTTAATAATTAATTAATCAATACTGTGGTTTATCACAGTCGTGCTAGACAAGTTTTCTTATATTTTTTACATATTTAACTTATTTGGGCAATAGCTCTTAAAGTTAACATATCAAAGTTTTAATAATTAAATATCCATACTGTGGTTCTTATCCACAGTCGTGCTAAGAACAAGTTTTCTTATAATTTTTTACAAATATTGAACTATTTGGCAATAGCTCTTAATTTAACATATCAAAAGGTTGTTTAATTAATTAAATTATCATACTGTGGTATATCCAACAGGTCATTGCTAGAACAAGGATTCTTGATATTTTTTATCATATTGGAACCTATTGGCAATAGCTCTTAAGTAAATCAAGACTTTATAATAATGAAAGTTATCATACTGTCCACAAGTTCTGCTAGAAAAAAGGGAGTATTACGCATAAACCGCTTTGTCTAAATCAAAAAATTTTTCACGGTGTGAAACTTTCAAAAACATCATACTTGAAATATTTAAATATTTAATGAGTTAAAAGGTGGATCGGTAAGTGATAAATAAGAGAGAGTTTGAACTCCAATTCCCAATTGATGGTTCCAAAATAAATCTTGGTCAGGGTGCCTTTTTAGAATTTGGTGGGCTTGGGTGGCGGGAGATGATTATTTTTAAGAACATCCCTTAGTTTAAGGTTCATCGAGTTTTCCTCATAAATTATCTGTTTAGCTGACCTTGGGTCACTGGGCGATAATTTTTGAAGAGAAAAATGGGATAGAATGAAAAATGATCTTATCTCGGAACCGACTATACTTTCCTTTTTTTTATTGAGATCATTAATAATTCAGAGTGGAATTAAGAAAATATTAATAGCGTCAAATAAAAATGTCTAAATGAATCCACACCAAAGTGAAGTTTGAAAAATGAGACATAACCAAATAAATATGAAATATTTTGGCAGAATCTTTTCAGTCAAATAAATTTGGTTAAAAAATAAAGGAATCTGTTGCATAGCGCCTTCTTCGCTACTCTGAATCGTATACGTTGCTGGTATAATCTGCGGGTACGTCTTCTAACCCTTGTAGGGGTGCTAACGAAGACACAAGACATGCTGTATGTAGTAGGAGACTTTGAACTTTTATTTCTTTAATTCCCTCGTGGTGCGTATGGGTGGCGAGCGTTGACAATGGGAGCTACTGCTGCTGGGATGGTCTGGCCATGTTGAGGTAAAGGGGTGGCTGGTGGCGTCTCACAGCCCATCGGCTGTGACAGTGAATGCGGTCACTCACTTGTTCTCCGTTCGATGTCTGTTCCTGACTGTCCACTGCTGACTCGACCCTCTGGCTTTTGTATTGACGACCGCCTACGCATCTTTATCTTTTGTTCGCTTTACCGAGAAAAAGTCCTTTTTCATTTTTGTCGTCTTTTCTTCGCTTTGTTTAATTTAACCGGAAATTCATATTTCCGTTTGTACAATATCCAACAAAGCCTTACCGGTTTCGATTGAATTAACACAGTTTTTTAATGTTATCATCTTGAAATAGGTATATTTGGGTAAAATCTTTTCATTCAAATTAATTGGTGCTCTTCCAATATGTTATCTACCGAAGGTTTATGATCTACGATTGATCTACTATTCATGGGCATGTAATCTACTAGGAAAATAAGTTAGGGTTAGGTTAGGGTTAGGGTTAGTTTAATGGAAAATATGGGTAGTTAATGGTAGATCACATTATTGGAATTTTAAAAAATCTTTAGATCACATATTGGATAGAAAGCCATTCATTAGATCGACATATTGGAAAGAGCCCCGAATTCCTTTTGTAAAAATAATGGAATCCCTTATTGTTTGGAAGTTTTTTTCGCTTTTTTTCTTAAATTTTTCGAACAATTTATTTGAATGTTTACCATCTTAAAGTAGGGACATTGTTGGCAGAATCTTTTCATTAAACAAATATGGTAAAAAAGGGATCCTTGTTGTTGAGTTATTTTTTCTTTTAATTTTTCTAAAATGTTTTTAATGTTACTACCTATAAATAGGTATATTTTGGCAACTATTCATTCAATAAATTTTGTTAAAAATAATTCTTATAAAAATAATTGGGACCTTATTTGGTTTGTTGTTTTTTTAAACTTTTTATTGTAATCCTGATTATTCTGGTGTTTCTGTATCACTGAATTTTTTTATTTCCTAAGTGTTGTTCTTCAGCTAAATAACCATTCCCATTTTAATTATTCTTTTTTTCTGTATTGCTTTTGTTCCAAAAGGAAATATATTGCTTATATTCTATAAATCTGACTATACTTCTCACTTAGGTATTATTTTATATGCTGTGGAAAGCAATTGATAGGTCTGTAGTTTTTTTTTTACGTTTCATGTTTTCTTTGTTATTCGACTTAATCTAGTTCCGTGACTACTACACCTATATCCGGCTTTGTTGTTCGTCATAAGTTTCGTACCCACGTTGTGTTTTCAAAGACCCACTGAACTCGTTGGGTTTAGTCGCAGTTAGTCGGAACAAGTTGCCGAGTGTAGGCAACTCAAAAGATAAAAAACACTCCATAAGAAAAATAATAAATATTTTTTTACGCTTGTTGTTTCCTTTGTTTTGGTAGTAGATATGTTACTTATTCCATGAACCAATTGAGTATATTTTATGTTATTTAATGATTTCTGAAATAAGTTTCGTCCTTATTTGATGTGTGGATAGAGATTTTAATCATACAGAACATTCATTCCTTGTATTTTCATAACATATGATGAAGTTTCAATATGATTATCATCCACGTTGATAATTCATCATTTATTTCCTGTGCCTTATTCCAAGTCCTTATTGAACAGATATATTGAACAAAAGTAAGACAGCTAACAAGAGTTTTCAATTATATTTGCGATATATCATATCAGATGGAGTAAATGAAGCTTTCCCTTTCTTTGTTAACTTTCAACATATCCTGTCTTATCAAATTCCTTTTGATCCATATTCAAATGTGTCAATATTTCGGAAGGCAATAAGCGTTCTTAGCTAAATGCTCGATGTCATCTCTTTCTTTGTGTTCCATTGAAAGGTTCTTATTGAACTGATATTAAATTGATATTGCCAAAATACATTTCCAGTTGATCCAGTTGGTTTAATTGAGTCGACGTTGTAACTTGCTCAGTGAATGATATTAATTATTAGACTGGATACATTTCATAATGAAAGATGAATATATTTAAAAGAAAGAAAGAAGGAAAGAAAGCAAGATACGTACAAAAAGAAAAGTAGAAAGAAAGTAAGAAATAAAGAAAGATACGAACAAAGAGTAAAATGTGAGAGAATAAAAAGAAAGAAAGAAAAAGAAAGAAGGAAAGAAAAAAGGATAAAGAAAGAAAGAAAGAAAGATACGAACAAAAAGAAAGGTAGAAAGAAAGATACATAGAAAAAGAAATGAAGTAAGAAATAAAGAAAGATACGAACAAAGAGTAAAATGTGAGAAAATAAAAAGAAAGAAAGAAAAAAAGAAAGGAAGAAAGAAGGGAAGAAAAAAGGATAAAGAAAGAAAGATACGAACAAAAAGAAAGGGAGAAAGAAAGGAGGAAATAAAGATAAGCACAAAAAAGAGTAAAACGTGAGAGAATAAAAAGAAAGAAAGAAAGTAAAAAGAAAGGAAGAAAGGAAAAAAGAATGAATGATAACAACAAAGAGTAAAATATAGAAAAGATAGAAAAACAAACATAGACTTAACAAACATACAAGGTAAGCATTTATTTGAAAGAATAAAAGAAAGAAAGATACGAACAAAAAGAAAGGAAGAAAGAAAGAAAGATAGATAGATAGATAGATAGATAGATAGAGAGAGAGAAGAGAGAGAGAGAGAGAGAGAGAGAGAGAAGTGTGATAGAGAGACAGAGAGAGAGAAGAGAGAGGGAGAAAGATACGAAAAAAAAGAAAAGAAAGAAAAAAAAAGAAAGAAATAACAAAAAAAGAAAGAAAGAGATAAAGAAAGAATAACAGACACCCCCCATCCCGCCAAAAAAATCAATGATGAATATATAAAAATGAGACAGAAACAAAGAAGAAAAGAATTGGAATTATTTGTAAATAGTTATTTACTAAGCTTAGCTTAGATGTGGCACAAGGCCAGAAGTATGGGGCACCCAATGAGAATTAAACTCACAATCAATGGTTTGCTAATCTAGCTTGCTAACCATTACACCACGTGAGGTGTAATTATTTGTATATAAGGTGTGCTCCAATTCCCAACCTGAATTTATAGACTAGCTGAGGTCACATGGTTTATTCCTTCACCAATCACTAGCCATATAGCGTCGCTGATACACTACTTACACACTGATACTGGCCATAGTTCTACTTGCAATCATTGAGGAGGGACTTACAATACTCAGGATTCTTTACTAGAGGATTACCAAAGATGATGATTCTTTACCGGAGAATTACCAATGATCCAATTCCACTGGACAAGTGCTCTTGTTTAAAGCATACGGGATGGTCCTAAAGATTGTAACATTATCTACTAAAATGTATTATGATTATAGTTATTTAGTAAGCTTAGCTTAGATGTGGCACAAGGCCAGAAATATGGGGCATCCATTGCCAATCGAACTCACTAACAATGCTTTGCGAGTCTAGCTTTTTAAACATTACGCCACGTGAAGTGCCCAAATCAATCGTGGATATATGAAAAAGAGATACAAAAAAGAACAGATGAATGAAATAAAAAAAACAAGAAAAATAACAAAAGATTGACAAATCTATGGGATCTCGGAGATGGTTTTGATGTTACTTTTAAAGGTCACAAACAGATTGTGTCTATTATATCGAGGGCAAATAGACTGAATGACTTTATGGTTAGAAACTTTATCTCAAAGAAGCAGATACAATAGGAAGCAATTGAGATTAACGTTGTCTGGGTTCAAATTTTCAATTTTAGCCGCCATGAAGCAAAATGGTAACATTAACTTTATTGATAAAATACCCATTATATGAGTCCGTTTGGGATTTGAACTCGGCTAGACGACTTCACTTTTTACAATGGTAACCGTTATACAACGAGCGTATACCAAAGTTTAGTTAAATAAAAACAACTCCAGTAAGTAAAAAAAAAAGGAAAATCGGGGTAGTTGGGTTTTGTCGGTATCAGCCCGACAAAAAGGGAATCTATCCTATTTACACTAGCACTAGACAAGGGAGATTGGTTTTGCATCTTGGGTAGTGTGCCACATCTACCATCAACCCCAAACTTTACCTCACAGATATAAGATGTGCCAATCATGCACTGAGAACCGGGAATATTGTTACTCTTAACCGAATGCTCTACCGACTTTTAAAAAATTCTCTGTGCCAGTACGTACCAGGGCAATGACTTCTCGAACAAGAAAACATGAATAAAAAGTATGACAAAGAAAAGAAGAAAAAAAGGAGAAAAGAGAAGAAAGAAAGAAAGAAAGAAAGAAAGAAAGAAGGTGATAAAGAAATAATAACAGACAAAAAAGAATTGATTATGAATACTAGCAAATATATGCACCCTCCGGGTGCAAGTATTTAAGTTTTAATGTAATAAAATATTGTATTAAATTAGAAAGGCTAATGAAACTAAATAAGAATACAGATAAAAAGATTTGAAACAGAGGGAGTATAATAAAAGATTTGAAACAGAGGGAGTATAATAAAAAATGGAACAACTGAAACTTACTCTTCCATCACTCTCGTCTTTCATTGTTATTTTTTCTAATTTAAGTATTTAGTTAAAAGAGGAAGTAAAGAATAAAATGACAGTTATTTTATCTTGTTAATGGATTTCATTTAAGATTCATTGAAGAGATTTTTGCTTATATTCATTAAAATAAAACCAAACAGTTAGAAATCAATAATACTAAGCACATATTTATTAAATTCGATTTTTTTATATTAATATGCAAATTAGCCTTCCAGTTCACACTGTAAACCGCTATTTTGTTGTATATATAAATATAATTGCATGTTGTCAGTATGTAGACATAGTTAACAGTATTAATAATGTAAAACAATTTTATTAATAATTGAGGTTTAGACAAAAATAAAATCATGGAGAATGTGATGTCAATAACTAAGAGAATTGTGACTTGAGTAGGAATACAGTTTCGGTTACAGACAGAAAAACACACAATCTCCATTATAATAAGATATAAAAATGAGAAAAAAAGAAATAATAAAAAGAAAAAAAAAGAAAAAAAAAGAAATAAAAAACCAAATAAACAAACAAAACAATTATTCGTCTGTATTTTTGGGATGAGGCTTGATGGGAATGATTTTTATATTTCGGACTTTTGTCATCATCTTTATTGTGGTGTGTATAAACACAAGTTTCAGCTAAAAAAGAAACACGTGAACAAGGTCCGAGAATTCAGCGGCCGGAATATTGTTTTTATACAATACACCAATGAAGATGAGAATACAATCCTAAATATCAAATATAGGCAAATCTTTTAAACAAAGAAAGAAAGAAAGAAAGAAAGAAAAGAAACACACACACAATCAAAAATGCAATAAATTGTAAACCCTGGAATTACATATAAATATATAATTCATTCTGTCTAAAACGAAATCAGCATAAAATTGATAATAATAATAATAATAATAATAATAATAATAATAATAATAATAATAATAATTCTCTGAATGCTTGAGATGAGGCTTGATGATTAGTATAAACTGCATTATTCGGACTATTGTCCCCATCTTCATTGTTATTTATACAATGTTTCGGCCGATATGCCCTCCGGCCTTCTTCAGGTATTTCTTGTCGGACTCGGGAACCTTCTTGGACTCGGGAACCTTCTTTGCGAACTCGGGAACTTTCTCGTCGTAGTCGGGGACCTACTTGTCGTAATCGGGAGCCATCGCGGAACTTCGAACCTAACCCTTTATTCAGTCCACGGGGTTATTCTGTTATCATTCCGCTAACCATAGCCGGGCTAGGAGTTGTGTTAATTATTTTTCTATCTTACTGCCGCCGGTCAGGATTGAACCTGGAATCCAGAGATAACTGTCACTTAGAACTGTCTTAACCTAACTACCTTATCCACTAGGCCAATTGGACACATGGCATAGAAAAATAATTAACACAACTCCTACCCCAGCTATGGTTAGCGGAATGAGAACAGGATACCCCCGTGGACGGAATAAAGGGTTAGGTTCGAAGTTCTGTGATGGCTCCCGATTACGACAAGAAAGTTCCCGAGTTCGAAAAGAAGGTTACCGAGTCCGAGAATGTTCCCGAGTCCGACAAGAAATACATGAAGAAGGCCGGAGGGCATATCGGCCGAAACGTTGTACAAATAACAATAAAGATGGGGACAATAATCCGAATAACGCAGATTGTCAACTGGAGGATTTTGCAGTTCCAGCATATCACAGGGTTAAGCTAAAGGAAAATGAAAAAATGGATAAGTATCTGGACCTTGCCAGAGAACTGAAAAAGTTATGGAATATGAAAGTCAAATTGATACCAATTGTAGTTGGTGCACTTGGAACAGTCCCAAAAGGATTAGAAAAGGGTTTGGAAAGTTTGGATATCAGAGGAAGGATAGAAACCATTCAGAACACTGCACTGCTGCAATCTGCCTGAATACTCAGAAGAGTCCTGGAGACCTGAGGAGACTTGCTGTCACTCAGATTCAAGTGAAAGACCATCAGCTAATGCTGATGTGAAAACTCAAAAGGAGTAAATAATAATAATAATAATAATAATAATAATAAGAAGAAGAAGAAGAAGAAGAAGAAGAAGAAGAAGAAGAAGAAATATTGGATCATGTCCATTTTAATCTTCTTGAACATTTATTCCTTATATTTCATAAAGTTACAATATGATTCTCTTCTAGTTGGACAATTCCTTGTTTATTGCAAATTCTTTATTGAATAAATATATTGAACAAAATGATGACAGCTAAGAAAAGTTTTCAATTAGATTTGCGAGATATTATATCAGATGGAATAAATAAAGATATCATTTCCTTTGATAACTTTTAACATATTCTGGTTTATTAAACTCCTTTTCATTTCGATTCAAATGGGTGAAGATTTCTTGGATTTAAAGGAAAGCAAGAAACGTTCTTAGGGAAATATTTCGTGATCTTCCCTTTCGTTGTGTTCCAATGAAAGGTTCTTGTTGCACAGATACATTACAGGTGATATAATGAATCTGGAATAGGATTCTTATCAGGGTTGAGGGTTCATCATTTATTTCCGTTGCAACATCCTGAAGGCAAGAAAGGTTCTTAAGGAATGTTCTTGGTCTTTTCCTTCCTTCTGTTTCAATGAAAGGTTCTTTTTAAATTGATATTGCACAGGTAGATTACAGGTGAGATAATGACGTTGCAATATGATTTTTATCTAGGTTGATAGTTAATTCATTTCCGATGCAAACATCCTGAAGGTAAGTGTTGTGGGGTTTTAAGGGGTCAAATAAGAACAAAACGACGGGTTAGGAAAATGTATTAACAAAAGAGTAGACAATTATAGTACAGAGAAGTGGGAATTACGTCCGACAAATAGAGTTATGAGCTGACTCGCATTGGCTTACTCCTCAAGCCATAATTGTTCATGTTACTTATAGTAACCGTCGGCGCATTCAATTAGTCTATAGGGTATATCACCTATAATATGTAAGAAAGGTTCTTGGGGGAAATGGTCTTGGTCTTCTTCTTTCTTGTGTTCTTATGAAAGGTCCTGGTTGCCTTTATATTGTACATTGCAGGTGATCCAGTTCATTTAATTCACTCTTGTTCAAAGCAACGAATGTGGTTAATTATTCTGTTGGAAAAACTTTCATAATCTCCTTAATAATTGGACAGAATTTTATCTCTATTGAAACAAATGAAAATCAACATTTAGAAAATCAACATTTAAAAAATATCCGTCCGTTCTTAAAATGTCTCTTTCTTTTGGATTTTATTAAAATGTGTGATTGTCTTTTTCTCTTGGATTTCATCACTGGAAATAATGTGATGAGGCCAATCCCTATCAGGTGGGAATAGGGAGTGGTATCTTGCAAGTTGATGAAACCAATTAACAAAAATACAAAAATAGTTCCTTGTTGTCATGAAGTCATTCCTTTTTCCTCCCACCACTCCACATGTCCTTCCTCTCCCCTGCACTCCACATATCCTTTCTCCTCCCACCCACTCCATATGTCCATTCTCCCCCTCCACCCCACATATCCTTTCTCCTCCCTCCACTCCACATGTCCTTTCTCATCATCCACTCCACATATCCCCTCTCCCTCTCCACTCCACATGTCCTTTCTGCCCCCTCCACCCCGCATATCCTTTCTCCTCCTCCACTCCACATGTCCTTTCTCACCACCCACTCCAATGTCCACTCTCCCCTCACCACTCCACATGTCCTCTCTCACCTCTCCACTCCACATGTACTTCTCCCTCCCTCCACTCCACATGTCCTTTCTCCCCCTCCACTCCACGTCCTTTCTCCTCCCTCCTCTCCACATGTCATTTCTCCTCCTCCACTCCACATGTCTTCTCTCCTCCCTCCACTCCACATGTCTTTTCTCTCCTCCACTCCACATGTACTTTCTCCTCCCTCCACTCCACATGTCCTTTCTCCCCACAATCTACTCCACATGTACTTTCTCCTCCTCCACTCCACATGTCCTTTCTCCTCACACTCTACTCCACATGTACTTTCTCCTCCTCCACTCCACATGTCCTATCCCCCCCACTCCACTCTACTTGTCCTTTCTCCTCCATCTGCTTTCTTTATTCTTCTATTGTCCTTCATTTTCTCTTTGCTTTCTTCTCTCACTGACGCCTGTTCATTGAAGGACCAGTTCTTCCCACTGCAGGTACGCGGCTGTTTTTCTTTTAAATCTCCAACCACTTACCCACAATGCATTGCATTTTTATATAAAGAGCCAAATCTATCTCCCTTCTGGCTTCTCGTTACTTCCAGCACGCCAGTAAGTATTTTTGTAAGTAAGCGGGATTGTCTCTTTTTCTTGGATTGCATCGCTGAAAATAAAGTTGATCCACTTCATTTATTTGCCACAATGTTATAAATATGCTCAAATCAGCGAATGTGATTAATCATTTAATTGAATAAACTTTCATCATCTTTTTGCTTTATTGCTCACAATGTTATTTCTATTGAAATAAATGAAATAAATTTATAAAATCAACATTCAGAATTTGTTGTCTCGACAACAAATTGCTACTGCCGTTGTTCTTTCTGGTCTGGGCGGGCAAGTCCTTAAGATATACCTCAATCTCAGCACATCCGGGCTCCTCACTCAGAATTGTCCGTGCAGCACGTGCAACACTCGTCAGCACTGCAAGTACGCGTCAATCCTTACGGCGCGACCAGCTACATCCGGGCCACTCTGCTATTTCCTATTTCACTGCTCGTCCACAGCGCTGTCACATTCTGAAGGACGCGGGTTCGACTATAGGTCAGTCCTACACGCCAGGCAAAGCCTAGCCCGCTTTCTTCGAGAATACGACAATTCTTTATGCCCGCCATTCTCTCTGTCACACCGTGTTGCACGAGGTAGGTCTCCTCTCTCACTACAGACAGAAAGAAAGAAATACTACCGAATTTTTTGTTAGTTCCTAAAATAGAATTAACAAACCTACAAGGTAAGTATTTATTTGAAAGAATAAAAGAAAGAAAGAAAGCAAACACACAAACCAAAAATGAAATAAATTGTAAATCCTAGAATTATCTGTTGGAATTATTTGTATATAAGGTGTGCTCCAACTCCCCGCCTGAATTTATAGACTAGCCGAGGTCACGTAGTTTATTCCTTCATCAATCCCTAGCCATACTGCGTCGCTGATACACTACTTACACACTTATACTGGCCATAGTTCTACTTGCAATCATTGAGGAGGGACTTACAATAGATTCTTTACCAGAGGATTACCAAAGATGCAAAACCTAGCCCGCCTCCTTCGAGAATACGGCAATTCTTTATGCCCGCCACTCTCTCTGTCAAACCGTGTTGCACGAGGTAAGTCTCCTCTCTCACTACAGACAGACAGAAAGAAAGAAATACTACCGAATGTTTTGTTAGTTCCTAAAATGCGTGACCGTCTCTTTTCCTTGGAGTACATCACTGGAAATGATGTGATGGTACCGATCCCTATCAGATGTGAATAGGAGCTGACATTTTGCAAGTTGATTTAATCAATTGATAAATTCTCTTGATTCTCTGGTTCGCATAATCCGTATCAGCCAATAGGGATTGACATCTTACAAGTTGAAATAACTAATTAACAAAAATGCAAAAACAGTTCCCTATTGTCAAGTCAGTCATTCCAATCCTTTCTCCTCCTTACTCTCCACTTGTCCTCTGCCTTCCTCTTGCTTCGTTTCGACTCCTTTTGCTTTCCTTTCTCTTCCCTCTTTCGTTATTTTCTCTTTGCTTCCTTCTTCTTTCACTGACATCTTCTGTCTGAATGACCACTTCTCTACTCTTCAGGAAAGCGGGGTTTTTAATCGCCAACCACCACCACCACTATCATCATCATATCATCATCATCATCATCATGTAGTGCAAGTAACAGAGATATCCATGATAATTAATTCATTGTCATCTGAATGTCCTCTGTGCAACATCCAGTATCCACACTTGTCCTCTGCCTTCTCTTGCTTCGTTTCGCCTCCTTTTGCTTTCTCTTCCTTTTTTCGTTATTTTCTCTTTGCTTCCTTCTTCTTTCACTGACATCTTCTCTCTGAATGACCACTTCTCTACTCTTCAGGAAGCGGGTTTTTTCAATCGCCAACCACCATCACCACTATCATCATCATCATCATCATGTAGCGCAAGTAACAGAGCTATCCATGATAATTTATAGCCTATCATTCATTGTCCTCTTAAGGTCCTCAGTGCAGCATCCAGTATCCGCACTGAGCTGGTCAATGTAGATCATTCCTGAACGGCCCGCACTGGCAAGTCCATTAACGAGCTTTCACATGAGAACGTCGCTTATTAGTTCGTCCTATTTCTCCAGCAGTGTCCAACATGTCTTACTCGTCTAATTCGGATGGTTTGAGCGATAGGTGGCAGGTGGCCATACAGCTGCTTCCTTGTGTGATGTTATTTCTACGATTTATTCAATATCGCGCGCAGCATTCTTGTGCAGCTCCTATCTAGCTTTTTCTCTAGGCACTTCGTTAATGCCCAAGTGGTGCAGACATACAGTAGCACTGATAGAACTATGACTTTAACTTGTCAGTGAGATCGGATTTTCATTTGATTGATAATCTGTTTATGGCAGACCATGCCTTCCCCTATGTGTGCTTTAACATCGCTTTCTGTGGATTAGATATTACCACCTAGGTATGTGAATTGTTCTATTAAAAAAACAAAAAAATTCCCAACAATTTACCCAAAATGCATTGCATTTTCTTATAAGAAGCCACTTATACCGCCTTTCTAGCTTCCCTCGTTATTTCTTTCCCCTTCCGTTTTCTTTCACTGGCGCCTGTTCCCAGAATGCCTAGTTCTCACTTCATCAAGTAAGCGGTTTTTAAATCTCCAACCACTTACCCAAAATGCATTGCGTCTTCCTATAAGTAGCCACTTCTACCTCTTGTCTGACTTGTCGTTACTTCTAGCACGTCAGTAAGTACTTTTTAACCACATATCTCAGTTCCTAAGAGGGAAATCGATTATGTGTTAGTCACTCTTCTTAAATTACGTCATTGAAAATCGAGTTGAGTAAGAATCCTTCCACACCTGAAAGGGATTACCATTTTCACTTTCCTCTGTTGTTGATATCCGGGTAATTATGAAAGTGGTTTCATTTCTAAGTTGAAGTAACAAATTTACAAATTCGCTTTCTTTTCTTGTTCACATAATTTGAGTTCGTCAATACTGTCTGCAATTCAAGTGTATATGAAAGTTCTTGAGACAGATCTCAAGAATTGTTGTCAGTGTTCTTCGACAACGATTACGTAAGAACTGTCTATATTCTCTCTCGAAATAGAATAGTATCACAACAAACATACTGGGTATTTTCATTATATCGTGTAGGCATTTATATAATAATAATAATAATAATAATAATAATAATAATAATAATAATAATAATAAAGAACTTGTCAACTGGTGGATTTTGCAGTGCCAGCAGATCACAGGGTGAAGCTAAAGGAAAATGAAAAAATGGACAAATATCTGGACCTTGCCAAAGAACTGAAAAAGTTACGGAATAATAATAATAATAATAATAATAATAATAATAATAATAATAATAATAATAAATGTACAGGGGGATACAAATTCACTAACTCACAAGAAAAGATAAACCACCTTATGTACATGGATGACATTAAAAATTTTGCAAAAAATGATAAAGAATTAGAGAGCCTAGTACAAACTATTAGAATATATAGCCAGGATATAGGGATGGAATTTGGAATTGAAAAGTGTGCTATGCTAATAATAAAACGCGGTGAAAGAAAACTAATGCATGGAATACAACTGCCAAATCAGGAAACTATAAAATCACTTGATGAAAATGGAAGCTACAAATACTTAGGAATTTTTGAAGCGGACAATATCATGCAAGCAGAAATCAAAGGAAAAGTTAAAAAAAGAATATCTCAGAAGAACTAGAAAACTTCTAGAAACCAAACTTAACAGCAGAAATCTGATGAAAGGAATCAATACCTGGGCTGTCCCCATTATAAGATACTCAGGACCATTCTTAAAATGGACAAACGAAGAACTCAGACGGATTGACCAAAGGACGAGAAAATTAATTACCATGCACAAGGCTCTTCACCCTAGATATGATAGAGATAGATTATATGTGTCAAGAAAAGAAGGGGGTCTTGCCAACATAGAGGAATGCGTAGAAACAACAATCAAACAACTTGAAGATTACACAAGAAAGAGCAAAGACAAATTACTTATGACGGCCAACAATAGTAGAAACGACAGATGGACAAACAGAAAAACAGCAAAGACTAAAAAACAAACATGGAAAGACTTAGACTTGGTTAAGAAAAGGAAACATCAAAAGAGAAACTGAATCACTTATAATTGCTGCACAAAATAATGCCATTAGGACAAACTATATCAAAGCGAAAATTGATGAGACCCAACAAAATAGTAAATGTAGATTTGTGGTAATAGAGATGAGACTGTAAACCATATACTCTGCGAATGTAACAAACTACCACAACGAGAATACAAAACTAGACATGACTGGGTTGGGAAGGTGATCCACTGGGAATTATGCAAAAAATTTAATTTTGACCATGCAAAAACATTATATATGCATAAACCAGAATCTGTTCTTGAGAACGAAACGCATAAAATTCTCTGTGACTTTGAAATAAAAACGGATCACCTTATCCCAGCAAGAAGACCAGACCTAGTGTTGATAAACAAAAAAGAAAGAACTTGTCAATTGGTGGATTTTGCAGTGCCAGTATATCACAGGGTGAAGCTAAAGGAAAATGAAAAAATAGACAAATATCTAGACCTTGTCAGAGAACTGAAAAAGTTATGGAATATGAAAGTGAAAGTGATACCAATTGTAATTGATGCACTTAGAACGGTCCTAAAAGGATTGGAAAAGGGTTTGGAAAGATTGGAAATCAGAGGAAGGATTGAAACCATTCAGAACACTGCACTGCTGCAATCTGCCAGAATACTCAGAAGAGTCCTGGAGACCTGAGGAGACTTGCTGTCACTCAGACTCCAGTGAAAGACCATCAGCTAATGCTGAGGTGAAAACTCAAAAGGAGCAAATGTAATAATAATAATAATAATAATAATAATAATAATAATAATAATAATAATAATAATAATAATAATATATTTTCAGATTGTATATTAGATCTGTCAGCTGTTGCCCATAAACATTTATCTTAATTCCCCAAGAATTATTTACCAATAACATATTGGTTAAAATTCTATATTTATCTTGGAGATTCATCAATAATTACCAAGTCTTGATAACTTAGCAAATGTGATTAGATAGATGTGATAAATATTCTATATCTGCGAGGATCAGTTAATGTTAAGTTATCTCAAATTTTAGCCTACGTAAGGATTGTCTATATTCCTCTTCTAAATTAAATTCTAAATAGAATGGTATCACAACCAACATAAGGGCATGTCCATTGTATCGTGCAGGGATTTACCAATAGTATTTGGAAAAAAATGGTATTACCGTGCAGATCAATTAGCGGTCTCAAATAATTATTTTAGTAAGTTTGTAACTTATAATTCAGGTTTTGGATTCGGAAGGAAGAGACAATAATGCAAAATATTTAGTGAAAAATAGAAATCGTTTTTGGGGATGTAATATTTTTTAAAAATATAAATAACCCGAGTGCTAACTGAATTGTTCTCAAAGGATGGATGTAAGCAATCTCTGATCCGAAATCTTGGAAGAATTCAGATCTGAGTTCCGAAGAGACAGACGGAGATAGAGTTTAGTAGCAAGACACACGTGGCTCAACTGTAAACTTTAGCAAGTACCTCAGTCTCCCTTCTTTCTTTATTTTTTCTTTTTCTTTCTTATTTGACAGTTCTGTCTGTGGGAGAAAAAACAATCACTCTCTTCCCTTCTCTTTCCGCTACTGTTTACTGCTAGCAACGATTGCTACGGCAAAATAAAAGTGGTTTTTGACAAGGGATCAAATTTGACTTGCGTTCGATTCTTTCAAACGAGTTACCACGAAGAAGTACAGCATGGTCCAAAAGAACAGAAGCGATTACACCTTTAAAAAGTAGGGGAATAACAGAAACGTTGTTATTTGGATCCTGCAAAGTTACAACTGAAGCTTCATTGATAACTTAGTAAATGTGATTAGAAAGAGTAGAAAATAGTGTAACGTTGTTGGGTTTTCATACGATGCTAAATCGCATATATAACGTTGCGGGCTTTTTACCGCTACACTAAATCGTATAGTATACGTGACGTTATGTTGTGGGGCCCAACGCGTATTCAAAACACACTGTACTATTAAGGCTCGTACAGACGTGTATCAGGGGTTGACTACGCTCGTTCGTTTAGAAGCGCACGCAGATCTAGCAGTCAGCCTTCAAGCTCGCAAAGAAATCCTCCTTTCTCCTTTCGTTTATGGTCAAGCAAAAGGTATCACGTTTCACGACCGTGGGCCTTTAGTCACGGTCAATTTGACTTGTTGACAAGTATATATCTCCTTAGCATCAGTCAAGTATCTGTTCACGTTTGTTTGTTTAATGGCTTTTATTCATGATTTCCCGTACGATTTCTTTGGCGTAGTAAATAAAGATGTGGGCAGTATTTCGTGCTTTTCATAAATTTATTCTCTTAATGCAAGTTATTGAGAGAGAGAGAGAGAGAGAGGAGAGAGAGAGAGAGAGAGAGAGAGAGAGAGAGAGAGAGAGAGAGAGAAAGATTGATTTCTGTAACGCACGCCTTTCAGTCACCGGCTTATGACTAATTCGCCCAAACTGCCAACTCCGACTCTTGCAAAATCCGTAACCGCCGTCTAATCAACTCCACGGCCCCAGACCAACTGTTTCAAAATCTAAAATTCCCTCATTATATAGAAATCGATGTCGAGCTTTCTAGAATCTTCTGGAACCTTTCGAACGTTCTAACTGTTTTACCAAATTACACGTGTCACTTAAGAGGTCAACGGGTCAACCATCCTTTCTTCTGACAAACCGATTAAACTAAATTTTAATGGCAAAATCCCAGACTCACTGGCTCCGAATAGACTCAAAGGTGATAATTAGAATTCCATATTGTTCTTGCTCGCCCACTCCCGTAAGGTCTGAGAATCATGCTACATCCTATTAGTTTCTCCGTGTCTGGCACAAGGCCACAAATATGGTGTTCCCAGGTAAGACGTACCCATTATGCAACATTAGTCTACATAGGAGAGTATCAGTAAATATTGAAGTTAAGATATTTCATGGTTTTGGATTCATACAACAATTTATCTACAATAGCTGTCCTATGGCATTTCCTACTTGTCGTATTTGAAGACAAATGATCTCGTTGAATACGTTTGACCACATTACGTCGAACTTAACGGACCTAAATTCCACCATCGTATGTCACCCCGCCGAAAGAAAAAAAATACCAAAAATCAGGAATTAACCGAATTTAATGAAATTTTCAGTGTTGATATATTAATAAATAAACAATATAATCACCAGTTATTTTATTGAAAAACTTTTACATATTTTTTCAGGTCAGTTAACTTTGAACTACGTACCTTTAAGAATCTGCGTTACGCCTCAAAGATACGTGGTTCAAAATTAACTGACCTCAAAAAATGTAAAAGTTTTTGAATAAATAATTCATGCATTATATCTTTTATTCATTAAAATATCAACACTGAAAATTTCATTAAATTCTCTGATATTTGGGTTTCTTCTTTCAACGGGTGACAGACGATGGCGGAATTTAGTTCGATTTAACCCAATATTCTATATAACGTTTCATATGCGTTTTGAATATTTCAAAACAAAATTTTCCCATCTTGAAATAATATTTATAACGATCCAGCCAATCATTCCATTTGTCTTGACAGCCCTATCGGCTGGGGCCACTTGTCAGTCGTGGGTGGCGGACTCGCGATGCTAAGGACGGAATCCTGGTGGATAAGCATTCCATGACATACAACACTCTACTTAGACCCTTACTTAGGCTAGACGGGCGGTCACATCAAACCCTAGCACCTATATGATTGCCCTAACCCTATTGCCCTTAATGCAAGCCCTAACACTTTTATCATAAATGTGCTAGAAGGCGGTGGCTTTCTTGTCCTGGAATGAAGTTAAACTCTATCTTATGGTGAGGTTCCAGTTCTGGAGGTCTAGGGAATGTGGAGTACCCCTTCATCACAATTACTCCCAGGTCCACTATGACTCGGAGATATAGTACCTGTTTGGGTCCCATCTATGGGTTAAATAGAAAAACATGAGTTTATAAAAAATTGAGTATTCAAATAAGAATGAATTTATTTCAAAACTTTGTCGCATTTGACTGACCCATCGAGGTTGATATGCCGTAAAACAAACCAAACCAAACCAAACCAAACCATTTGTTCTGGATACGATAAACAAAATAGGATTATCAGCTTTAAATGTATTATCATATATTTCAAAGGAGCGCGTGGTGTAATGGTTAAAGTCATGGGAAATGGACTCGTCGCCCCGAGTTCAAATCCTGGACGTGGTAATTTGCATTTCACTTAGCGCTAATATCCTTGGGAAAGGTATGAATCCTACTCTCCCTCCAGCTATGAGTAAATAGTAGGACAAGACTGGGCTCTTTAACCTGGTTAGGCAACCGATCTAGGAGAAGGAAAACTTTGAATTCAAACCTGCTGAAACTCCGCTTAGAATTGACTTTGTGTTGCATCCTGCTCGTGCGGAGGGGTTGTAAATATATATATTCCAAATATCTTCAGACAAAGAATAAACGGTTGTGCGCATTAGTCAGACAAAAATAGAATTTTACTTCTTCAATGTTAATAATCTTCTGGTGACAAATGTTCGTTTTACAAAAATTAAATCCATCTGATATGTTTTCAATATGTTTGGTTTCTGTCTAATAAACTTTTTGAACAACACGCCATGTTTTCCGTCATTATCTCTATTCTATAATATTTTGAAATTTTGTTGAAATATATTTTTCTGAAAAGTTATCTTGAAACATTTATCCTGCTGAGTCTTCATTTATCTTGCTAATCTCAACAATGCAACAATGTGAAATAAACATTTCTTTACATCTCGAAACCTAACTCTGATTTTTGACCCTGCTCACCTATATTCATTCGCATTTATTTAAAAGCAACTCACACTATTCATTCGAAAACATGACGATATTAGGCCGGTTAGCTCTGTCGGTAGAGCGTTCGCGTTAGAAACCACAAGGTTCCTAGTCGATACCGGCCCTCGCTAACTCAGCGTATGAGAAGCACAGGATATGTGCGTAAAGTAAGGAGCTGATGGTAGGTGTGGTGCTCACCTCAGACGAAAAACAATCTCCTTGGTCTATGTGCTAGTGAAAAAGAGATAGAGTCCCTCGCTGGTTGGCTGATACCGACTTTAGGTCACTTTACGTTTTTAGTTTAGTATAGTGCCACTGCTGGACAACCCAACATCACTATAAACTAGAACTGTCTAAAGGTAGATGCGTTCCAGTGGAGCAACGACCATCCAGAATAATAGAAGTATATTGGGGTACTTACTTCTCAACCTAAATCTCCCAATTTAGTAGATGAAGCCCTTAGCTCATTCCATGTAAAGGCTAGGGGAGTAAACCCCGAATACAAATCAGAGTCCCTAAGGTGGTGTTATGTGAATATCCAGTCACTATCTAGCAACTCCCGTGACACTATCCTTACCAAAATGCATTTTTAAAACTTTTCCTTGGACCACACGACAGGTGGAGAGCTTGGGTGCTCCATATCACCCAGCAGGCTACGGTTCCATGTTTTTATACTACGCCATCGCCTTAGTAGATGAATGGATCACAACAGCATACTCCCTGGACTTTGACAACAATGACGAACAGTATATATAAAAATATAATCTTATATTTTATTTATCGATGGTGACGCTTATCTGGAGTAAAAGATCCTGGGAGAGATGCAAAGAAGCTGGCGGGAGTCGGAAAAGCTAGCGAACTGATCCAGCCCACATTCTTGACCTTATATTATCTTAAACTGCCACGCAATCACATGACCACGCCTCCTCGACTGTGGCACCCACATAGTTTCTGTAGCCACAACTCTTCCCTAACGCATTCTTGTTTTTTCACTGCCATTGTTTTCATACCACGCATTCCTGTTTCGTGACTCGGTATTACATCTACGCTTTCTGTCTCCAGTAGCAACTTTGTTGATATTATCTATAATCGGATGTATCTCTGAGCTTCATCTGCTGGTTCACTGCCGGTCAAGGCAATTTATTATATTTATTATCCAATGTTTTCTATATTGCCCGATTAAATTAACAGGTATAAAAAACCGGCCTTATAGTCAAAAAGCTTTTAATTGACCAACCAAGCTGATATGTTGAGCTGATGGTGATTAAAGCTTTTGATTAAGGCGGTTTTATACCTGTTAATTTAATCGGGCAATATAGGAAAACATTGGATATAAATATAATATATTGCCTTGACCGGCAGTGAACCAGCAGATTGAGAGAGATACATACGATATAGATAATATCAACAAAAGTTGCTACTGAGACAGAAAGCCGTAGATTTAATACCGAGTCACGAAACAGGAAATGCGTGGGTATAAACAATGCAGTGAAAAAACGAAGTTGTCGTTAGAAGAGTTTGCTACAGAAACTAGTGGGTGCCACAGTCGAGGAGGCGTGTCATGGTGGATTGCGTGGCAGTTGAAGATAATATAAGGCAAGAATGTGGGCTGAGAATCAGTTCGCTAGCTTTCCGACTCCCGCCAGCTTTTGCCTCTCCCACGGGATCTTTCTACTCAGATAAGCGTCACCATCGAATAAATAAAATATAAGATTATATTTTTATATATACGTGTTCGTCATTGTTTGTCCAAAGTCCAGCGGGAGTATCTGTTTGATCCATTCATTTACAAAGGCGATGGCGTATATAAAAAAAAAAACATGGAACACGTAGCCTGGCTGGGTTGATATGGAGCACCCAAGCACCACTGGTCGTCGTGGTCCAAGGAAAAGTTAAAAATGCATTTGGAAGGGATAGTTCACGGAGTTGCTTTAATAGTACTGATTCAGCTATCACACCACCTAGGACTCTGATTTGTATTCGGGGTACTCCCCTAGGCTTACATGGAATGAGCCTAAGGAGCTTCATCTACTAAAATTTGGAGATTAAGGTGAGAAGTAAAGACCAATTATACTTCATTATTCTGATGGCGTTGCTCCACTGAACGCATCTACCTTAGACAGTTCTAGTTTTATAGTTATGTGGTTGTCCAGCAGTGGCACTATACTAAATAAAACGTAAAGTGACCTAAAGTCGGTATCAGCCAACCAGCGAGGACTCTATCTCTTTTTCACTAGCACTAGACCAAGGAGATTGTTTTTGCGTCTGAGGTGTAGCACCACACCTACCATAGCTCCTTACTTTACCGCACATATCCCTGTGCTTCTCATACGCTGAGTTAGCGAGGGCCGGTATCGAACTAGGAACCTTGTGGTTTCTAACCGAACGCTTACCGACAGAGCTAACCCGGCCCTAATATCGTCATGTTTCGAATGAATAGTGTGAGTTGCTTTTAAATAAATGCGAATGAATATAGGTGAGCAGGGTCAAAAATTCAGAGTTAGGTTCGAGATGTAAAGAAATGTTTATTTCACATTGTTGCATTGTTGAGATTAGCAAGATAAATGAAGACTCAGCAGAGATAAATGTTTCAAGATAACTTTTTCAGAAAAATATATTTCAACAAAAATATTCAAAATATTATAGAATAGAGATAATGACGGAAAAACATGGCGTGTTGTTCAAAAAGTTTATTAGACAGAAACCAAACAATATTGAAAACATATCAGATGGATTTAATTTTTGTAAAACGAACATTTGTCACCAGAAGATATTAACATTGAAGAAGTAAAATTCTATTTTTGTCTGACTAATGCGCACAACCGTTTATTTTGTCTGAAGAATATTGGAATATATTATATTTACCAACCCCCTCCGCACGAGCAGGATGCAACACAAAGTCAATTTCTTAAGCGGAGTTCAGCAGGTTTGAATTCAAAGTTTTCCTTCTCCTAGATCGGTTGCCTAACCAAGGTTAAAGAGCCCAGTCTGTTCCTACTATTTACTCATAGCTGGAGGGAGAGTAGGATTCATACCTTTCCCAAGGATATTAGCGCTAAGTGAAATGCAATTACCACGTCCAGGATTTGAACTCGGGGCGACGAGTCCATTTCCCATGACTTTAACCATTACACCACGCGCTCCCTTTGAAATATATGATAATACATTTAAAGCTGATAATCCTATTTTGTTTATCGTATCCAGAACAAATGGTTTGGTTTGGTTTGGTTTGGTGTTTTACGGCATATCAACCTCGATGGGTCAGTCAATGCCGACAAAGTTTTGAAATAAATTCATTCTTATTTGATACTCAATTTTTTTATAAACTCATGTTTTTCTATTTAACCCATAGATGGGACCCAAACAGGTACTATATCTCCGAGTCATAGTGGACCTGGGAGTAATTGTGATGAAGGGGTACTCCACATTCCCTAGACCTCCAGAACTGGAACCTCACCATAAGATAGAGTTTAACTTCATTCCCAGGACAAGAAAGCCACCGCCTTCTAGCACATTTATGATAAAAAGTGTTAGGGCTTGCATTAAGGGCAATAGGGTTAGGGCAATCATATAGGTGCTAGGGTTTGATGTGACCGCCCGTCTAGCCTAAGTAAGGGTCTAAGTAGAGTGTTGTATGTCATGGAATGCTTATCCACCAGGATTCCGTCCTTAAGCATCGCGAGTCGCCACCCACGACTGACAAGTGGCCCCAGCCGATAGGGCTGTCAAGACAAATGGAATGATTGGCTGGATCGTTATAAATATTATTTCAAGATGGGAAAATTTTGTTTTGAAAATATTCAAAACGCATATGAAACGTTATATAGAATATTGGGTTAAATCGAACTAAATTCCGCCATCGTCTGTCACTCCCGTTGAAAGAAGAAAAAAACCCCAAATATCAGAGAATTTAATGAAATTTTCAGTGTTGATATTTTAATGAATAAAAGATATAATGCATGAATTATTTTATTCAAAAACTTTTACATTTTTTGAGGTCAGTTAATTTTGAACCACGTATCTTGAGGCGTAACGCAGATTCTTAAAGGTACGTAGTTCAAAGTTAACTGACCTGAAAATATGTAAAAGTTTTTCATAAAATAACTGGTGCATTATATTGTTTTATTTATTAATATATCAAACTGAAAATTTCATTAAATTCGGTTAATCCCTGATTTTTGGTATTTTTTTTTCTTTCGGCGGGGTGACATACGATTGGTGGAATTTAGGTCCGTTAAGTTCGACGTATTGTGGTCAAACGTATTCAACGAGATCATTTGTCTTCAAAATACGACAAGTAGGAAATGCCATAGGACAGCTATTGTAGATAAATTGTTTGTATGAATCCAAAACCATGAATATCTTAACTTCAATATTTACTGAATACTCTCCTATGTAGACTAATGTTGCATAATGGGTACGTCTTACCTGGGAACACCATATTTTGTGGCCTTGTGCCAGACACGGAGAAACCTTAATAGGATGTAGCATGATTCTCAGACCTTACGGGAGTGGGCGAGCAAGAACAATATGGAATTCTAATTATCACCTTTGAGTCTATTCGGAGCCAGTGAGTCTGGGATTTTGCCATTAAAATTTAGTTTAATCGGTTTGTCAGAAGAAAGGATGGTTGACCCGTTGACCTCTTAAGTGACACGTGAATTGGTAAAACAGTTAGAACGTTCGAAAGGTTCCAGAAGATTCTAGAAAGCTCGACACGATTTCTATATAATGAGGGAATTTTAGATTTTGAAACAGTTGGTCTGGGGCCGTGGAGTTGATTAGACGGCCGGGTTACGGATTTTGCAAGAGTCGGAGTTTGGCAGTTGGGCGAATTAGTCATAAGCCGGTGACTGAAGGCGTGCGTTACAGAAATCAACTCTTTCTCTCTCTCTCTCTCTCTCTCTCTCTCTCTTCTCTCTCTTCTCCCTCTCTCCTCTCTCTCTCTCTCTCTCAATAACTTGCATTAAGAGAATAAATTTATGAAAAGCACGAAATACTGCCCACATCTTTATTTAACTACGCCAAAGAAATCGTACGGGAAATCATGAATAAAAGCCATTAAACAAACAAACGTGAACAGATACTTGACTGATGCTAAGGAGATATATACTTGTCAACAAGTCAAATTGACCGTGACTAAAGGCCCACGGTCGTGAAACGTGATACCTTTTGCTTGACCATAAACGAAAGGAGAAAGGAGGATTTCTTTGCGAGCTTGAAGGCTGACTGCTAGATCTGCGTGCGCTTCTAAACGAACGAGGCGTAGT
Source organism: Doryteuthis pealeii (assembly GCA_023376005.1). Classification (NCBI taxonomy): domain Eukaryota; kingdom Metazoa; phylum Mollusca; class Cephalopoda; order Myopsida; family Loliginidae; genus Doryteuthis; species Doryteuthis pealeii. Next base: position 75,732,122 of record CM042158.1, read on the forward strand.
CAACCCCTGATACACGTCTGTACGAGCCTTAATAGTACAGTGTGTTTTGAATACGCGTTGGCCCCCACAACATAACGTCACGTATACTATACGATTTAGTGTAGCGGTAAAAAGCCCGCAACGTATATATATTGCGATTTTAGCATCGTATGAAAAAACCCAACAACGTTACACTATTTTCTACCTCTTTCTAATCACATTTACTAAGTTATCAATTGAAGCTTCAGTTGTAACTTTGCAGGATCCAAATAACAACGTTTCTGTTATTCCCCTACTTTTAAAGGTGTATCGCTTCTGTTCTTTTGGACCATGCTGTACTTCTTCGTGGTAACCTCGTTTGAAAGAATCGAACGCAAGTCAATTTGATCCCTTGTCAAAAACCACTTTTATTTTGCCGTAGCAATCGTTGCTAGCAGTAAACAGTAGCGGAAAGAGAAGGGAAGAGAGTGATTGTTTTTCTCCACAGACAGAACTGTCAAATAAGAAAGAAAGAAAAAATAAAGAAAGAAGGGAGACTGAGGTACTGCTAAAGTTTACAGTTTGAGCCACGTGTGTCTTGTACTAAACTCTATCTCCGTCTGTCTCTTCGGAACTCAGATCTGAATTCTTCCAAGATTTCGATCAGAGATTGCTTATACATCCATCCTTTGAGAACAATTCAGTTTTAGCACTCGGGTTATTTATATTTTAAAAAATATTACATCCCCAAAACGATTTCTATTTTTCACTAAATATTTTGCATTATTGTCTCTTTCCCTTCCGAATCCAAAACCTGAAATTATAAGTTACAAACTTACTAAATATAATTTTTGAGACGCTAATTGATCTGCACGGTAATTACCATTTTTTTCCAAATACTATTGGTAAATCCCTGCACGATACAATGGACATGCCCTATATGTGGTTGTGATACCATTCTATTTTAGAATTTAATTTAGAAGAGGATATAGACAATCCTTACGTAGGCTAAAATTTGAGATAACTTAACATTAACTGATCCTCGCAGATATAGAATATTTATCACATCTATCTAATCACATTTGCTAAGTTATCAAGACTTGGTAATTATTGATGAATCTCCAAGATAAATATAGAATTTTAACCCAATATGTTATTGGTAAATAATTCTTGGGGAATTAAGATAAATGTTTATGGGCAACAGCTGACAGATCTAAATATACAATCTGAAAATATATTTATTATTTTATTATTATTATTATTATTATTATATTATTATTTATTATTATTATTATTATTATCATTTGCTCCTTTTGAGTTTTCACCTCAGCATTAGCTGATGGTCTTTCACTGGAGTCTGAGTGACAGCAAGTCTCCTCAGGTCTCCCAGGACTCTTCTGAGTATTCTGGCAGATTGCAGCAGTGCAGTGTTCTGAATGGTTTCAATCCTTCCTCTGATTTCCAATCTTTCCAAACCCTTTTCCAATCCTTTTAGGACGTTCTAAGTGCATCAATTACACATTGGTATCACTTTCACTTTCATATTCCATAACTTTTTCAGTTCTCTGACAAGGTCTAGATATTTGTCTTTTTTTCATTTTCCTTTAGCTTCACCCTGTGATATACTGGCACTGCAAAATCCACCAATTGACAAGTTCTTTCTTTTTGTTTATCAAACTAGGTCTGGTCTTCTTGCTGGGATAAGGTGATCCGTTTTATTTTCAAAGTCACAGGAATTTATTGCGTTTCGTTCTCAAGAACAGATTCTGGTTTATGCATATATAATGTTTTTGCATGGTCAAAATTAAATTTTTTGCATAATTCCCAGTGGATCACCTTCCCAACCCAGTCATGTCTAGTTTTGTATTTCTCGTTGTGGTAGTTTGTTACATTCGCAGAGTATATGGTTTACAGTCTCATCTCTATTACCACAAATCTACATTTACTATTTTGTTGGGTCTCATCAATTTTCGCTTTGATATAGTTTGTCCTAATGGCATTATTTTGTGCAGCAATTATAAGTGATTCAGTTCTCTTTTGATGTTTCCTTTTCTTAACCAAGTCTAAGTCTTTCCATGTTTGTTTTTTAGTCTTTGCTGTTTTTCTGTTTGTCCATCTGTCGTTTCTACTATTGTTGGCCGTCATAAGTAAATTTGTCTTTGCTCTTTCTTGTGTAATCTTCAAGTTGTTTGATTGTTGTTTCTACGCATTCCTCTATGTTTGGCAAGACCCCCTTCTTTTCTTGACACATATAATCTATCTCTATCATATCTAGGGTGAAGAGCCTTGTGCATGGTAATTAATTTTCTCGTCCTTTGGTCAATCCGTCTGAGTTTCTTCGTTTGTCCATTTTAAGAATGGTCCTGAGTATCTTATAATGGGGACAGCCAGTTATTGATTCCTTTCATCAGATTTTCTGCTGTTAAGTTTGGTTTCTAGAAGTTTTCTAGTTCTTCTGAGATATTCTTTTTTAACTTTTCCTTTGATTTCTGGCCTTGCATGATATTGTCCGCTTCAAAAATTCCTAAGTATTTGTAGCTTCCATTTTCATCAAGTGATTTTATAGTTTCCTGATTTTGGCAGTTGTATTCCATGCATTAGTTTTCTTTTCACCGCGTTTTATTTTAGCATAGCACACTTTTCAATTCCAAATTCCATCCCTATATCCTGGCTATATATTCTAATTTGTTTGTACTAGGCTCTCTAATTTCTTTATCATTTTTTGCAAAATTTTAATGTCATCCCATGTACATAAGGTGGTTTATCTTTTCTTGTGAGTTAGTGAATTTGTATCCCCCTGTACATTTATTAATTATTATTATTATTATTATTATTTTATTATTATTATTATTATTCCGTAACTTTTCAGTTCTTGGCAAGGTCCAGATATTGTCCATTTTTTTCATTTTCCTTTAGCTTCACCCTGTGATCTGCTGGCACTGCAAAATCCACCAGTTGACAAGTTCTTTATTATTATTATATTATTATTATTATTATTATTATTATTATTATTATTATATAAATGCCTACACGATATAATAATGAAAATACCCAGTATGTTTGTTGTTGATTACTATTCTATTTCGAGAGAGAATATAGACAGTTCTTACGCGTAAATCGTTGTCGAAGAACACTGACAACAATTCTTGAGATCTGTCTCAAGAACTTCATTATACACTTGAATTGCAGACATATTGACGAACTCAAATTATGTGAACAGAAAAAGAAAGCGAATTTGTAAATTTGTTACTTCAACTTAGAAATGAAACCACTTTCATAATACCCGGATATCAACAACAGAGGAAAGTGAAAATGTAATCCCTTTTCAGGTTGTGGAAGGATTCTTACTCAACTCGATTTTCCAATGACGTAATTTAAGAAAGATGTGAACTAACACATAATCGATTTCCCCTTAGGAACTGAGATTATGTGGTTAAAACAGTACTTACTGACGTGCTAGAAGTAACGACAAGTCAGACAAGAGGTAGAAGTGGCTACTTATAGGAAGACGCAATGCATTTTGTGGTAAGTGGTTGGAGATTTAAAAACCGCTTACTTGATGAAGTGAGAACTAGGCATTCTGGAACAGGCGCAGTGAAAGAAAGGAAGGGGAAAGAAATAACGAGGGGAAGCTAGAAAGGGCGGTATAAAGTGGCTTCTTATAAGAAATGCAATGCATTTTGGGTAAATTGTTGGGAATTTTTTTGTTTTTTAATAGAACAATTCACATACCTAGGGTTGGTAATATCTAATCCACAGGAAAGCGATGTTAAAGCACACATAGGGGAAGGCATGGTCTGCCATAAAACAGATTATCAATCAAATGAAAATCCGATCTCACTGACAAGTTAAAGTCATAGTTCTATCAGTGCTACTGTATGTCTGCACCACTTGGGCATTAACGAAGTGCCTTAGAGAAAAAGCTAGATAGGAGCTGCACAAGATGTCTGCGCGGCGATAGAATAAATCGTGAAATAACATCACACAAGGAAGCAGCTGTATGGCCACCTGCACCTATCGCTCAAAACACATCCGAATTAGACGAGTAAGACCATGTTGGACACTGCTGGAGAAATAGGACGAACTAATTAAGCGACGTTCTCATGTGAAAGCTCGTTAATGGACTTGCCAGTGCGGGCCGTTCAGGAATGATCTACATTGACCAGCTCAGTGCGGATACTGGATGCTCACTGAGACCTTAAGAGGACAATGAATGATAGGCTATAAATTATCATGGATAGCTCTGTTACTTGCGCTACATGATGGATGATGATGATGATATGGTGATGGTGGTTGGCGATTGAAAAAACCCGCTTCCTGAAGAGTAGAGAAGTGGTCATTCAGAGAGAAGATGTCAGTGAAGAAGAAGGAAGCAAAGAGAAAATAACGAAAAAAGGAAGAGAAAGCAAAAGGAGGCGAAACGAAGCAAGAGGAAGGCAGAGGACAAGTGTGGATACTGGATGTTGCACAGAGGAATTCAGATGACAATGAATTAAATTACATGGATATCTCTGTTACTTGCACTACATGATGATGATGATGATGCATGATGATGATAGTGGTGGTGGTGGTTGGCGATTAAAAAACCCCGCTTTCTGAAAGTAGAGAAGTGGTCATTCAGACAGAAGATGTCAGTGAAAGAAGAAGAAAGCAAAGAGAAAATAACGAAAGAGGGAAGAGAAAGGAAAGCAAAAGGAGTCGAAAACGAAGCAAGAGGAGGCAGAGCGAGGACAAGTGGAGAGAGTAAGGAGGAGAAAGGATTGGAATGACTTGACTTGACAATAGGGAACTGTTTTGCATTTTGTTAATTAGTTATTTCAACTTGTAAGATGTCCAATCCCTATTGGGCTGATACGGATTATGCGAACCAGAGAATCAAGAGAATTTATCAATTGATTAAATCAACTTGCAAAATGTCAGCTCCTATTCAATCTGGATAGGGATCGGTACCAACACATCATTTCCAGGATGTACTCCAAGAAAAGAGACGGTCACGCATCTTTAGGAACTAACAAAACATTCGGTAGTATTTCTTTCTTTCTGTCTGTCTGTAGTGAGAGAGCGAGACTTTACTCGTGCAACACGGTTTGACAGAGAGAGTGGCGGCATAAAGAATTGCCGTATTCTCGAAGGAGGCGGGCTAGGTTTTGCATCTTTGTAATCCTCTGGTAAAGAAATCTATTGTAAGTCCCTCCTCAATGATTGCAAGTAGAACTATGGCCAGTCATATAAGTGTGTAAGTAGTGTATCAGCGACGCAGTATGGCTAGGGATTGATGAAGGAATAAACTACGTGACCTCGGGCTAGTCTATAAATTTCAGGCGGGGAGTTGGAGCACACACTTATAATACAAATAATTCCAACAGATAATTCTAGGATTTACAATTTATTTCATTTTTGGTTTGTGTGTTTGCTTCTTTTCTTTCTTTTATTCTTTCAAATAAATACTTACCTTGTAGGTTTGTTAATTCTATTTTAGGAACTAACAAAAAATTCGGGGTAGTATTTCTTTTCTTTCTGTCTGTAGTGAGAGAGGAGACCTACCTCGTGTTGCAACACGTGTGACAGAGGAATGGCGGGCAAAAAGAATTGTTCGTTAATTCCTCGAAGAAGCGGGGGCTAGGCTTTGCCTGGCGTGTAGGACTGACTATAGTCGAACCCGCGTCCTTCAGAATGTGACAGCGCTGTGGACGAGCAGTGAAATAGGAAATAGCAGAGTGGCCCGGATGTAGCTGTCGCGCCGTAAGGATTGACGCGTACTTGGCAGCTTGCTGAACGATGTGCTTGCACGTTGCTGCACGCGACAATTCTGAGTGAGGAGCCCGATGTGCTGAGATTGAGGTATATCTTAAGGACTTGCCCGCCCAGACCAGAAGAACACGGCAGTAGCAATTTGTTGTCGAGACAAACAAATTCTGAATGTGATTTTATAAATTTATTTCATTTTATTCAATAGAAATAACATTGTGAGCAATAAAGCAAAAAGATTGATGAAAGTTTATTCAATTAAATGATTTAATCACATTCGCTGATTGTGAGCATATTTATAACATTGTGGCAAATAAATGAAGTGGATCAACTTTATTTTCAGCGATGCAATCAAGAAAAAGAGACAATCCCGCTTTACTTACAAAAAAATACTTACTGGCGTGCTGGAAGTAACGAGAAGCCAGAAGGGAGATAGATTCTGGCTCTTTATATAAAAATGCAAATGCATTGTGGGTAAGTGGTTGAGAGATTTTAAAAGAAAAAACCAGCGACGCGATACCTGCAGCTGGAAGAACTGCGTTCCTTCAATGAACAGGCGTCAGTGAGAGAAGAAAGCAAAGGAAAATGAAGGACAATAGAAGAATTAAAGAAACAGATGGAGAGAAAGGACAAGTTAGAAAGTAGAAGTGGGGAGTGGGGGGGATAGGACATGTGGCAGTGGAGGGAGGGAGAACAGTACATGTGGAGTAGAGGTGAGGAGAAAGGACTGTGAGTTGGAGGGAGGGAAGTACATGTGGAGTAGCATTGTGGGGCAGAAAGGACATGTGGGAGCGTTGGATGGGAGGGAGAAACGTACATGTGGAGTGGAGGGAGGAGAAAAGACATGCTGGAGTGGAGGGAGAGAGAGAAGACATAGTTGGGTGGAAGGGAGGAGAAAATGACATGTGGAGAGGATGGGAGGAGAAGGACGTGGAGTGGAGGGGAGAGAACAGGAACATGTGGAGTTGGAGGCGAGGAGGAAGACATGATGGAGTGGAGAGGTTGAGAGGGACATGTGGAGTTGGTGAGGGAGAGTGGACATGTGAGAGTGCGGGTGGTGAGAAAGGACACGTGGGAGTTGGTAGGCAGGAGAAAGGATATGCGGGTGGACGGCGCCCAGAAAAGGACATGTTTGGATGTGGAGAGGGGAGAGGGATATGTGGAGTGGATGATGAGAAAGGACATGTGGATGGAGGAGCAGAAAAGTGCATATGTGGGGTGGAGGGGTGGAGATGGGAACATATGGAGTGGGTGGAGGAGAAAGGATATTGTGGAGTGCAGGCGGAGAGGAAGGAACATGTGGCAAGTGGTGGGGAGGAAAAGAGAATGACTTCAGACAACAAGGAACTATTTTGTATTTTTGTCTAATTGGTTTCATCAACTTGCAAGATACCACTCCCTAATTCCCACCTGATAGGCGATTGGCCTCAATCACAATTATTTCAGTGATGAAATCCAAAGAGGAAAAAGAACAATCCACACATTTTTATAAAATCCAAAGAAAGAGACATTTTAAGAACGGACGGTATATTTTTTAAATGCTTGATTTCTAAATGTTGATTTTCATTTGTTTCAATAGAGAAAAATTCTGTCCAATTATTAAGGGATTATGAAAGTTTTTCCATAGAATAGTTAACCACATTCGTTGCCTTTGAACAAGAGTGAATTAAATGAACTGGATCACCTGCAATGTACAATATAAAGGCAACCGAGACCTTTCAATAAGAACACAAGAAAGAAGAAGACCTCAAGCACCATTTTCCCCCGAAGAACCTTTTCCTTTTAAAAAACCCCCATTTTTTTTATAGGGGGTTGATATACCCTATAGACTAATTGAATGCGCCGACGGTACTATAGTCAACATGAACAATTAATGGCTGAGGAGTAAGCCAATGACGAGTCAAGCTCTACTCTATTTTGCGGACGTAATTCCCACTTCTCTATTGTAACTATAATTGTTCTACTCTTTTATTGTAATACATTTTCCTAACCCGTCGTTTTTGTTCTGTATTTGACCCCTTAAAACCCCACAACACTTACCTTTCAGGATGTTATGCATCGGAACATGAATTAACTATCACCTAAGATAAAAAATCATATTGCAACGTCGATTATCCACCTGTATCTACCTGCTGCAATTATCAATTTAAAGAGACCTTTTCATTTGAAACAGAAGGAAGGAAAAGACCAAGAACATTTCTTAAGAACCCTTTTCTTGCTTTCAGGATGTTGCAACGGAAATAAATTGATGAACCTCAACACCTGTATAAGAAATTCCTATTCCAGATTCATTATATTCACCTGTAATGTATCTGTTTGCAACAAGAACCTTTCTTGGGAACACAACGAAAAGGAGATCACGAAATATTTTCCCTAAAGAACGTTTCTGCTTTCCTCTTAAATCAAAATTCTTCACCCAGTTTGAATCGAAAATTGAAAAAGCGAGTTTAAGTAAACCAGAATTATGTTAAAAAAGTATCAAAGGAAATGATATCCTTATTTATTTCCATCTGATATAATATCTTTCGCAAATCTTAATTTGAAAACTTTTCGTTAGCTGTCATCATTATGTTCTAATATATTTATTCAATTAAAGAATTGCAATAAACAAGGAATTTGTCCAACTAGAGAAATCATATTGTAACTTTATGAAATAATAAGGATAAATGTTCAAAGAAGATTAAAATGAGACATGATCCAATATTTCTTCTTCTTTTTCTTCTCTTACTTCTTCTTCTTCCTTCTTCTTATTATTATTATTATTATTATTATTATATTTGAACTCCTTTGAGTTTTCACTCAGGCATTAGCTGATGGTTCTTTCATTGAATCTGGTGACAGCCAAGTCTCCTCAAGGTCTTCCAGGACTCTTCTGAAGTATTCAGCAGATTGCAGCAGCATGCATGTTTCTGAATGGTTTCTATCCTTCCTCTGATATCCAAACTTTCAAACCCTTTTCAATCCTTTTGGACTGTTCCAAGTGGCACCAACTACAATGGTTATCATTTGACTTTCATATTCCCATAACTTTTTCAGTTTCTCTGCAAGGTTCAGATACTTATCCATTTTTCATTTTCCTTTAGGCTTAACCGTGATATGCTGGAACTGCAAAATCCTCCAGTTGACAATCTGCCGTATTCGGATATTGTCCCATCATTTCATTGTTATTTGTTACGAACGTTTCGGCCGATATGCCCTCCGTGCCTTCTTCATGTATTCTTGTCGGACTCGACATTCTCGGGCTTCGGTAACCTTCTTTTCGAACTCGCGGAACTTTCTTGTCGTAATCGGGAGCACATCACAGAACTTCGAACCTGAACCCTTTATTCCGTCCACGGGGGTATCCTGTTTCTTGCCGTACCTACTGGTAGGAGTTGGTTGTTAATTAATTTTTCTATGCCATGTGTCCAAGTGATGGCTAGTCAGAATAAGGATTAGTTGGTTATAGACAGTTCTAAGTGACAGTTATCTCTGGATCCAGGGTTTTCAATCCTGACCGGCGGGCAGTAAGATAGAAAATAATTAACACAACTCCGTAGCCCGGCTGATGGTTAGCGGAATGATAACAGCAATAACCACCTGGGACTGAATAAAGGGTTAGGTTCGAATTCCGCGGATGGCTCCGATTCACGACACAGTAGGTCCCGACTACGACGAGAAGTTCCGAGTTCGCAAAAGAAGGTTCCGAGCTCAAGAAGGTTTCCGAGTCCGACAAGAAATACCTGAAGAAGGCCGATGGGGCATATCGGACCGAAAATGTTAATAACAATGAAGATGGGACAATAGTCCGATAATGCAGTATTACTAATCATCAAGACCTATCTCAAGCAATTAAGAGAATTATTAGTATTAGTATTCATTTATTATTTATTATTATGTATTATTTTATTATTATCAATTTTATGCTGATTTCGTTTTAGGACAGAGATGAATTATATATTATATGTAATTCCAGGGTTTACCAATTTATTGCCAATTTTTGATTGTGTGTCTGTGTTTCTTTCTTTCTTTCTTTCTTTCTTTCTTTGTTTTTAAAAGATATGCCTATATTTGATATTTAGGATGTGTATTCCATCTCAATGGTGATATGGTTATAAAAACAAATATTCCGGCCGTGAATTCTCGGACCTATAAGTTCACGTGTTTCTTTTTTAGCTGAAACTTGTGTTTATACACACACACAATAAGATGATGGGACAGAAAAGTCCGAAATATAAAAAAATCTTCCCATCAGCTCATCCCAAAAATACAGCGTAATATTGTTTTGCTTTGTTTATTGGTTTATTTATTTCTTTTTTTTTCTTTTTCTTTCTTTTTATTATTTCTTTTTTTTCTCATTTTATATCTTAATATAATGGCAGATTGTGTGTTATTTCTGTCTGTAACCGGAAACGTATTCCTACTCACAGTCACAATTCTCTTAGTTACTTTGACATCACATTTCTCCATGAATCTTTATTTTGTTCATAACCTCAATTATTAATAAATTGAATTTACATTATATAATACTGTTAACTATGTCTAATACTGACAAATGCAATTAATATTTATATATACAAAAAATAGCGGATTTACAGTGTGAATGAAGCGCTAATTTGCAGTCATTAATATTAAAAAAAATCGAAATTTAATAAATAGCTGCTTAGTATTATTGATTTCTAACTGTTTGGTTTTATTTTAATGAATATAAAGCAAAATCTCTTCAATGAATCTTAAATGAAATCCATTAACAAGATAAAATAACTGTATTTTTATTCCTTTACCTTCCTCTTTTACACTAAAAATACTTAAATTCAGAAAAAATAACAATGAAAGACGAGAGTGATGGAGAGATAAGTTTTCAGTTTGTTTCCATTTTTATTATACTCCCCTGTTTTCAAATCTCTTTATTATACTCCCCTCCTGTTTCAAATTCTTTTTATCTGTATTTCTTATTTAGTTTCATTAGGCCTTTTCTAATTTAATACAATATTTTCATTACACTTAAAACTTAAACTACTTGCACCGGAGGGTTTCGTATATTTGCTAGTATTTCATAATCAATTCTTTTTTTGCTGTTATTATTCTTTTTCACCTTCTTTCTCTTTCTTTCCTTCTTTCTGTTCTCTCTTATTTCCTCCTTTTTTCCTTCTTTCTTGCATACTTTTTATTCATGTTTTCATTGTTCGAGAAGTCATCTGCCCTGGTACCGTACTGGCACAGAGAATTTTTTAAAAAGTCGGTAGAGCATTCGTAAGAAAGTAACAATATTCCGGTTCTGCAGTGCAATGATTGGCACATCTTATATCTGTGAGGATAAAGTTTGGGAGTCTTCGATGGTAGGATGCTGGCACACTACCCAAGCATGGCCAAAAACCAACTCTCCCCTTGTCTAGTTGTAGTTGTAAATAGGATAGACTTCCTTTTTTGTTCGGGCTGATACCGACAAAACCCACCTACCCCGATTTTCCTTTTTTTTCTTACTTACTGCGAGTTGTTTTTATTTTACAAACTTGGTATACGCTCGTTGCATAACGACGTTACCACTTGTACAACAGTGACAGTACGTCTAGCCCGGAGTATCAAATTCCCAACCGGCACTCATATAATGGGTATCTTTATCAATAAGTTAAATGTTACCATTTGCTTCATGGCGGCTGAAAATTGAAATTTGAACCCAGACAACGTCTATCTCAATTGCTTCCTATTGATCTGCTTCTTTTGAGATTAAAGTTTCTAACCATAAGTCATTCCAGTCTATATTGCCCTCCGCACTAAATAAGACCACAATTAGTTTGTTGACCTTATTAAAAACGTAACATCAAAAACCCATCCCGCAGATTCCCACTAGATTTGTCAATCTTTTGTATTTTTCTTGTTTTTATATTTCATTATCTGTTCTTTCTTGTTATCTTCTTTTTCATAATATTCCACGATTGATTTGGGCACTTCCGCTGGCGTAATGTTTAAAAGCTTTAGATCGCAAAGCACTTGTTAGTGCAGCAGTTTCGAATTGGCAGATGGATGCCCATATTTCTGGCCCTTTATGTGCCACATCTAAGCTTAAACGCTTACTAAATAACTATTAATCATAATAATTTTAGTATGACATAATGTATAACAATCTTTAGGACCATCCCGCTATGCTTTTAAACCAGAGCACTTGTCCAGTGCGAATATGGATCATGGTAATTCTCCGCGTAAAGAATCATCATCCTCATGGTATCTCTAGTAAAGAATCAGCTGAGTATTGTAAGTCCCTCCTCAATGATTGAAGTTTAGAACTCATGGCCAGTATCAGTGTTAAGTTAGTGTATAGCGACGCTATGATGGGCTTAGATGATTGTGAAAGGATAAACCATGTGCCCTCAGCTAGATCTATAAATTCAGGTTGGGAATTGGAGCACACCTTATATACAAATAATCTACACCTCACGTTGGTGTATATGCGTTAGAAAGCTAGATTAGCAAACCATTTGATTGTGGAGTTTAATTCTCATTGGGTGCCCCATATTTCTGGCTTGTGCCACATCTAAGCCTAGTTTAGTAAAAACGTATTTTTACAAATATTCCAAAATTCTTTTTCTTCTTTGTTTCGTCCTCATTTTTATATATTCATCATGATTTTTTTTGGCGGGATGGGGTGTCTGTTTATCTTTCTTATATCTCTTTCTTTCTTTTTTTGTTATTTCTTTCTTCTTTCTTTTGTTCGTATCTTTCTCCCTCACCTTTCTCTCTCTGTCTCTCTATCACACTCTCTTCTCCTCTCCTTCTCTCCTCTCTCTCTCGGTTCTCTAATCTATCTATCTATCTATTTCTATTCTAATTATCTTTCTTTCTTTCTTTCCTTTCTTTTTGTTCGTACTTCTTTCTTTTTATTCTTCAATAAATGCTTACCTTGTTGGTTTGTTAAGTCTATGTTGTTTCTATTTTCTATATTTTACTCTTTGTTGTTTATCATTCATTCTTTTTCCTTTCTTCCTTTCTTTTTACTTCTTTCTTCTTTTTATTCCTCACGTTTTACTCTTTTTTGGT
>CM042158.1:75744941-75773875 GCA_023376005.1 Doryteuthis pealeii
GAGAGAGAGGAGGAGAAGGAGGAGAGTCAAGAGGCGGAAAGGACGTATGCTGAGGAGGGCGTAGAGGATGAGGAGAGAGAGGAGGAGAGGGACAATAGATAGAGGATTGACACTCGGAATGCGATAACCCCTATCTGTCTTCCCATTATTCAACTTAATGGAGAAGATAGGAAACAAGGAAAGAAAGATAAGAAACGAGTGAGATGCGGTTAAGGTAAAGATCTTATACTTTTTACAGGATTGAGCTATTTGGCAAATAGCTCAAGGTAATGTAACAGGCTATAAAAAATATTCAAAGCGTTTTTTAATAATTAAATTATCATACGTGTGGTAGATCCACAGCGGTCCCTTCTAGACAATGAATTCTTATACTTTTTTTACATATTGCAGCGTTATTTTGGCAAATAGCCTCTACTAAGTAAAACAGTATTCAAAGGGTTTTTAATAATTAAATTATCATTATACAGTGTATATCCACAGGTCGCTGCTAGACAAAGATTCTTATGCTTTTTTACATATTGGAATATTTGGCAATAGCTGACTTTAAGTTAAAAACATCATCAAATTTCTTATAATAATTTTGAAATTATCATACTGTCCCACAATTCTCGCTTAGAATAAAGGATATTACCATAAAACCCTTTGTCTAAATAAAATTTAAAAAAAAATTCTTCACGCTACGCGTGTTTGAAACTTCACGAAAAAAACATGCATATACTGAAATATTTAAATATTCTAAAGAAAGTTAAAGGAGAGAGAATCGGTAAGTGATAATAAAGAGACTCTTGAAACACACTCAATTCCCATGTATGGTTCCAAAAACTTGGTCAGGGTGCCTTTTAGAAAATTTGGTGGTAGGGGCTTTTGGGGGTGGCCGAGATGAATGATTATTGGTAGAACATCCTAGGTTCAAGGTTAATCGAGTTGTTTCGCTATAACTTATCTTTTTAGCTGACCTTTGGTCACTGGCGAATTTTGAGGAGGAAAAAATGGTGGGGGGAGGATAGAATTGAAAAAGTGAATCTTAAGTTTCGGAACCGACATACTTTTCCCTTTTTTTTATTGAGGATCGTATTAATAATTCAGAAGTAATATTAAGAAATATTGAATAGCCGTCAAATAAAAATGTCCTAAATATGAATCACGAGGCGGGCAAAGTGAAGTTTGAAAATGAACAAGGACAAAATATAAAATATGCGAAAATATTTTGTGCAAGAATATCTTTTCAGTCAAATTAAATTGGTGTAAAAAATTAAGTTGTAATCCATAATGATCGGGTTTTCGATTGAATTAAAAAAAAAAAATCATTGGGGATTATTAAAAAGGACGGTTGCTGTTTCATCATACTTATAAAAATAATGCCAAACCAGGCTGTAAGGACCTGTGGAGATCCACAGTGTATGGTTTAATTTTCTTACAACGTGTTTGATATGTCTTTACTATTGAAGAAATTAGTATTCAATATGAAAAAAAGTATAGTATTAATAAACTTTATTGAACTCTCTCTCTCTCTCTCTCTCTCTCTCTCGCTCTCTCTCTCTCTCTCTCTCTCTCTACGTCCTCTCTCTCACTATTTTCTGTTTTTCCTCATTCTTTTCATTTTTAGCATTATGTTTTCGATTTGAAAAATATTGGCTTATACGGCCTTCCGCGCGCTCACGCTTCCATCCTATTTTTCTCCTTCTTGTATCTCTCTTCTTTACTATCTATACTATAATTTTCTGCTGGTTGCATATCCTTTTTGCTTTCCCCTTTCTTCCATTTCTAGATGAAAATACAAAAATGGAATTCCTGATTAGGTTATCTAAAAAAAAAAATATCATCCTTGAATATAGGTTATATTGGGTAGAATCTTTCATTCAAGAGTAGATTGGTGCATTCCAATATGTGATTTATACCGGGTAAGGTTTGTAAAAATTCTTTTTTACCGCGGAGTTGATCTACTATTCATTAGCCACTTACCCCTTGTGATTCTACTAGGAAAAGAACGACATTGGGTTAGGAATTTAAGAGTGTCTTTAGGTTAGTGCTTAGGTTAGTTTAATGGAGGAAAATAATGTAGATGGTATCTATTATGGTTCTAGAGCCCAATTGAAATGAAAACAAATCCTTACATCACATATTGGATTAGAAAACCAGTCCGGTAGGTTATATACATATTGAAAAAGAGCACGATTTTTGTTAGGGCAATAAGGGTGTGAATCCTTATTCTGCTTGTGGCAGTATTCTTTTATTTTCCAATATTCTAACAATTTATTTTTTGCAAAGTGTTACCATCTTAATATATAGTTGAATATTTGGGCCAGCGAATCTTTCATTAAAACAAAATTTGGGTCGCTTAGAAAAAAATATAAGGATCCTTTGTTGGGTTCGATTTTTTTTCTTTTTAATTTTTCTAAAAATGATTCTTTTAATTTACACCTCTATGAATAGGTTATATTTTGGCACAATCTATTCTATTAACCAATAAATTTGTTTTCAAAAATAATTCGTATTTTTAAATACTTCAAATGGGCGTATCCTTATTGTTTGGTTTTTTTAAACCTTTTTATTGTTAAAATCCCTTATTATCATGGTTTCTTAGCCTGAATTTCTTAATTTCATTATAAGTTTTCTGTTACTTCAGCTATAATAAACCCACCTCCATTTTTTAATTTACTTTTTCTGCATTTGCTTTGTTCCAAAGGAACGTATCCCTTTACTGATTCTGATTAAATCTGACTTATACTCTCACTTATTATTATCTTGTATAGTGCTGTGGCCAAAGCGCTGCCCTGGTTGTCATCTGTGACGGGTCTGTAGTCTTTTTTACGTTCTATGTTTCCGAGTAAGACTTAATTTCATTCTTTCTTTCAGGAGGTCAGTCTGTGCCAAGACATTCAATACAACCAACCAAAATCATCCATATTATTCTCTATTTATATGTCTTTATTTCCGAGAGACACTACTTACAACCTATTTATCCGGCTTGTTTGTTCCGTCAATAGTTCTTAGTATTTAACTTATAACCATAAACATCCGTGGTGCATGCTAAGTGACCCACGTTGTGTTCAAAAGACCCCACTGAATCGTTGGCGGTATAAGTCGCCAAGTAGTACCGGAACAAGTTGCACCGCAGTAGGCAACTCAGGAACGATAAGAAAAAACTCCTGGCGGGCGAGCTAGAAAAATAATAAATATTTTGTGGTGGTTTACGCTTTGTGTGTTTTCCTTTGTTGTTGGTTAGTAGATATCATTACTTATGTCCGTGTATGAAAGCCAATTGAATATGTGTTTTTATGTTAATTTTAATGATTCCTTGACATAAGTTTCACGCCTTATGTGAGGGATAGAGATTCTTAAATGCATACAGAACATTGGATCTCCTTAATGATTATTTCATAAACATTATGTATGAAAGTTTCAATCTGATTATCATCAACGTTGATAATTTTCATCATCTATTTCCTGAATTGCCTACTTCTAATTTCCCAGAGAGTCCCTTAGAAACAGACTATAATTGAACCAAAAGTAATATAAACAGCTAAACTAAGAGATTTTTTCAGATAACATTTGCGAGGTCCCACAGCGAAACGATTGGATATATCGAATTCAGCGCATGGAGTAAAATGAAGACTTTCCCTTTCTTGTAACTTTCAAAATTCCTGTTTCTTAATCAAATTTCCTTTGACATGATTCGCAAATGTGTCAATATTTCGGAAGGCAATAAAAGCGTTTCTTAGCTAATATGTCGATGTCATCTCTTTCTTTGTGTTCATTGAAAGGTTCTTATTGAACTGATATTAAAGTGATATTGCCAAAATGACATGTGTCGCTAGTTGATTCCAGTTGGTTTAACTGCACTCACACTGTTGAACTTACCCAGTGGAATGAATTAATTTTATTTAGACGTGGATAAATTCTCATAATGAAAGATGGCATATTATTTGAAAAATTACCAAAAAAGAAAGAAAGAAAAGGAAAGAAAAAGGAAGGAAGGAAGAAAAGAAAGAAAGACGAAGAAATAGAATAGTTATTCAAGCGATACGTACAAAAACAAAAAAAGAAGAGAAAGAAGAAAAGAAATAAAGAAAGATACGAAAACGAAGAGTAAAAATTGATTGAGAGAATAAAAAGAAAGAAAAAGAAAAGGAAAAGGAAAGAAGAAAGGAAGGGAATCGAAAAAATTTTATAATGAAAGATCAAGAAAAAAGAAAGAAAGATACGAACAAAAAAGATATATTCCCTATTAGAAGAGGGAAGAGGAAAGAAACAAAGATACATAGAAAAAGAAAAAAGAAAGAAAGAAAGATAGAACAAAAAGTAAATGTGAGAGAATAAAAAAAAGAAAGAAAAAAGAAAGGAAAAAAGAAAGGAAGAAAAGAAGGAGAAAGAAAGAAAGGATACGAACAAAAAAAAAGAGTTTAGAAAGAAAAGGCGAGGAAATAAAGTAAAGCTTACAAAATAAGAGGCAAAAGTTGCCGCGCACATAAAAAAAAAGAAAGAAAAAAGAAAGGAAGCTAAAAAGAGGAAAGAAAGAAAAAAAAAAGAGAAGAAAGATATAAAAAAAGGAGTAAAATTTGTCGAGGAGGAATAAAAAAGATAGCAAAAAAGCAAAAAGAAAGGAAGAAAGACAAGAAAAAAAGAATGAATTGATAACAAAACACAGAGTAAATAAGAAAAGATGAAAAAGAAACATAGAATTAAACAAAACACTAACAGGTAGCCATATCTTTGAAAGAATAAAAGCACAAGAAAGAAAGATACGAACAAAAAAAAGAAAGAAAGAAAGACGGAGAAGAGAGAGAGAGGAGAGGACGCGAAGAGAGATGAGAGAGAGAGAGAGAGAGAAAGAAAATACAAACAAAAAGAAGATTAAGGAAAAGAAAGAGAAGAAAGGACAAAGAAAGAAAGATAAACAAACAAAAAGAAAGAAAAAAAAAAGAGAGGGAGGGGAAAAAAAAAGACAATCAAACAAAGAGAGAAGAGAGAAAGAAAGAAAGAAAAGAATGCGCAAAAGACAAAAAGCAAAGAAAGAAGAAAGAAAGAAAGAAAGAAAAATACAAACAAAAAGAAAGAAAAGAAAGAAATTGAAAGAGAGAGAGAGAGAAAGAGAGAGAGAGAGAGAGAAAGTAAGAAAGAGAGTACAACAAAAAAAAAAGAAAGAAAGAAAGAAATATCCGAAAAAAAAGAAAAGAAAGAGATAAAGAAAGAAAAACCTCCCAAAAGAAAAAATACAAACAAAAAGAAAGAAAGGAAAAGAAAGAAAGAGAGAGAAGGAGAGAGAGAGATTTAGAGAGAGAGAGAGAGGGAGAGAGAGAGAGAGAGAAAAGAATATACAAACAGAAAGAAAAGGAAAGAAAGAAATAACGAAAAAAAGAAAGAAAGAGGATAAAGAAAGAAAAACCCCCCCAAAGAAAAATACAAAAAAAAAGAAGGAAAGAAAGAAAGAAAGAGAGAGAGAGAGAGAGAGAGAGAGAGAGAGAGAGAGAGAAGAGAGAAGAGAGAGAGAGAGAGAGAGAGAAAGAAAGAAGATTCAAACAAAAAGAAAGAAAGAAAGAAAGAAAGAAAGAAAGAAAGAACGAAAAAAGAAAGAAAAGAGATAAAGAAGAAAAACCCCCACCCCAAAAAAATCAATAGAATATATAAAAAATGAGACACAAAGAAAGAAAAGAAGAAATAGCAAAAAGAAAGAAAAAAAAAAAAGAAAAAAAAAAGGAATAAATAAAATAAACGAAAACAAAAACATTATTCGTCTGTATTTTTGGGATGAGGCTTGATGTGAATGATTTTAATATTTCGGACGTTTGTTTATTTAATACATATTTAAAGTTTACATTTCAAAAGTGTTTTATTTTTTAATCTTTAATGCATTTGATGATTTACTTACTTTAGGGTACAAACTCACTGACATTGAATTTGTTACTCCCACTCCTCAGGCAATATGTTTCAAAAATCTATTTTACATCGCCCGGAGAGGGTGTTTTTTTTTATTTTGTACTACTACTCTACTCTACTACTACTACTACTACTATACTACTAATTAATAATAATAATAATAATATAATAATAATTAATTAATAAATATTGGATCATGTCCATTTTAATCTTCTTGAACATTTATTCCTTGTATTTCTATAAGATATCATAAAGTTACAATATGATTCTCTTCTAGTTGGACAATTCCTTGTTTATTGCAAATTCTTTATTGAATAAATATATTGAATAAAATAATGACAGCTAAGAAAAGTTTTCAATTAGATTTGCGAGATATTATATCAGATGGTATAAATAAAGATATCATTTCCTTTGATAACTTTTAACATATTCTGGTTTATTAAACTCCTTTTCATTTCGATTCAAATGGGTGAATATTTCTTGGATTTAACGGAAAGCAAGAAACGTTCTTAGGGAAATATTTCGTGATCTTCCCTTTCGTTGTGTTCCAATGAAAAGTTCTTGTTGCACAGATACATTACAGGTGATATAATGAATCTGGAATAGGATTCTTATCAGGGTTGAGGGTTCATCATTTATTTCCGTTGCAACTTCCTGAAGGCAAGAAAGGTTCTTAAGGAAATGTCCTTGGTCTTTTCCTTCCTTCTGTTCCAATGAAAGGTTCTTTCTAAATTGATATTACGCAGGTAGATTACAGGTGAGATAATGACGTTGCAATATGATTTTTATACTAGGTTGATAGTTAATTCATTTCCGATGCAAACATCCTGAAGGTAAGTGTTGTGGGGTTTTAAGGGGTCAAATAAGAACAAAACGACGGGTTAGGAAAATGTATTAACAAAAGAGTAGACAATTACAGTACAGAGAAGTGGGAATTACGTCTGACAAATAGAGTTATGAGCTGACTCACATTGGCTTACTCTCAAGCCATAATTGTCCCTGTTACTTATAGTAACCGTCGGCGAATTCCATTAGTCTATAGGGTATATCACCTATAATATGTAAGAAAGGTTCTTGGGGGAAATGTTCTTGGTCTTCTTTCTCGTGTTCTTGTGAAAGGTCCTGGTTGCCTTTATATTTTACATTGCAGGTGGTCCAGTTCATTTAATTCACTCTTGATTCAAAGTAACGAATGTGGTTAATTATTCTGTTGGATAAAACTTTCATAATCTCCTTAATAATTGGACAGAATTTATCTCTATTGAAATAAATGAAAATCAACATTTAGAAAATCAACATTTAAAAAATATCCGTCCTTCTTAAAATGTCTCTTTCTTTTGGATTTTATTGAAATGTGTGATTGTCTTTTTCTCTTGGATTTCATCACTGGAAATAATGTGATGATGTCAATCCCTATCAGGTGGGAATAGGGAGTTGGATCTTGCAAGTTGATGAAACCAATTAACAAAATGCAAAAAAATAGTTCCTTGTTGTCATGAAGTCATTCCTTTTTCCTCCCACCACTCCACATGTCCTTCCTCTCCCCTGCACTCCACATATCCTTTCTCCTCCCACCCACTCCATATGTCCATTCTCCCCCTCCACCCCACATATCCTTTCTCCTCCCTCCACTCCCCATGTCCTTTCTCATCATCCACTCCACATATCCCCTCTCCCCTCTCCACTCCACATGTACTTTCTCCTCCCTCCCCTCCACATGTCCTTTCTGCCCCCTCCACCCCGCATATCCTTTCTCCTCCTCCACTCCACATGTCCTTTCTCACCACCCACCATCCACATGTCCACTCTCCCCTCACCACTCCACATGTCCTCTCTCCCCCCTCCACTCCACGTCCTTTCTCCTCCCTCCTCTCCACATGTCCTTTCCCCTCCCTCCACTCCACATGTCCTCTCTCCCCTCTCCACTCCACATGTACTTTCCCCCTCCACTCCACATGTCCTTTTTCCTCCCTCCACTCCACATGTCCTCTCTCCCCTCTCCACTCCACATGTACTTTCTCCTCCCTCCACTCCACATGTTCTTTCTCCCCCCTCCACTCCACATGTCCTATCCCCCCACTCCACTCCACATGTCCTTTCTCCTCCCTCCACTCCACATGTCCTCTCTCCCCTCTCCACTCCACATGTCCTTTCTCCCCCCTCCACTCCACGTCCTTTCTCCTCCCTCCACTCCACGTGTCCTCTCTCCTCCATCTGCTTTCTTTATTCTTCTATTGTTCTTCATTTTCTCTTTGCTTTCTTCTCTCACTGACGCCTGTTCATTGAATGACCAGTTCTCCCCACTGCAAGTACGCGGCTGTTTTTCTTTTAAATCTCCAACCACTTACCCACAATGCATTGCATTTTTATATAAAGAGCCAAATCTATCTCCCTTCTGGCCTCTCGTTACTTCCAGCACGCCAGTAAGTACTTTTGTAAGTAAGCGGGATTGTCTTTTTTTCTTGGCTTGCATCGCTGAAAATAAAGTTGATCCAGTTCATTTATTTGCCACAATGTTATAAACTTGCTCAAAGCAGCGAATGTGATTAATCATTTAATTGAATAAACTTTCATCATCTTTTTGCTTTATTGTTCACTATATTATTTCTATTGAAATAAATGAAATAAATTTATAAAATCAACATTCAGAATTTGTTGTCTCGACAACAAATTGCTACTGCCGTTGTTCTCTCTGGTCTGGGAGGGCAAGTCCTTAAGATATACCTCAATCTCACCACATCCGGGCTCCTCACTCAGAATTGTCCATGCAGCACGTGCAACACTCGTCAGCACTGCAAGTACCCGTCAATCCTTACGGCGCGACCACCTACATCCGGGCCACTCTGCTATTTCCTATTTCACTGCTCGTCCACAGCGCTGTCACATTCTGAAGGACGCTGGTTCGACTCTAGGTCAGTCCTACACGCCAGGCAAAGCCTAGCCCACTTCCTTCGAGAATACGGCAATTCTTTATGCCCGCTACTCTCTCTGTCACACCGCGTTGCACGAGGTAGGTCTCATCTCAATACAGACAGAAAGAAAGAAAGAAATACTACCCAATTTTTTGTTAGTTCCTAAAATAGAATTAACAAACCTACAAGGTAAGTATTTATTTGAAAGAATAAAAGAAAGAAAGAAAGCAAACACACAAACCAAAAATGAAATAAATTGTAAATCCTAGAATTATCTGTTGGAATTATTTTATATAAGGTGTGCTCCAACTCCCCGCCTGAATTTATAGACTAGCCGAGGTCACGTAGGTTATTCCTTCATCAATCACTAGCCATGTTGCGTCGCTGATACACTACTTACACACTCATACTGACCATAGTTCTACTTGCAATCATTGAGGAGGAACTTACAATACTCAGGATTCTTTACCAGAGGATTACCAAAGATGCAAAACCTAGCCCGCCTCCTTCGAGAATACGGCAATTCTTTATGCCCGCCACTCTCTCTGTCACACCGTATTGCACGAGGTAGATCTTCTCTCTCACTACAGACAGAAAGAAAGAAAGAAATACTACCGAATTTTTTGTTAGTTCCTAAAATGCGTGACCGTCTCTTTTCCTTGGAGTACATCACTGGAAATGATGTGATGGTACCGATCCCTATCAGGTGTGAATAGGAGCTGACATTTTGCAAGTTGATTTAACCAATTGATAAATTCTCTTGATTCTTTGGTTCGCATAATCCGAGTTAGCCAATAGGGATTAACATCTTACAAGTTGAAATAACTAATTAACAAAAATGCAAAAACAGTTCCCTATTGTCAAGTCAGTCATTCCAATCCTTTCTCCTCCTTACTCTCCACTTGTCCTCTGACTTCCTCTTGCTTCGTTTCGACTCCTTTTGCTTTCCTTTCTCTTCCCTCTTTCGTTTATTTTCTCTTTGCTTCCTTCTTCTTTCACTGACATCTTCTCTCTGAATGACCACTTCTCTACTCTTCAGGAAAGCGGGTTTTTTTTCAGTCGCCAACACCACCACCACTATCATCATCATCATCATCATCATGTAGTGCAAGTAACAGAGATATCCATGATAATTTAATTCATTGTCATCTGAATGTCCTCTGTGCAACATCCAGTATCCACACTTGTCCTTCTGCCTTCCTCTTGCTTCGTTTCGCCTCCTTTTGCTTTCTCTTCCTTTTTTCGTTATTTTCTCTGTGCTTCCTTCTTCTTTCACTGACATCTTCTCTCTGAGTGACCACTTCTCTCCTATTCAGGAAAGCCTTTTTTTAAATCGCCAAACACCACCACCACCACCACTATCATCATCATCATCCTCATGTAGCGCAAGTAACACAGCTATCCATGATAATTTATCGCCTATCATTCATTGTCCTCTTAAGGTCCTCTGTGCAACATCCAGTATCCGCATTGAGCTGGTCAATGTAGATCATTGCTGAACGTCCTTTTTCTCCAGCAGTGTCCAGCATGTCTTACTCGTCTAATTCGGATGGTTTGAGCGATAGGTGGTAGGTGGCCATACAGCTGCTTCCTTGTGTGATGTTGTTTCTACGATTTATTCAATATCGCGTGCAGCATTCTTGTGCAGCTCCTATCTAGCTTTTTCTCTAGACACTTCGTTAATGCCCAAGTTGTGCAGACATACAGTAGCACTGATAGAACTACGACTTTAACTTGTCAGTGAGATCGGATTTTCATTTGATTGATAATCTGTTTATGGCAGACCATGCCTTCCCCTATGTGTACTTTAACATCGCTTTCTGTGGATTAGATATTACCACCTAGGTATGTGAATTGTTCTATTAAAAAAACAAAAAAATTCCCAACAATTTACCCAAAATGCATTGCATTTTCTTATAAGAAGCCACTTATACCTTCTTTCTGGCTTCCCTCGTTATTTCTTTCCTCTTCCGTTTTCTTTCACTGGCGCCTGTTCACTGAATGGCTGGTTCTCACTTCATCAAGTAAGCGGTTTTTAAATCTCCAACCACTTACCCAAAATGCATTGCGTCTTCCTATAAGTAGCCACTTCTACCTCTTGTCTGACTTATCGTTACTTCTAGCACGTCAGTAAGTACTTTTTAACCACATATCTCAGTTCCTAAGAGGGAAATCGATTATGTGTTAGTCACTCTTCTTAAATTACGTCATTGAAAATCGAGTTGAGTAAGAATCCTTCCACACCTGAAAGGGATTACCATTTTCACTTTCCTCTGTTGTTGATATCCGGGTAATTATGAAAGTGGTTTCATTTCTAAGTTGAAGTAACAAATTTACAAATTCGCTTTCCTTTCTTATTCACATAATTTGAGTTCGTCAATACTGTCTGCAATTCAAGTGTATATGAAAGTTCTTGAGACAGATCTCAAGAATTGTTGTCAGTGTTCTTCGCCAACGATTACGTAAGAACTGTCTATATTCTCTCTCGAAATAGAATGGTATCACAACAAACATACAGGGTATTTTCATTATATCGTGTATGCATTTATATAATAATAATAATAATAATAATAATAATAATAATAAAGAACTTGTCAACTGGTGGATTTTGCAGTGCCAGCAGATCACAGGGTGAAGCTAAAGGAAAATGAAAAAATGGACAAATATCTGGACCTTGCCAAGGACTGAAAAAGTTACGGAATAATAATAATAATAATAATAATAATAATAATAATAATAATAATAATAATAATAATAATAATATTATTATTATTATTATTATTATTATTATTATTATTATTATTATTATTATTATTATAATAAATGTACAGGGGGATACAAATTCACTAACTCACAAGAAAAGATAAACCACCTTATGTACATGGATGACATAACAAATTTTGCAAAAAATGATAAAGAATTGGAGAGCCTAGTACAAACTATTAGAATATATAGCCAGGATATAGGGATGGAATTTGGAATTGAAAAGTGTGCTATGCTAGTAATAAAACGCGGTGAAAGAAAACTAATGCATGGAATACAACTGCCAAATCAGGAAACTATAAAATCACTTGATGAAAATGGAAGCTACAAATACTTAGGAATTTTTGAAGCGGACAATATCATGCAAGCAGAAATCAAAGGAAAAGTTAAAAAAGAATATCTCAGAAGAACTAGAAAATTTCTAGAAACCAAACTTAACAGCAGAAATCTGATGAAAGGAATCAATACCTGGGCTGTCTCCATTATAAGATACTCAGGACCATTCTTAAAATGGACAAACGAAGAACTCAGACGGATTGACCAAAGGACGAGAAAATTAATTACCATGCACAAGGCTCTCCACCCTAGATATGATAGAGATAGATTATATGTGTCAAGAAAGGAAGGGGAAAGAGGTCTTGCCAACATAGAGGAATGCGTAGAAACAACAATCAAACAACTTGAAGATTACACAAGAAAGAGCAAAGACAAATTACTTATGACGGCCAACCATAGTAGAAACGACAGATGGACAAACAGAAAAACGACAAAGACTAAAAAACAAACATGGAAAGACTTAGACTTGGTTAAGAAAAGGAAACCTCAAAAGAGAAACTGAATCACTTATAATTGCTGCACAAAATAATGCCATTAGGACAAACTACATCAAAGCGAAAATTGATAAGACCCAACAAAATAGTAAATGTAGATTTGTGGTAATAGAGATGAGACTGTAAACCATATACTCTGCGAATCTAACAAACTACCACAACGAGAATACAAAACTAGACATGACTGGGTTGGGAAGGTGATCCACTGGGAATTATGCAAAAAATTTAATTTTGACCATGCAAAAAAAATTATATATGCATAAACCAGAATCTGTTCTTGAGAACGAAACGCATAAAATTCTCTGTGACTTTGAAATAAAAACGGATCACCTTATCCCAACAAGAAGACCAGACCTAGTGTTGATAAACAAAAAAGAAAGAACTTGTCAACTGGAGGATTTTGCAGTGCCAGTATATCACAGGGTGAAGCTAAAGGAAAATGAAAAAATGGACACATATCTAGACCTTGTCAGAGAACTGAAAAAGTTATGGAACATGAAAGTGAAAGTGATACCAATTGTAATTGATGCACTTAGAACGGTCCCAAAAGGATTGGAAAAGGGCTTGGAAAGTTTGGAAATCAGAGGAAGGATTGAAACCATTCAGAACACTGCACTGCTGCAATCTGCCAAAATACTCAGAAAAATCCTGGAAAGCTGAGGAGACTTGCTGTCACTCAGACTCCAGTGAAAGACCATCAGCTAATGCTGAGGTGAAAACTCAAAAGGAGCAAATAATAATAATAATAATAAAAATAATAATAATAATAATAATAATAATAATAATAATAATAATAATAATAATAATAATATCTTTTCAGATTGTATATTAGATCTGTCAGCTGTTGCCCATAAACCTTTATCTTAATTCCCCAAGAATTATTTACCAATAACATTTTGGGTAAAAATTCTATATCTATCTTGGAGCTTCATCAATAATTACCAAGTCTTGATAACTTAGCAAATGTGATTAGATAGATGTGATAAATATTCTATATCTGCGAGGATCAGTTAATGTTAAGTTATCTCAAATTTTAGCCTACGTAAGGATTGTCAATATCCTCTTCTAAATTAAATTCTAAATAGAATGGTATCACAACCAATATAAGGGACATGTACATTGTATCGTGCAGGGATTTACCAATAGTATTTGGAAAAAAATGGTATTACCGTGTAGATCAATTAGTCTCAAATAATTATTTTAGTAAGTTTGTAACTTATAATTTCAGGTTTTGGATTCTGAAGGAAAGAGAAAATAATGCAAAATATTTAGTGAAAAATAGAAATCGTTTTTGGGGATGTAATATTTTTTAAAAATATAAATAATCCGAGTGCTAACTGAATTGTTCTCATAGGATGGATGTAAGCAATCTCTGATCCGAAATCTTGGAAGAATTCAGATCTGAGTTCCGAGGAGACAGACGGAGATAGAGTTTAGTAGCAAGACACACGTGGCTCAAACTGTAAACTTTAGCAAGTACCTCAGTCTCCCTTCTTTCTTTATTTTTTCTTTCTTTCTTATTTGACAGTTCTGTCTGTGGGAGAAAAACAATCACTCTCTTCCCTTCTCTTTCCGCTACTGTTTACTGCTAGCAACGATTGCTACGGCAAAATAAAAGTGGTTTTTGACAAGGGATCAAATTTGACTTGCGTTCGATTCTTTCAAACGAGGTTACCACGAAGAAGTACAGCATGGTCCAAAAGAACAGAAGCGATACACCTTTAAAAGTAGGGGAATAACAGAACGTTGTTATTTGGATCCTGCAAAGTTACAACTGAAGCTTCATTGATAACTTAGTAAATGTGATTAGAAAGAGGTAGAAAATAGTGTAACGTTGTTGGGTTTTCATACGATGCTAAATCGCATATATAACGTTGCGGGCTTTTTACCGCTACACTAAATCGTATAGTATACGTGACGTTATGTTGTGGGCCAACGCGTATTCAAAACACACTGTACTATTAAGGCTCGTACAGACGTGTATCAGGGGTTGACTACGCTCGTTCGTTTAGAAGCGCACGCAGATCTAGCAGTCAGCCTTCAAGCTCGCAAAGAAATCCTCCTTTCTCCTTTCGTTTATGGTCAAGCAAAAGGTATCACGTTTCACGACCGTGGGCCTTTAGTCACGGTCAATTTGACTTGTTGACAAGTATATATCTCCTTAGCATCAGTCAAGTATCTGTTCACGTTTGTTTGTTTAATGGCTTTCATTCATGATTTCCCGTACGATTTCTTTGGCGTAGTAAATAAAGATGTGGGCAGTATTTCGTGCTTTTTTCATAAATTATCTTAATGCAAGTTATTGAGAGAGAAGAGAGAGAGAGAGAGAGAGAGAGAGAGAGAGAGAGAGAGAGAGAGAGAGTCGATTTCTGTAACGCACGCCTTTCAGTCACCTGCTTATGACTAATTCGCCCAAACTGCCAACTCCGACTCTTTGCAAAAATCCGTAACCCGGCCGTCTAATCAACTCCACGGCCCAGACCAACTGTTTCAAAATCTAAAATTCCCTCATTATATAGAAATCGATGTCGAGCTTTCTAGAATCTTCTGGAACCTTTCGAACGTTCTAAATTACACGTGTTACTTAAGAGGTCAACGGGTCAACCATCCTTTCTTCTGACAAACCGATTAAACTAAATTTTAATAGCAAAATCCCAGACTCACTGGCTCCGAATAGACTCAAAGGTGATAATTAGAATTTCATATTGTTCTTGCTCGCCCACTCCCGTAAGGTCTGAGAATCATGCTACATCCTATTAAGGTTTCTCCGTGTCTGGCAAAAGGCCACAAATATGGTGTTCCCGGGTAAGACGTACCCATTATGCAACATAGGAGAGTATCAGTAAATATTGAAGTTAAGATATTCATGGTTTTGGATTCATACAACAATTTATCTACAATAGCTGTCCTATGGAATGTCCTACTTGTCGCATTTTGAAGACAAATGATCCCGTTGAATACGTTTGACCACAGTACGTCGAACTTAACGGACCTAAATTCCACCATCGTATGTCACCCCGCCGAAAGAAAAAAAATACCAAAAATCAGGGAATTAACTGAATTTAATGAAATTTTCAGTGTTGATATATTAATAATTAAACAATATAATGCACCAGTTATTTTATTGAAAAACTTTTACATGTTTTCAGGTCAGTACACTTAGAACTACGTATATTTAAGAATCTGCGTTACGCCTCAAAGATACGTGGTTCAAAATTAACTGACCTCAAATAATGTAAAAGTTTGTGAATAAAATAATTGATGCATTATATCTTTTATTCATTAATATATCAACACAGAAAATTTCATAAAATTCTCTGATATTTGGTATTTTTTCTTTCGGGGGGGTGACAGACGATGGTGGAATTTAGTTCGATTTCAACCAATATTCTATATGACGTTTCATTCGCGTATTAAATATTTTCAAAACAACATTTTCCCGTCTTGAAATAATATTTATAACCACCCAGCCAATCATTCCATTTGTCCTGGAAACCCTGTCAGTGGCACCACTTGTCAGCCGTGGGTGGCGACCCGTGATGCTTAAGTACTGAATCCTTGTGGATAAGCAGTCCATGACATACAAAACTCTCCTTATACCCTTACTTAGGCTAGACGGGCCGTCACGTCAAGCCCTAGCACCTATATGATTGACCCAACCCTATTGCCCTTATGGCAAGACCTAACCCTTCTTATCATAAATGTGCTAGAAGGCGGTGGATTTCTTGTCCTGGGAATGAAGTTAAACTCTATCTTATGGTGGGGTTCCAGTTCTGGAGGTCTAGGGATTGTGGAGTACCCCTTCATCACCATTACTCCCAGGTCCACTCTGACTCGGAGTTGTAGTACCTGTTTGGGTCCCATATATGGGTTAAATAGAAAAACATGAGTTTATAAAAAAAATTGAGTATCCAATAAGAATGAATTTATTTCAAAACTTTGTCGGCATTGACTGACCCATCGAGGTTGATATGCCGTAAAACAAACTAAACCAAACCATTTGTTCTGGATACGATAAACACAATAGGATTATCAGCTTTAAATGTATTATTATATATTCCAAAGGAAGCGCGTGGTTTAACGGTTAAAGTCATGGGAAATGGACTCGTCGTCCCAAGTTCAAATCCTGGTCGTGGTAATTGCATTTCACTTAGCGCTAATATCATTGGGAAAGGTATGAATCCTACTCTCCCTCCAGCCATGGGTAAATAGTAGGGCAAACTGGCCTCTTTAACCTTGGTTAGGCAACCGATCTAGGAGCAGGAAAACTCTGAATTCAAACCTGCTGAACTCCGCTTAAGAAATTGACTTTGTGTTGCATCCTGCTCGTGCGGAGGGGGGTTGGTAAATATATATATTCCAAATATCTTCAGACAAAGATAAACGGTTGTGCGCATTAGTCAGACAAAAATAGAATTTTACTTCTTCAATGTTAATATCTTCTGGTGACAAATGTTCGTTTTACAAAAATTAAATCCATCTGATATGTTTTCGATATTGTTTGGTTTCTGTCTAATAAACTTTTTGAACAACACGCCATGTTTTCCGTCATTATCTCTATTCTATAATATTTTGAATATTTTGTTAAATATATTTTTCTGAAAAAGTTATCTTGAACCATTTATCCTGCTGTGTCTTCATTTATTTTGCTAATCTCAACAATGCAACAATGTGAAATAAACATTTCTTTACATCTCGAACCTAACTCTGAATTTTTGACCCCGCTCACCTATATTCATTCGCATTTATTTAAAAGCAACTCACACTATTCATTCGAAAACATGACGATATTAGGGCCGGGTTAGCTCTGTCGGTAGAGCGTTCGGCTAGAAAGCACAAGGTTCCTAGTTCGATACCGGCCCTCGCTAACTCAGCGTATGAGAAGCACAGGGATATGTGCGGTAAAGTAAGGAGCTGATGGTAGGTGTGGCACTCCACCTCAGACGCAAAAATGATCTCTTTGGTCTAGGGCTAGTGAAAAGGAGATAGAGTCCCTCGCTGGTTGGCTGATACCGACTTTAGGCCACTTTACTTTTTAGTTTAGTATAGTGCCACTGCTGGACAACCCAACATCACTATAAAACTAGAACTGTCTAAAGGTAGATGCGTTCCAGTGGAGCAACCGACCACCCACAATAATAGAGTAGAATTGGGGTACTTACTTCTCACCTAAATCCCCAAAAGTAGTAGATGTAGCTCTTTAGCTCATTCCATGTAAAGGCTAGGGGGAGTAAACCCCGAATACAAATCAGGAGTCCCTAAGGTGGTGTGATGCTGAAATCCAGTACTATCTAGCAACTCCCGTGACACTATCCTTACCAAAATGCATTTTTAAAACTTTTCTTTGGACCAGGACGACAGTGTGGAGAGCTTGGGTGCTTCATATCAACCCGCTCAGGCTACGCAGTTCCATGTTTTTTTTTGATACTACGCCATCGTCTTTAGTAGAAGAATGGATGACAACAGATACTCCCGCTGGACTTTGACAAAAAATGACAAACATGTATATATAAAAATATAATCTTATATTTTATTTATTCGATGGTGACGCTTATCTGGAGTAGAAGAGCAGGGAGAGATGCAAAGAAGCTGGTGGGAGTCGGAAAAGCTAGCGAACTGATTCTCAGCCCACATTCTTGACCTTATATTATCTTAAAACTACCACGCAATCCACGTGACCAGGCCGCCTCGACTGTGGCACCCACATAGTTTTCTGTAGCCACAACTCTTCAATAACGCAATTCTTGTTTTTATACTGCCATTGTTTATACCCACGCATTTCCTGTTTTGTGACTCGGGTATTACATCTACGCTTTCTGTCTTCCAGTAGCAACTTTGTTGATATTATTTATAATCGGATGTATCTCTGAGCTTCATCTGCTGGGTTCACCGCCGGTCAAGGCAATATATTAAATTTATATCCAATATTTTCTATATTGCCCGATTAAATTAACAGGTATAAAACCGCCATAAGTCAAAAGCTTTTAATCACCACGCTCATCTTTGCTCAACATATCAGACTTACCCACTAAATAAAGATTATTGTTATAGGGAACGGTCCTGGTCATAAACTAGGGGGGGGCGACTTTATGCACATGGCTGCTCTGAAGTTAGTGTCCATGAGGCTCAAGGTCCCATGCCTCAACATTTATCTTGCCGACCTCATTGACAAATCCGTAGATTCGATAAGCCGGAAGAGAAGAAATGACCAATAAGGTAGGTCGATTTTTCACTTTTTAAAAAATATCAAATTGTCCATCTATGTGAAAGTTGCATTTTAGTATACTGCATACTGATACCAGAAATTAGATCTTTTACTTGCACCATTATTTGAGGAAATAGCATAAAAAATTCTACTAAAATGTACTAAAATCCTCGTTTTCTAAAGCCGAAATTTTTGCGAAAACGAGAATTTTTAGTGCATTTTAGTAGCGATCTTTAATGCTATTTCCTCAAAAAAGTAAAAGATCTCAATTTTCGTATCAGTATTTCGTATACTAAAACAATGACTAAATATAGATTATTTTTAGGTGGAATATTTTGCGTATTAATTCAAATTTGTTTATGTATAAGGTAATGTCAGAAAAGTTCATAGTTGATCGCATTCTTTGACATGAGGGCATCGTCCACTGTTTGTTCTTGCCATAGGATCAGACGATAACCAAGCATGTCTACACAAGAGATACTGTGTTGTTTGTTTTCGTTCTGTGCGCGAAAAGAGACGAAAATAGCAGGTGCTTCACTATGACAACGCACCGGCCCACACTGCGAGAGTTCTTAGCCAGAAGAAACATCACTGTCTGGAGCAACCTCCCTACTTACCCAACCTGGCTCCATGGATTTTTAAGCTCAAAGGGTCATCAAGGGAACCCATTTTGGGATGTACACGGCATCAAAAAAGGCCGTGACGACAGAGTTACGGAGAATCCTTGAGTGGTCTAATTTTTTTCCACTACTATTCTACTGTATTATTAAATACTTTTATAAACTTGTAAAACCTACAGAATCAACTGTTGATATATAATAATACTTTATTTTAAGACAAGCTAACCGAAGCGTGAATACTCAGAAGGCGACAAAATGGCAGCTACCGGGGGTGTTGCCTTTTGTAGAGGCATAGATTTTACTTGGAATAATTTCAGGTAAGGTCTTTTTTGCTTATCCAAATGCGATTAAAGGGGTCTCTTTGTCCTACCTATCACGGACGATGCCTGGTTTTATCTCTGACTGGATTGGATTTAAAATTTTTAATTTTGGTGAAATAGTCCTGGAACTTATCTTACATAGCTCGTAGATTTTTTTAGGAAAAGTATTTTTTTAGCAGCTTTATGTTTTTTATATTTTATAGCCTCATGCAATTTCCTCTGGTTAAAACAGCGAGAGATAACATATGCACACAAATGACAGAGAGAAATTGCATCTTCGTTTCGGTAATCCAATTCTGGAATAAATTTCTAAATGAACTTGTTTCTCTGTATAGGCCAATTCCTACCCCACATGAAGACAGCGCAATATTGTAATCCGTGGGGAAATATATTGTCTAATGCTTCGACCACGATGAATTAAGGAACACGTTCAAGGCAGTTAATATTTCCTGTACGTTATTCTATCTACATATTAAAAATGAATAAACCTAGGTATATAAAATATTTAATTTCTTAAAATGTATTCATTAATTCTCTTTTCAGGACATTAAAAGACGTTGCAACATTTTTAATGGAATAAACTTTCTGCAGGAAGTTTGTTGTAAAGATGACCACATACAGTTTATTTCTCAGAAAAAATTCTGGATTTTGTAAGTATTCACACATTTTTTACTATGGAAAATATAATTTTTAAAAAAATTGTCATTTTCGAATATTTTTTTACACTATTAGAAATGGTCAAAATAATTCATGTAAGTTCAAAAGAAAAAAGCACTTAAATCTAAAAGTGATTCATTTAAAAAGGTAAATAGTAAATAAAATTAAAAATTTGATACGTGCTAATTAAAAAGAATCTACAAATATGTTCATTAAAAAAAGTAAATATATTCAATAAAGATAATAAGTAGATAAATATTGGTTGGATTTTATGGCATGCCAATCTGTCGGGTTATTTTTATCCGAAAAGTCCTATTATTATTGTAATCTGAGTCCATCAGTTTTTGATTTTCGGCTTGGTGCGGTGGAGAGCCACTGTTGAGCAGCTTAAAGTAGGAAAAGAAAGGTTGCATAAAGAAAGTCTATAACATACACATAAAAAATTAAAGTGGAGGTGCTTGTATAGTGGACACATCGACATGAGT
Source organism: Doryteuthis pealeii (assembly GCA_023376005.1). Taxonomy (NCBI): domain Eukaryota; kingdom Metazoa; phylum Mollusca; class Cephalopoda; order Myopsida; family Loliginidae; genus Doryteuthis; species Doryteuthis pealeii. The sequence goes on from CM042158.1 coordinate 75,765,611, forward strand.
TCAAATCCTGAATTGCATTTCCCATAATGTTAATACCCTTGGAAAGGTATGAATCCAACTATTCTTTCCTCTCAACTTTTGGTAAATAGTAGGGCAGTTTGGGCTCTTTAACTCTTTGCCTACCTAATTATTGTAACCTGAGAAAATTGATGCAAATCAAATAAAAATGGACAATCAGCTATTAAATATAAATGGTTGGCTGGTCAAATATTTCATGCCCGGACAATCCTGCAATAAAAAGCCAACAAACAGTATATATATATGTGTGTATGTGTGTTTATGTATGCATTCCTATATTGTGTATATGCAAATGAATCTTTACTTGTAAGGTATATTCTTTAAATTCATACTTTACATTCTCCTCAAATTATAATATATTTATATATATATATATATATATATATACTCACACACATACTGTAATACACACACACACACATATATTATACACACACACATACATGTACATACACACACACATATTATATATATATATATATATATATATACATTACATTACATACCACACATATATACATACACACATATTAGTTTATTAGAAACAAGAAAAAAGGATCTTACTCATAAATAAGGGTTCCATTTTCCTTATAACATTCATAAATGGATCCACCATTATTTGCTATTCTCTCCGTTTTGATGTTCACTATCTCATCACCTCAAAAAACCCCATTCTATTCAAATAAAGCCTATTATTTATTATTGTAATCTGAGTCCTTCTGCTCAGTTACATTATATGGGTATTCATTCTTGATGGAATTAATTTTTAGACGATTTTGTTTAACATATTTTTCAAAACATTTTTCCATTTAACCCATGAGGTACTTGCACCCCGGGTTAGAGTGGACCTTGGAATAATGGTTTTATGAAGGGGTTAGCACATCCCCAGATCTTCCAGAATTGGATCCTCACGATCAGATAGATTTTGACGTACCCAGCACATAAAGACTCTCAGCTATCTCATTTTAGCAGTTATATGATAAAAAAAGCGTTGAGGACTGCCATGAGAGCAATATGGTTGGGACAATCATTATAGGTGCTAGTGGTGTATATTGTACTAGCTGTTTCCATTTAAGCCGAAACACAAGAAAAGACGAAAAAAAAATAACAAATGAATTTTTCCAGGTTAAAGCGAACAAAGAAGGATGGCTAACAATAAGTCGGAAGTAGATTTTGTCCGCTGATAAAGTACACAAGAAAAGGCGTAGCGTTTGATATATATAACAGGGAGTCAGAGATCCCAGGTCACAGTCAACAGAACCCTCGGGAAGAACAAGTGCAACTACTCTCGGTCACAGCCGACGGCTGTGAGCCTCACGTAGCCATCTTCCACCTCACCATCGGCCAGTCATCCCGAGCAGTATAGTAGTCATCGTCAACCATTGGGGCATTCCTATTGTCAACGCTCGCACCCACACCACGGCAGAGATTAAAAAAATAAAGTCAAAACTCCTACTAATACCATGTGTTGTGATTTCATTAAGCGACTACTACATATATCGTCGAGTGGTTAGTGACGATACCCGCTACGTATACAGATACACGAAGTAGGCCGTGAATTTTTGAAGCCGAATATAACATATAGAATTTGATGCCCCAGTGTTGGATATTGTACAAACGGAAATAGAATTTCCGGTTGAATCAAATAGACAAAGGAACGAGAAACAAGGATGTTCAGACAGAAGTCTTGGATCGAACAAAGAAGAAGAGTGAGTAAGATCGGAGCTTACTACTGACGGGCAAACGAACTGTCCAGAAAAACAAACAATAGCAGGATGACAAGACTTCCTGTTGACTGGTGACAAAACTAGGATTGCAGGTCACGCAGTACAGTTCCGGTGAAATGGGTACAAATTGAAAAAGTGACGGTTAGACGGAGAATTCAGCAGTTGAGAGTTGGTGGCAACGAACTTCAGTCACTCCCGTCGACTCTTCGAAGGAGAGACTTGTTATAACTACGGTTCATTTCTACCACTCATGCAAGCCGGCACACACCTCCTTTCATCCACGCCAACCGAGGAAGAAAATAAAGTCCAGCTTTCTTTTGTATACCTGCGTTGGGTTTTAATCCAGTTTACTACACACCAGCGCTGTCAATTGATACGATATGAATATAGATAGATAGATAGATAGATAGGTATATATGAACAGACATAGATAGATTGAAGCATAGACGTATGAACATAGATAAGATATGAATATAGATTACATAAATAGATAGATAGATATGAACATAGATAGTATAATATAGTGATAATAGATAGATAGATAGATATGATTAGATATGAACAATTGATAGAGAGTTATGAACATAGATAATGAACTAGATAGATATGAATACGGATATTAGATAGATAGATAGATAGAATGAGATAGATAGATAGATAGATATGAACAGAGATGACTAGATAGATAGATAGATAGATAGATAGATATGAATATAGATAGATAGATATATAGATAGAATGAACATAGATAGATAGATAGATATTGAACATAGATAGATAGATAGATTAGATAGATATGAATATAGATAGATAGATATGATATTAGGATAGAATATGACATAGATAGATAGTAGATATGAACATATAGATAGATTAGAAGATAGATAGATAGTGAACATAGTAGATAGATAGATATGAACCATAGATAGATAGATAGATAGATAGAACATAGATGATAGATAATATGATAGATAGATAGATAGATAGATAGATATGAACATAGAAGAGTAGTAGATATGAATATTAGAGATAGATAGATAGATAGATAGATAGATAGATATGAACATAGTAGTATAGATAGATATGAACATAGATAGATAGATAGATAGATATAGATAGATAGATAGATAGATAGATAGATAGAATTGAACATAGATAGATAGATAGATATGAATATAGATAGATATAGATAGAAGATTATATGATATAGATATAGATAGATAGATAGATAGAAACATTAGATAGATTATGAATCATAGATAGATAGATAGATAGATAGATATTGAACATAGATAGATAGATAGATATGAACATAGATAGATAGATAGATATGATAGATAGAACATAGATAGATAGATAGATAGATATGAACATAGATAGATAGATAGATATGAACATAGATAGATAGAATATAGATAGATAGAATATACATAATAGATAGATAATAGATAGATATGAATTTAGATAATAGATAGATAGAAATAGATATGAATCATAGATAGATAGATAGATAGATAGATATAGATATAGATAGATAGATAGATAGATAGATATGAACATAGAATAGATAGATTGATATGAAACATAGATAGATAGATAGATATGAATATAGATAGATAGATAGATAGATAGATATGAAACATAAGAGATAGATAATATGAATATAGATAGATAGATAGATTAGATAGATATGAACATAGATAGATAGATAGATATGAACATAGATAGATAGATAGATATGAACATAGATAGATATGAATATAGATAATAGATAGATAGATAGATATGGAACATAGATAGATAGATAAGATAGATAGATATGAAATAGATAGATAGATAGATAGATAAGATAGAACAATAGATAGATAGATAGATATGAACATAGATAGATAGATAGATAGATAGATAGATATGATATAGATAGATAGATAGATAGAGTGCATAGATATGAAGATAGATAGATATAACATAGATAGATAGGTAATATGAAACATAGATAGATAGATCAGAAGATATAGAATATAGATAGATAGATAGATAGATAGATAGATATGAACATAGATAGATAGATATGAACATAGATAGATAGATAGATAGATAGATAGATAGATAGATATGATAGATAGAAATAGATATGAACATAGAAAGATTAGATTAGATAGATAGATATGAACATAGATAATAGATAGAATGATAGATAGATAATATAGATAGATGAACATAGATAGATAGATAGATATGAACATAGATATGAACATAGATAGATAGATAGATATGACATAGATAGATAGGAGATAGATAGATATGAACATAGATAGATAGATAGATATGAACATAGATAGATATAATATAGATAGATAGATAGATAGATAGATAGATAGATAGATAGATATGAACATAGATAGATAGATAGATATGAAACATAGATAGATATGAATATAGATAGATAGATAGATACATAGATAGAATATAGATAGATAGATAGATATGAACATAGATATGAACATAGATAGATAGATAGATATGATAGAAGATAGAAGATTACGATAGTAGATAGATAGATATAGATAGATAGAATAGATAGATAGATAGGATAGAAGATAATAGATAGATAGATATGAACATAATAGATATGAATATCGGATAGATAGATAGATAGATAGATAGAAATTGAACATAGATAGATAGCTAGATAGATAGATATGAACATAGATAGACTAGATAGATAGATAGATAGATAGATAGATATGACAACATAGATAGATAAGATAGGATATTGAACATAGATAGATAGATAGATAGATATGAACATAGATATGAACATAGATAGATAGATAGATATGAACATAGATATGAACATAGATAGATAGATAGATAGATAGATATGAACATAGATAGATAGATAGATAGATAGATATGAACATAGATAGATAGATAGATATAACACCAGTACGTAACACTAGGACTTGATGTGACTAGCCGATACGAGCAGCAATGTTGTAATCGCAGGGAAAATATATTGTCTAATGCCTCGGTTAACTCTAAAATTAAGGAACATGTTCCGGGAAGTAATATTTTCCCAGAGAAACCTGATTGTCCTTCCATCTACACGGGATGCAATATTTATTTAGTACACCTGATAGGTAACTCCCCAGGAGGGTGACCAATTTTAGGGACGGGTATATATGCGAAGAAATAAAAAATTGTGATATTGTAAAAAGTACTTGGTACTTATCACTTGATAAACAGATACATAGATAATGTAAAAATGTAAATCCTGATTATCTGCTGTTACATATCCGCCGAATTCTTACTTCTTGTGTATGTTGTCACCTCAGGTAAATAATGGACCATTCCGTTTTTAATATAAAGAAAGTAAGGGAGTAAAAAGGATATGCTACACAGAAAAATAAGAAGAAGAAAGAAAGAAATAAAGAAAGAAAGGACGAAAGAGAGTAAGGAAAGATTTATGGAGGGAGGGAGGGAGGGCACGTGGAAGTTATAACGCTAATTTGTTTCAAACTAACATAATGAAAACATCAGTAAAGATCTGATAATAATAATAATAATAATAATAATAATAATAATAATAATAATAAAAGAATCCTGGAGACCTAGGAGACTTACTGTCACTCAGCCTCCAGTGAACCACCAGATAACGGCAGGTGTGAAAAACTTTGATAATAATAATAATAATAATAATAATAATATAATAATAGCTGTTCCCACCATTGGATGTAAAAATGCATCTGATGATGAGAACCGCTAGATAATTCTTCTATGCGTCCCTGAAATAGTCTATTATGCTTTCAACCTAAATCTGTTTTTGCTTTCTCTCCTAATATTAATAGTATAATATATATATATATATAATATATATACTATATATATATATATTCCATTTGAATTATAAGTATTCACATGACATGTGTTTCGAAGTTTACTTCTCATTAGTGCGGCTCGACTTTTTAACAGCAACCTCTAGCCGAGATCGAAACCCGACAGAATTTTTGTCTACTAAGTTCCTTACCCTTGCGGCCAACGGTGGCTATCAGTCTGGGGTGAAAAATTAATTGATACATACTTACGGGGGTATGTTTTTACAATCACCAGGGAACTCAAGACTGTAAACAGCGACAGGCAAGTAATGCATGTACTTGTGTGTGGTGTGTGTGTGTGTGTGTGTGTGTATGCTTGTGTGTGCGTGTGTGCGCGTGTGTTTGTGTGTGTGCTGTATGTGTGTGCATGTGTGTGTTTGCTTGTGTGTCTGTGTGCGTGTATTTATGGCCATACAAATACAGGGCGGGTTAAAAGTTAGCAAGATCTATTTGTTATGCTCACAGTTCATTATGGTATATATATATATATATATATATATATATATATATATATGTGTGTGTATGTGTGTGTGTGTGTGTGTATGTGTGGGTGTGTGTGTGTATATATATTGTGTTCATACACATACCGGGCGGGCTACAATTTAGCAGGATCCATTTGTTATGCTCACGGTTCATTATGGCAAATATACATACATATATATATATATATATATATATATGTATATAATATATATATATATATATATATATAATATATATATATATATATCTTTCCATTTGTGTTAGCTAATTTATTAGCAGTAAATTGGACCTAATTATTAAACGAGAACACATTGCCGTCTTATCGTGTTGGTGACCTTATTCATTAGAGTGTAAGATCTTATAAAATCAACATAATCATATTACTGCAAGGCAACTTGAAGACCGCGGCCATCTTCTCATCTAGCAGTCGCCATTGTTATGGCGGCCATCTTTCTATGTTCATAACCGCTTGCAAATCATTCCCGCCTTGGACACGACAATTAATTAATTAATTAATAATTACCAGCTCGCTGAAATAGTTGAATAGGATGTTTACCACGAAGGCTTAGACAAAACTTCACTAGATTATGCACTCTCTGACTATTCCGAAGTTTCTTTGGCTGCCGATTCTGTTTGGTATATCGCTTGGTTGAGACTAAAATTAAACGGCCTAGGCGTCAATTACTTTCGTTTAAATTTACTTTAGCAGCCAAACATCGACGAAAACAAAGGCAGTGTACGCTTGGCTTACGATTTTAAAGTATTATACGACCAGGACTTCATTTAGATATTAGTGAGAAATTGCGTAGGGTTTTTAGAAATATTAATAATATCCGCGTATTTTTTTCACGGTAGAATAGACAATTTAATTTCCCTCCTAGGGTGTCCCCATCATGGTGTAATGGTTTACAATGCAGTTTTGAAGATCTGTTAAGAGGTGAATGGCGAGTCACAAATCCTCGGCTGAGTAAGCGCCAGTTCTGTGACCTCGTGGCGCATCCTCGCTTCACAATGCGGGTGGGTTAATACCTAACTTAATCTCTCTCCTCTTTCTTTTCTGCTCTTCTTCTTCTTCTTTCTTCTTCTTCTTTTATATTATTATTTATTTATTATTATATTCTTTCTATTCTCCCAACTCTTCTTCTTCTTTTCTTTTTTCTCTTCTTCTGATTCCCAACTCTTCTTCTTCTTCTTCTTCTTCTTCATTCTGTCTTCTTCTTCTTCTTCTTCTTCTTCTTCTTCTTTCTTATTTCCAACCTTCTTCTTCTTCTTCTTCTTCTTCTCTCGGTCACCTCTGCTGTATAGCGCGCTCCTTCGCTACTCTAGAATCGGCGTATCTGTACTACGTCGCGGGTATATATGGTCCCGCTGTAGCGAAAGTAGTACGTCGTCTAGCTATCTTACTTCCGGACATTGACGTTCCAAGTATAAACAACAGATTACGTATGTACAAAAGCCTAGACCCGTCTTTATTTTCTTCGGTGTGTGGGCGGTTAAAGGCGCCCAGAGCTTCACAATGAAAATGTCGGTGGGCTGGCGAAGAAGCGCAGTTTCACTAATGAAGTGCTCCGGAGGTGTGTTTCCTGGACGTGAGACGTGAAGGTGTCATTTGGCTGCTGGCTGGCGTCTCTGTCAGTACGGAACTCGAATCTTCCGCCTTTATACTTGATAGATACACCTTCCGCATTGTTTATCTTTTTGATCTGATGACGGACATTTGTTATAATGATTTCTTTATCATCTCCTTGCGTTCCTTGACCGGAAACCCTCTCTTCCGCTTTCTCTTTCTTTTTAAGATATATATTTTTATCTTTTCTCTCCGTTCTGCCGGAGCTCCGTCTTCCGGGCGAGGATAAAACAACCAGTCACCTTCTGCTTCTGCTTCATTCTTTCTTCTTCTTCTTCTTCTTCTTCTTCTTCTTCCCGGACCTTCTTTCATCATCAGGAGCTTCTTCTTTTCTCACCGGTTTCTTTCTTCTTTTGACTTTCTTCTTTCACCTCTTCCTTTATCATCCATCATCATCATGCTTTCTTTTTCACCTTTAGCGATCATGCATCATCATCTTCTCTCTTTCCCCTCTTCTTGTATCGATCATCAATCATCATCTTCTTCTTCACCTTTAGCATCTATTCATCATCATCTCTTCTTATCTCTCTCT
>CM042158.1:75773975-75828975 GCA_023376005.1 Doryteuthis pealeii
GCCCTCTCTGAAAATTTAATACAACAAGCTCCATTATAGTGAGCACTTCTCTACCACTAATACTGCCTTTTGGTACACCCACTCCAGCAACCAAGTTAAATATGACCATCTCACACTTAGTATATATATATATATAATATATATATATATATATATATATATTATATAATATATATATATATATATATATATTATGATTCTGTGTGGTTTTGTATGTGCATACCCACTATGTTAACCTCATGCATTCTGCGCAACCATTTCTTAGCTAAACTAGAAATTTCTCTCAAGTGTAAAAGGCGATTCGACCAATTTAAAAAACCCACTGGATTTCCACTTTTTTATCACAAATTTCTTCATGTCCCCCACCCGTTAATTGTTTAGTATGATATAACAATATCAGTTTGGAAGAAGTATAACATTAAAAAAAATTGTATCTTTCAAATAAAAACAAAGGTTTAATTTCAAATTTAATAAAATAAAATTATTTTTATAATGTGTATAATTGGTGGGAGCGGGTAACAGAAAAAGAACTGCAAAGTTAAACAAGTCAGAAGCCACGCATATAGCTGGTGCTAGATGCACGATAACATTAGTGGTGAACACTTGACTAGACTGCACAAGCTGTTGTTGCTCTAGCTAGGTATTAATTACAATTTTACCCTATAAATTATGATTTTAGCCATATAAGTAAATAAAAAAAAAAATGTTATACTATATGTTCATTTTGCCCCCCCCCCATATTATTATTATGAATCCCCCTCCAGTGTCGTAGGCCCTACGTTGGGAATCACTCGTCTATAGGTAAACAGATCAAATATTAAGTTTTCGAGAAAAAAAATTGAATACCCAAACAATAATGAATGAAACAAAAACGTATTCCGCATAAAATAACCCAAGGTTTGACATGCCGTAAAAACCAACCAACCAACCAACCAAAAGGATAAGTTGTGTAACCTTTTTGTCTACACCGTGACGCTATTTCTCTATTCAACACAGTCTTCACCTGTGCTAATTCAGTTATGCTACCTTTGAGCCAATTTGTCAAATCCACTTTGACAAAATCTTTTTCAGACGTTCTATGATGCAAACATCTGCTCTCACTAGCACCCACTCCCCCCCCTCTCTCTCCTCTGTCTTCTCTCCCTCTCTCTCTTCTCTCTCTCTCTCCTTCTCTCTTGCCATCTCTCTCCCTCATCCTCTCTCTCTCTCTCTTCTCCTCTCCTTCCCTATCTCTCTCCCTCTCTCTCTCTCTCTATCCCTCTCTCTGTCTCTGTCTCTGTCTATGTTCTCTTTCTTCGCTCTCTCTCTCTCTCTCCCTCCTCTTGCCCCTATCTCTCTCCATCTCTCTCTGCCTGTCTCTGTCTCTCTCTCTGTCTCTCTTCTGTCGCCCTCTCTCTCTCTCTTCCCTTCTCTCTTGCCCTATCTCTCTCCATCCTCTCTGTCTCTGTCTCTGTCTCTCTCTCTGTTCTCTCTTTCTGTCGCTCTCTCTCTCCCTCTCTCCTTGCCCTATCTCTCTCCATCTCTCTCTCCTCTCTCTCTGTCTCTCTTCTGTCGCTTTCTCTCCTCGCTCCCCCTCTCTCTTGCCCTATCTCTCTCCATTCCTCTCTCTCTCTCTCTTCAATCTCTCTCTCTCTCTCTCTCTTTCTTGTCGCTCCTCTCTCTCCCTCTCTCTTGCCCTATCTCTCTCCATCTCTCTCTCTCTCTCTCTCTCCTCTCTTCCTCTCTCTTTCTGTCGCCTCTCTATCTATCTCCCCCTCTCTCTTGCCCATCTCTTCCACTCTTCTCTCTCTCTCTGTCTCTCTTTCTGTCCTTTCTTTCCTCTCTTCTCTGTCTTTCTCTTTTCTGTCTCTCTCTCTCCCCTCTCTCTTGCCCTATCTCTCTCCATCTCTCTCTCTCCTCTCTCTGTCTCTCTTCTGTCGCTTTCTCTCTCTCTCTCTCCCTCTCTCTTGCCCTATCTCTCTCCATCTCTCTCTCTCTTCTGTCTCTCGCTGTCTCTCCCCTCTCTCTCTTTTCTCTCTTCTCTCCCTCTTCTCTGCCTATCTCTCTCCCTCTCTCTCTCTCTCTCTCTGTTCTCTCTCCTCTCTCTTTCTCTTCTTGTTCTTCTCTATCCCTCTGTCTCTCTCTCCCTCTCTCTTGCCTATCTCTCTCCCTCTCTCTCTCTCTCTCTCTCTCTCTCTCGTCATTTATCGCCAGTACGGTTATCGGCGTCTCTAAAAACCCCTTGTCTCTAATCTTGGCACATTAGCCTCCTCCGTTGTCGCCTCACTTCACAAATGTCCGACCCCCTTGCGTGCGTCACCAGCAGAAGGAGTGCATTGTTCGGAAACCAATGAGATGCTCATTACTTCTGCTTCCTATTCACAGTTAAGCGACCCTTGAAAATATTAACTCTGTGATATAGAGTTAACTATTTACCTACTTTAAACCGCTAACAGCCGCTCACACAAGCAAATTACACAAAAATGATGGTTAGTTAATGTTGTACCGGCCGTTCCTACAGTGGAGAATATACACCGGTTCTCACTATAAATAGTGAGACACCGAGTGAAAAGGTTGTACTGTTAGCGTTTAACGGCAAGCTAGCCGTTCCTGTACCATTATTGTAAATACACTTGTCTTATTTTACCCTACCTCGACTTGACTTCTTTTTTACTGTTGGACTAACATCACAACAGTTAATTCTCATTGAGCAGAAAGACTCAGATTACGGTAATAATAGGATTTTATTTGAATAGAATGAATTCTTAGGAGAATATATAGTCAACTTTGAAGGTTTGCAGAATCGATAGAGCGTTCGGCTGGAAACCACAAGGTCCCTAGTTCGATACCGGCCCTCGTCAACTAAGCCTATGAGTAGCACAGGGATCTGTGCGGTAAAGTAAGGAGCTGATGGTAGGTGTGGCGATCCACTTCAGATGCAAAAACAATCTCCTTTGTCTAGCGTTAGCGAAAAGGGGATAGACTCCCTCACTGGTTGGCACATACCGACATTAGGCCGCCCCGACGACTTTACTTACTTTACAGGTAAAAAAACTACAGAAGACTATACGCGGAAGCATTTGCCTGATAAATAGGGAAAGTTTAATTTTTTCTCTTTGGTAAAAATGTCTTATCTACAAAAAAGAAAAATTGAAGACTTAACTCTTTGCCTACCAAATTTCCCCAACAACTGTATCAAATTATCTTTAGCCCTGTCTGCTTAGGATTTAGAGTACACCGACTGCTCATCTGCAGACAAGGTAAGATCCCATTAATAAGGCCATTAGGAAGCGTGTAGTGTAATGGATAAAGTCATGGGAAATGGACTCGTCGGCCCGAGTTCAAAATCCTGGACGTGGTAACTGCATTTCACTTAGCGCTAATACCTTGGGAAAGGTATGAATTCTACTCTCCCTCCAGCTATGGGTAAATAGTTAGGACAGACTGGCTCTTAAACCATGGTTTAGGCAACCGTATTTTTTTCTTAGTGAAATGGAAAACTCTTGAATTTTAAGTACCTGTTAAACTGCTAAGATTTGAATTTACTCTTTTTTTGTTATCATCCGTCTTTTCTGTATGTGAGGGGGTAGTAAATATTGTGGTCGTCGAAAGAAAATGACACACGACACAGTTCAAATCTAGACGAAGCTTGTTGCATTTTCATATGGCACCACATACCATTGGAAAGGATGAATACCAACTATTCTCCTTCCAAACTAATGCATCAGATAAGTTAGGCGACATTAGGCTGTTAAGACCCACTTTAAGATCCCACTAATAGAAGCCACTGTCGCCCTGGGCCCTTGTGCCTTGGGATGCTTAAGGTGAAGTTGTGTATACTCTTCTTCCCTTTTCTACTTCTATATTCTATCATCTATTTGTACGTTTTTCTCCTAGCGTCTGGACTTCGTCTTGGCTGTCTGTGGTTGGTCGTCCCTGATTTCCTTTCTTCTCTAGGTCAATCTGGACCAACAAAGACATTCATCAACCACAAAACGATTATTATTTAACCTTTATTACTTAACAAACATTTTTCATCTAACTAAACATAAGCGCCCCACATATGCATGAGCTCCATTCCTAAGCAGTTACACCTTCTCTTGCCTGACTTCAGGCTGAAATTGAAGAGCCAACCAGTCCAACCTTGTCCGGACTGGACATTCTCGGACTCGAACCTTTCTTTTCGGACCCGGCGAATTCTTCTTGTCCTATCTGGAATTCCCTTCTTGTTCGTAATGGAAGCCAATCACGGAACTTTGAAACCACCCTTATTTAGTCCACGGAGCTATCGATTCTCATTCCGCAACCATAGCTGGGTAGGAGTTGTGTTAATTATTTTTCTAACTGGCCTCTACTCAAGGATTGAATCGGATCAGACATAACTGTTCACTTAAACTGTCTTAAAAATTAACTACTTAATCCACTAGCCCATGTGTCCAAAAAGGCTTCCGACACGACAAAAATTCCCGAGTCGAAAGAAGAAGCTTCCCGAGTCGGAAAAGAAGGTTCCCGAGTCGGAAAAGGGTTCCTCAATGATCCTAGTATGAGTTGTGTCCGACTGTCCACATATGTATTGAGTAATTACCTGAAGATATGTTCCGGGTTGATTGTATCTTGTATTTCTGCGGAAGTCTTCTGCTTTGATTTATATTACTATATGATATAATGGGTAGGACTCAAGTCACTGAATATATCGCAGATTAGATATCTTATACTATTCATGTTATTATGTTGCATTTCGGTTCTGATTGCCTTCATTCATGTTCTGTTTTGATCGTTTACCATATAGTATAATAGTTCGTTAATAATACTGTCATGACTATTCAGATCAAGCCAACATTCTCTATAAACATTCAGTAGAATATGAAAACATTAGTATAGTATTCTGTTATATCTTTTTTTATACTAATAATTCCTTATATCGTCGTTCTATACAATGTGGACAATACTCGTCTTACCTGCCTATTCTGTCCATGTTCTTTTTCATCTTTATTCAAAGATAGACATTTTTTTATTAAACAGCTTACTTAGATTTTGTTAGGGGTTGACTGGGACTATGTTCGTAATTTAGATTGACTTATAATATTTATAAGTAACTTTACCCTTAATTATAAGTCTTAATGCTAGTTGTTAAAAGTGAAAAAAATAAGGAAAAACAATAATAATTATAAATTAAATGTTTAATTAAAAATAAATTATCTAAACAAATAATCTCCAGTATAATCCTTAAATATGGAATTTGATAAAAATTCATCGGAATTTTAAATTTTCACAATAAATCATAATTTATACTAAATTAAGATTTGACCAGTCTTTTTGAAAAGTTGGTAAGACAATTTCAAAAATACATAAATAAAACAATATTGGCCTTCAATCGTTTGAGTTGAAAAATCCAAATGAAAGATACAAGCTAAGCTGACACAAGCCATTTTAGACATCGTAGGCAAGGGTATCGGGCGCCAATCAGAACAATCTTTTCCAAATAGCGTGCTGCATTGACACAGCCATTAACAGGCCGGGCCGGCCCCTACGAAAGAAAAATTCAAATAATATTTTTCGTTGAATGTATCCACAACATTCCACTACTGAACACCATTCGTGTAGAATCTGCCTCTGAAAAGGGGACCGTATTTTTTTTCTCTTTGGGTAAAAAGTTATTTTCTATGAAAAAATTAAATTCGTAATTATCATATCATCAAGTAAAATAATTGCCCCCTTCTGCTTCTCGTCACTTCTAGCACTCACTAAGTATAGTTCTCAACCAAAGATCTCCGTCCTCAGAGAAAAAAGTGATAACAGGATCGGTCTCTTAGCTAAATTATATCACTGAAAATAATGATATGCCAATCCTATAAGTTCCTGCCCTTAAATAGGAAAAAAGTTTCTCTTCGGTAATAAAAAAGGATATTTTCCAAATAAAGAAATTGAAGGAAGCAAGCGGCGGGGTGTAATGTAAAGCTGGAAAATGGAACTCGTCGCCAGTTCATGATTATCTTTTGTCTTGTGGATTTTGGTAATTGCATTCATTCTTTTGTCGCATCATTATGACCCTGGATAGATATGGTTTATTGAGATTTTGTCTTGTACTCTCCCTCAGCTTATTGGTAGAAATAGGCTTAGGGCAGACTGGCTCTTAACCTTGGTAGGCAACCGGTGATAGAAAGGAAAAACCCAGAATTAAAACCTGTTAACTCCGCTTAAGAAATTTGACCTTGTGTCACCATCCTGCTCGTGTGGAGGTTGGTATATATATATATAAAGAAAGAACATATTGTTATCAAGATTATCACCTGATTATTTTTTCTTTTTCTTCGATATGAGTATTTTTGTTTGTTTTTCGTTTGTGATTTAAAACTTAGTTCGCTTTCTTCATTCATGGTACTATTTACAGATTATTTATTTATGTGTCAAAGACTCAGCTAGACCGAATTAATATTACTCATTTATCTTCTGCGGGGTACAACCCCAGACACCCCAAAAAAAAAAACCCCCATGTGGATATTTCCCACAGTGTTTGGTTTTAATTTTTACAACGTTTAATATGCTACGAAGAACTATTGCTAAATAGCTTCAAATGTAAAAAGTATAATAAACTTTATTTAAGCTGCTAGCTGCGTCGAACGTTTCTCTTTCTTTCCTCTTTCCCTTGTTCATGTGTTGTTCTGAGTCCGGAAAATATTGCTTGCGATGCGTCGTGCCGCGCCGCTCACGCTTCTATCTATTTTCTACTTTCTCTATCTCTCTTTCTTGTATTATAAGTTTTCTGTGTAGCATATCCTTTCATTTCCTTCTTTCTTCCTTTCTAGATGAAATACAAAAATGTGATTCCTGATAAATCTGTGTTTGCTTATCCACCGAATTCTATTTTCGATCAGTTGTTGTTACACCGCAGCTAAATATTGGACCGATTCCTGCTTTTGATTCATGAATAAAGATGAAGGGAAGTAATGAAGGACATCCTATCTCAGATAAATATAGCTTAGAAACCACATATAATTAGAAAGAAAGAAAGAGAGAGAAGAGAGAGACCGAGAGAGAGAGAAGTGGACATAGACTAATAGGATTGTCACTCGAAGCGCATTACTCTCTCTTATCTTTCTCCAATTTGTTCAGCTAGATGGTTGATTATTAGTCGTAAATACTAAGAAGATAAGAAACATAAGAGTTGAGATGAGATGTAAGTTAATAGATTTCTATTTACTTTTTACTATTGAGCTATTCGCAATAGCTCTTAAAACATATCAAAGTTTGTATATAGTGAATTATCTATACTGTGTTATTATTCCACAGGTTCCGTCAGTGTACATAGTTTCTTATTTATTTGTTACATATTCGATTTAGTTGTTGCTATATAGCTTCTTAATGTTAAACATACAAATATTTGTTTTTAATATATGTTAAAATTATCTATTTACTGTGGTTTTATTTCCTACAGTGTCTTGTTTGCTACACATATTGTTTGCTTGATAGTTTTTACATTATTGGTACTCATTTTTGTCTATTTATCTTTATCTTAAGTTACATAGTCAGATTATGTGTTTTTTTTAATTTATTTAAGTATTTCATATCTTGTTGTTTAATTCCACTAGGGTCGTTGCTAGATCAAGATGTTCTTTTTATATTTTTTTATATTGTGTGACTATTTTGCCAATATCTTTAAGTTTTAACGTATATATCAATCTTAATCGGTGAATAACGTATTAATTTATCTATGTTTACTTGTTGTGTTTGATCCACATTTTGCTTGCTAGAACTTAGTGTTATCTATTATTTTTTGTACCTTATACTTGAATTTTTTTGTTAAGAACTTTAGTTGGGCTAATAGCTCTTAATGTTCTAATATCAAATAGATTTTTTTTTTAAAAATTTAAAGTCATCTATTTATCTGTTATCCACATGTCTTTCGCCTAGACAGTTCTTAATTTTTACATAGTTAAAGATGCTTGATTTTGGTCTTGAATAGCTCTTTATCATTTAATTTAGCATATCATAATGGTTGGAATAATTATATTGAGAATTGATTCATTTACGTTTGTGTATATCTTACCTATGGTTCTGTGCCTGCTTATGAACATAGTTCTTCCTGTATATTGTTTTTACATATTTGAACTATTTGGCAATAATGCTTATTTAGTTAAACATGTATCATATATTTGTAATAATTTATTATATTTATTTGGCTATGTACTTGGTCTTTATTTCCACAGCGTGTCTAGACAATGTATTCTTTTATTATTTTGTATCATATTTAACTTTATTTGGTTCTAATAGCTCTAAGTTAATATAATTTTATCAGAAAATGTTTCTATATAATTAATTATTTATCTATTACTTCCTGGTTTTATCCACAGTTCTGTGCTTTAGACATAGTTCTTTATCATTTTTTGTACATATTTGAATCTTATTTTTGCTTAAGTAGCTCTTTTAATTTTTAAAGTCAGTTATCGATAATATGTTTAATATTATTTTTAAAGATTATCGATTCTTTTTGTGTTATTATCCACACAGGTCTGCTAGAACAAATTCTTATATTTTTACATAGAACTATTGCTATTATATGCTCTAGTAAATCGATTATACTTTTGTTTTTTAATAATGTATTATTGTTGATTTTATCTCATACTGCGTCCACAAATTCGCTAATATTGTTTTGTTTTTTTATTTCTTAATTAATGGTGTGGTGAGTGGTTTATATCTCATAAATTATCCCGTTGTCTTTAATATTTCATATAAAATTCTTTTCGATCCCTTTTGGTGGAAATTAAAGCTTGTTCTCAAAACAACATACATTTACTGAAATATTTTTAAATATAAAGTTAAAAGTGGAATCCGGTAAGTTATATAAAGATCCTGAACTCCAATTTCCCATTGATGTTCCAGAAAAACTTTGTCAGGTGCCTTTAAATTTGGTGGCTTGGGTGCGGGAGATGATTATTTAGAACATCCTTAGTTTAAGTTAATCATGTCCTTATAAACTTACTTTATTTGCTTGATCCTTGTGTGGTCATGTGCTATAGGTTTTGAGTTGGATGATTATTAATTTTAAGGTTTTTGATAGATGAAATATTCTAGTCTCGGAACCGGACTATTACATTCCTTCTTTTTTTAGTTGAGATCTTATTCAAGAATTCTAGATTGTTGTGTTAATAAGTAATGTATTTATTTGTTAAAGCTCTGTGTGCCCAATTATTAATAAATTCGTTACTTTAGATGAAATCCACACCAAAAGTGGAAATTTGAAATAGAGACATAAACAAAATAAATATGAAATATTTGGCAGAATCTTCAGTCAAATAAATTTGGTTAAAAAATTAAGAATCTGTTGCATTAGCCCTTCTTCCTTACTCTGATATCCGTATACGTTCTGCGTATAACGCGGTACCGTCTCCTAACACCTTGTAGGGGTCCCTACACGAAGACACAGACATGCGTATGTAGTTAGGAGACTTTGAACTTTTTATTTCTTTAATTCCCTCGGTGCGTATGGTGGCGAGCTTGATCAATGAGCTACTCTGCTGGGATGTCTGCCTGTTGAGGTAAAGGGGTGGCTGGGCGTCTCACAGCCATCGGCTTGTGACAGTGAATTCGGGTCACTCTACTTGTTCTCCGTTCATTCTGTTCCTGACTGTCCACTGCTGACCGACCCTCGGCCTTTTGTTAGCACGACCGCCTACGCATCTTTTATCTTTTGTTCGCCTTTACGGAGGGAAAAAATCCTTTTCATTTTGTCGTCTTTTCTTCGCTTTGTTTAAATTTACCGGAAATTCATATTTCCGTTTGTTACAATATCCAACAAAGCTACCGGTTTCTGAATTGAATTAACACAGTTTTTAATGTTAGTCATCTTGAAATAGTATAATTGCGTAAATTCTTTCATCAAATTAATTGTTGCTCTCCAATAGTATCTACCGAATTTATATCTACGATTGATTCTACATTTCATGCATGTAATCACAGGGAAAATAGTTAGGGTTAGCGGTTTAGGGTTTTAGGTTAGTTTTAATGTCGGAAAATAATGGTAGTTATGGGGTAGATCACATATGAAATTTAAAAAAATCCTTAGATCACATATTGATAGAACCATTCATTAAGATCACATATTGAAGAGCCCGAATCCTGTTAAAATAAATGGAAATCCTTATTGTTCGAGTTTTCTTTTTTTCTTTTAATTTTTCGAAACAGCTATTTTGAATGTTACCATCTTAAAGTAGGACATTGTGGGGGACTAATTTCTTTTTCATTAAAAAATAGGTTAAATAAAGGATCCTGTTGTTGAGTTATTTTCTTTTAATTCCCTTTCTAAAAACTCGTTTTAATGTTACTAGCCTATAATAATGTATAATGTATTGTGCACAAGTTCGTTGTTATTCATTTCCATACTATTATATTTTCTTGTGGTAAAAATTTATAGTTCTTTTTAAAAATAATGGATCCTTAATTTTTGTTGTTTTTTTAAATTTTTATTTAAGATCCTTGATTATTGGTTGTTTCTTAGTCACTGTGAATGCTTTATTTCCTATTGAGTGTTGTTACTTTCAAGCTAAATTAAACCATTCCATTTTATTATTCTGTTTTTCTGTATTGCTTTTTTCAAAGAAATATGCTTATAACTTCATAAATCTGACTTATACTCTCCACTTAGTATTATTACTATGCTGTGGAAACATGTGCATAGGTCTGTAGTTTTTTTTTACGTTTCATGTTTTCTTGTTATGACTTTATCTATTCCGTGCACTACTACACCTATATCCGGCTTGTTGTTCCGTCAATAGTTTCTCGACCACTTGCCTGTTTTACAAAAGACCCACTGAACTCTTGTAGTCGCAGTAGTCGGGAACAGTTGCGATAGCAACTCAAAAAATAAGAAAAACACCCATAGAAAAATAATAAATATTTTTTACGGCTTGTTGTTTCCTTGGTTGATTGTAGTTTAGATATGTCTACTTCATTTCATAACCAATGAGTATATTATGTATTTAATTGATTTCTGAATAATAAGTCTCCTTATTTGCATTTTGGGAAGAGATTTAAGCATTACAGACACATTCGATTCCTTGTATTGTCATAACACATATGATGAGTTTCAAGTATGTATTTATCATCCCACGTTCGATATTCATCATTATTTCCCTGTGCCTTTTTCCAAGTTCCTTATGAAACAGATATATTGAACAAAAAGTAATGACAGCTTAAACAGACGTTTTCAATTAATTTGCATTTATATCATATCAGATGGGAGTAATTAAGCTATTCCCTTCTTGTTAATTTCATATCATTATCCTTGTCGTATCAAATCCTTTTATCCAATTCAAATGTGTCCAATATTTCGGAAGGCAATAAGCGTTCTAGCTAAATGCCTCGTATTGTCACTCTTCTTGTGTTCCATTGAAAGTTCTTATTGAACTGAATATACTAAATTGATGATGCCCAAAATACATTCCCCTGATCCAGTTTGTTTAATTGATCGACGTTGAAACTTCTCAGGACTGATATTAATTATTTAGACTGGATACATTTACAATATATGAAAGATGAATATATTTAAAGATAAGATTAATTGATATGGTGTATAAATTGAAAGCAATGATACGTACAAAAAGAAAAGTAGGGAAAGAAGTAAAAATAAAGAAATACAACAAAGAGTAATCTGCTTGGTCGATGAGACATTAAAAAGAAAGAAAATGAGTCTTGACATACTAAGATCCAATGCAAGACGGCTCTGGTGGACATACTGGGTATGTAGAGCAACAGCAGGATGATCTTATCCCTTCTAAGAAAATACGTCTATACCCTGGGCGTTCGTGTCTTCCCGTGTAAATCGGCGATCATCTGGAAATCATACTAGAAAAACTACCATAAGTCGGCTATCCGAGGTCAAGTGAGCCTTTTGCAAAATCAGGTAGTCTTCGATTAGCCGCTTTCTTCTCCCTCTGAGAACAAATCCCATACAAAAGCACTAATCATATCACGAATTAGAATGATCCATCATATCAGATAGCGCGCCGAAGAATATATAAGGATAAAAATGAAAGGATGAAAAGAGCTATCATGATAGATACGGTAAACACATTAAAGAGGAATTACAGGTGATCTCTTAGACAATAAGGGACAATTATCAGAATACCCACTAGACAAACAAGAAATCATTGAAGCTTAAGACTTACAACTAAAGAAAGTACGAACAAAATGAGTCAATGCTTGAGAAAACTTTAAAAGAATAAAAGCATATAAACTAACCAGATAAAGTGACACCTAAAGAAGGATAGGAAAAAAGGTTATAAAGATAATGAAAAGATTACGAACAAACCCATATGAACGGCTCAGATCCAACGAAAGTAGGAAATTAACAACGCATTATAGTCACATACAAAAGCTAGTACAAACGTGCGAGCGAGACATAAAAGAAAGTCGAAAGAAACGTGCAAATGTTGTTATCATGGCTCCTGATCCATTCATCTTCGACTATGAAAGAAGAAGATAAGCGGAAAAAAAGATATGATATTAACACACAATAGAGTGTAAAATATAAAATAAAGATAGAAACCAAACAAAGAGCCATAAAATACTAACAACACAATACAATGGTAGCATTTATTTGAAAGAATAATCAAGAAACACGAATATATACGAACAAAAAGAAGAAAGCAAGAAAGAAAGAAAATAATAATAGATAGATAGAAAGTAGAGGAGAACTCTACGAGAGAGAGGAGAAATTACTGAGGACGAGCCAGAGCATAAGTGGAGTCGTGTAGAAAGACAGGAGTAAGTTAGAATAGAGTAGGCTACAACAGAGAGAGGGAGAAAGATACGAACAAAAAAAGAAAGAAAACGACCAAGCAGAATAACAAAAAAAGTAAAGAAAAGGAATCCATTAAAAGAAAGAATAACCAGACACCCCCCATTCCCGCCAAAAAAATCCAACTGACTGGACCTTATTAAAAAAATGAGAGCAGAAACAAAAGAAGAAAAAATTGAACTTATTTGTAAATACGTTATTACTAAGCTTTAGCTTAGATTGTTTGCCACATCAATGCGACATCATGGCTCACCCATATGAGAATTAAAATCACAATCAATGGTTTCTAGATCTAGCTGCATACCATTATACACCACGTGAGGTGAATTAGTTTTATATAATGTGCTCAAATTCCCAACCTGGAATTTAGACTAGCTTGGAGGTTCACAGGTTATTTCCTTCCCTCACACACTTAGCATATAAGCTCGCTATTACACCTACTTACAACACTGAACTGGCCATAGTCTACTTGCATATCATTGAGGAGACTACAATACTCAGGATTTACTAGAGGATTACCAAAGATGATGATTCTTTACCGAGAATACAATATCCAATTCCACTGACAATGCTCTTGTTTACAGCATACGAGAATGCGTCCTAAAGATTTGGTAACATTATCTACTAAAAATGTTATTATGATTTATAGTATTTAGTAAGCTTAGCTTAAATTGTGGCAAACTAAGGCCGAAATATGGGGCATCCATATAGCCAATCGGCAGCTCACTAACAATGCTTCATCTAGCTTTTAAACATACGGCCCACGTGAAAGCTGCCCCAAATCAATCGTGGATATATGAAAAAGAGTACAAAAAAATCAGATGATGAAATAAAAAAAACTAGAAAATAGAAACAAAAGATGACAAATCAAGTGTATTAATAGCAAAATCCTCGGAGAATTTTTGTGATGTTACTTTTAAATCACAAACAGATTGTTGTCTATTTATACGAGGGCATAAAATAGATACTGAATGAGACTATTAACGTATGACAACTTTATCCAAAGAAGCAATACAATAGAGCAATGGATTAACGGTTGTCTGTGATTCAAATTTTCAATTTTTAGCCGCCATGAAAGGCAAATTTAGGTAACATTAAACTTTATTGATAATAATACCCAAATATGATCCGTTTGGTTGATTTGAACTCTGGCAGACGACTTCACTTTTACAATGTAAACCTTATACAACGAGCGTATTACCAAGTTTAGTTAAATAAAAACAACTCCGTAAGTTAAAAGAAGAAGAGTGAAAATTCTTTCTGTGGGTAGTTGGGTTTTTGTCGGTATCAGCCCGAGCAACCCAAGGAATCTATCCCTATTTACACTAGCACTAGACAAGGAGATTGGTTTTGCATCTTGGGTAGTGTGCCACATCCTACTTCAATTCAACCCCAAACTTACCTCACAGATATAAGATGTGCCAATCATCGCACTGGGAACCCGGAATATGTTCACTCTTAACCGAATGCTCTACCGACTTTTTAAAAATTTCTGCTGCCAGTACGTACATGTCTTTATTTTTTTTTGTCTAATGGTATTTCTCTTTACACCAAGAAAATATTCTATGAGATGTAAAAAGTTGAGACATAAGACATAAGCAAGAATATAATATAAACGTTGTAAGAAAAGAGAAAAAAGATCAGAGATAGATTTAAGTATTCATATTCTTCTTGGTATATTATGAAGAATAAAGGATAAGAAATGGGTGAGTAAAGATATATAATTAACAGACGAATAATTAAGACATTGATTATGTAATACTAGCACAAATATAATTGCCACCCTCCGGTGCCAAGTATTTAAGCTCTAAATGTTCGAATATAAATATTGTATAATCTAACGAAGCTAATGAAACTAAATAAGAATAAACAGTATTAAAACATTTGAAAACAGTAAGAGTTATGAATTATAATTAAGATTTAAAACAGAGGAGTATAATAAAAAGATTAAATGGCAAACTAACTTGAAAAACTTACTCTCTTCCATTCGACTTCGTCTTATTCATTGTTAATTTGTCTAATTTTACAGTATTTTATTAAAAGGATAAGTAAAGAATAAAATGACATTTTTTATCTTGTAATGATTTCATTTAAGGATTCATTGAAGAAGAGTTTTTGCTTATATTCATTGAGAGAGTAGAGAACCAAACAGTTAGATAATTCAATCAATACTAAGCAACATTATTATTAAATTCGATTTTTGATTACATATTGCAAAATTAAGCCTTCCAGTTCACACTGTAAAACCGCTTCTTTGTACTATATAAATATTTAATCTTGGTTGTCTACCTGTTAGATTTCAGATACCTAACAGTTATTAATAAGTAAGAGCGAGAGCTTCTTATTAAAAATTGATCGTTTAGACAAAAATAAAATCATGTGTAGATGGATGTTGATGTCAAAACAAAGAGAATTGTGACTTGAGTAGGAATACAGTTTCGTTACAACAGAAAAAACGACCTCCTTCCATATTAATAAAATATAAAAATGAGAAAAAAGAAAAGCATTTATAAAAAGAAAAAAAAAGAAAAAAAAGAAATAAAAAAAACCAAATAATACAAACAGAAATAATACAAATTATTCCGTCTCCTATGACTTCTGTGTGAGGAATCCGCACCATGCACGCTTGATAGGAGATTGATTTTATATCGGACTTTTTGTCATATCTATTGTTGTGATGTATAAACAAGTTTTCAGCTAAAAAAGTAAACACCAGTGGAACAGGTCCGAGAATTTCATCGCTCGGAATATTGTTTTTTACTACACCAATGTTACACCAATGAGAATGGATATACCAATCCTTAATATCAAATATAGGCAAATCTTTGAAACAAGATAAAAGAAAGACGAAGAAAGAAAGAAAAAGAAACACATCACACAATCAAATAAAAAAAGAAAAATTGTATAACCCTGAATACATATTAAATATATAATTCATCGTCAAAACGAATCAGCATAAAATTGATATCCAGAATAATTAATAATAATAAAATAATAACTAATAATAAAATAAAATAATCTTGAATGCTAAAAGGATTGATGCTTGATATTAGTTATAAACTGGCATTATCTCGACATGTCCCCATCTTCATTATTTTATACAAAAAGTTTCGCCGATATCCCTCTCGGCCTTCTTCAGATTTCTTGGCGACTCGAACCTTTGACTCGGGAACCCTTCTTTTGGCGAACTCGCTGGAAATCTCTCGCGTAGTCGCTGGACCTTACTTGTCGTAATCGACCATCCGGAACTTCGAAAACCTAACCTTTTATCAGTCCACGAGGGGTTATTCTGTTATTCAATATCCGCAAACATAGCCGTCGCTAGAGTTGTGTTAATTACTTTTCTATTGCTTACTACGCGCCAGGTCAGGAAATTGAACCTGGAATCAGATGATAACTGTCATTAGAACTGTCTTAACCTAACATACCTTATCCACCTAGGCACAATTGATCACCATGCAATTGAAAAATTATATTAAACACAACTCCTAACACTCCAGCTATGATTAGCGAACGTGAAACAGCATACCCCCTGTGACAAAGAATTAACAAGGTTTATTCGAAGTTCTGTGTATGCTTCCGATTACACTATAGAAATTCCGAGTCTCGATAAAGCCATTGATTAACCGAGTCCGAGAATTGTTCCCCGAGTCCGACAAAGAAATTACATGAAAGAATGGCCGAGGCAGTTATCGCCGAAAAAATTTTAAACGTTTACAAAAACTAATTAAAGTCGGGAAATAATCCGTTAATTGAACGGCATGCATGTCAACTGGAGATTTGCCAGTCCAGCATATCACAGGGTTAAGCTAAAGGAAAAATGAAATAAAATGGATTAAGTAATCTGGACCTTTGCCGATTGAGAATTCTTGATATAAAAAGTATTTATAGGTAATTGTTGGAAAGTCAAATTTGATACCACTATTGAGTTTGGTGTACTTTTGGAACAATCCAAAAGATTAGAAAAAGGTTTGTGGAAAGTTTGAATCAGAGGAAGGTATTAGAAACTCTTTCAGAAACACTTGCACTGCTGGCAAGTCTGCCTGCAATACTTCGGTTAGAAGATTCCTGAGTACTTCCCTCTTTGCCGTTCTACTTCAGAATTCAAGTGAAGGACCATCAGCTAATGCTGATGTGAAAACTCAAAAGGATGTAAATAATAATAATATAAATAATATAATTAATAAGAAGAAGAAGAAGACATAAAGAAGAAGAAAGGAAGAAGAAGAAGGAAATAGTGGATCATGCCATTTTTAATCTTCTTGAACATTGTATTTCCTTATTATTCATAAAGTTCAAATGATTCTCTTCTAGTTGGACAATTCCTTGTTATGGCAAATTCTTATTGAATAAATAATTGAAACCAAAATGTGACAGTCTAAGAAAAAGTTTCAATTAATTTGCGAGATTTATATCAGAGGAATAAATAAAGATATTCATTTCCTTTTGATAAACTTAACCATATCTGGTTTATTAAACTCCTTTTCATTTCATTTCAAATGGGTGAAATTCTTGGATTTAAAGGAAAGCAAAAACGTTCTTAGGAAATATTTCGTGATCTTCCCTTTCTTGGTCCAATGAAAGTTTTCTTTTGCACAGAACATTACAGGTGATATAATGAATCTGGAATAGGATTCTTATCATGTGTTGTAGTGTTTCATCATTTCTTATTTCCGTTGCAAACATCCTGAAGGCATAGGAAAGTTCTTAAGGAATGTTCTTGTCTTTCCTTCCTTCTGTTTTTCAATGAAAGGTTCTTTTAAATTGATTATTCACAGTAATACAGGTGAGATATGACTGTATTCAATATGATTTTAATCTAGTGATTAGTTTAATTTCATTTCCGATGTCAATACATCCTTGAAGGTAAAATGTTGTGGTGGTTTAAGGTCAAATTATAGAACCAATATAACGATCGGTGTAGAAATGTGTATTAACAATCATAAGGAAGTAGAACAATGTATAGGTACATGAGTTAAGGTGAGAATTACGTCCGACATTAAATTAGTAATAGTGAGCTGACTCTGGTCTATTGGCCTGACTCCTCACAAAACAATAAACAAAAAAAGCCCAAGGAAAATTTTTTTTGGTTCATTTACTTATAGTAACCCTCGGCCATCAATTAGTCTATGGTATATCACCTTAATATGTAAGAAAGTTCATTGGGGGACAATGTCGTGCTTCTTCTTTCTTGTGTTCTTATGATAAGGTCCTGGTTGCCTATATTTACATTTGCAGTGATCCAGTTCATATAATTCACTCTTTGTTCAAAGCAACGAATTGCGTTAATTATTCTGTGGAAAAAACTTTCATAATCCCTAAAATTGGACAGAATTTTATTCTCATTGAAACAAAATGAAAATCAACAATTTAGAAATATCAACCTTTAAAAAATATCCGTCCGTTCTTAAAATGTCCTTTCTTTTGGATTTTATTAAAATGTGTGATTGTCTTTTTCTCTTGGATTTCATCACTGGGAAATAATTGTGATGAGGCCAATCCCTATCAGACTGGAATAGGGATAGGTATCTTGCAAGTTGATGAAACCAATTACAAAAATTACAAAAATAGTTCCTTTCATGAATCATTCCTTTTTCCTCCACCCACTCCACATGTCCTTCTCTCCCCTGCACTTCCACATATCTTTCTCCTCCCACCCACTCCATATGTCCATTCTCCCCTTGCCCACCCCACATATCCTCTTCTCCTCCTTCCCACTCCACATGTCTCTTCTCATCATCCACTCCACATATCCCCTCTCCCCTCCTCCCACTCCAGCCATGTCCTTTTCTGCCTCCGTCCACCCCTCATATCCTTTTCTCCTCCTCCACTCCACATGTCCTTTCTCACCACCCACTCCACATCTCCACTCTCCCTCACCACCTCCACATTCCTCTCTCACCTCTCCACTCCACCATGTACTTTCTTCCTCCCTTCCACTCCACATCCTTCTCCCCCTCCTACTCCACCCTTCTTCCTCCCTCCCTCTCCACATGTTCATTTCCTCCTCCACTCCACATGTCATCTCCCTTCCTCCCACTTCCAACCATGTCTTTCTCCTCACCTCCACTCCACATTGTACATTTCTCGCTCCCCCACCTCCACATGTCCTTTCTCTCCCACAAATCGTCACTGTCCACAATGACAGCTTTTCTCGCTACCTCCACTCCACACTGTCCTTTCTCTCACAACTCTATCGCTCCACATTACCTCTCCTCCTCCACTCCACATGTTCCATCCCCCCAACTTCCCACTTACTGTCCTTCTCCTCCATCTTGCTTCTATACTTCTTTTCTGATTTTTGTCCTCATTTTCTTTCTTTGCTCTCTTCTCTCACTGACGCCTTTTCATTGAAGGATCCGTTCTTTCCCACTGTCAGGTACGCGCGCTGTTTTTCTTTAAATCTCAACCAAACTTACCCCACAATGCATTGCATTTTTATAAAAAGCCAAACACTCCTTCTTGGCTTCTCTTACTTCTCAGCACCGCCGTAAGTCATTTTTTAAGTAAGCGGATTGCTCTTTTGCTTGGATTGCATCGCTGAAAATACAATTGATCCACTCATTTATTTGCCCCACCAACTGTTCATAAATATGCTTCAAAATCAAAGCGCAATGTGATATATCATCTTAAATGAATAAATTTCATCTTTCTTCCATTGCTCACAAATTGTTATTTTCTATTGAAATAAAAGAAATAAATTTATAAAATCAACATTTACAGAATTTGTTGTCTCGACAACAAATTGCTACTCGTGTTCTTTCTGGTCTGGGCGGGCAAGTCCTTAAGATATACCTCCAATCTCAGCACATCCGGGCTCCTCACTCAGAATTTCCGTGCAGCACGTGCAACACTCGTCAGCACCTGCAAGTACGCGTCAATCCTTACGGCGCGACCAGCTACATCCGGGCCACTCTGCTATTCCTATTTCACTGCTCGTCCACAGCGCTGTCACATTCTGAAGGACGCGGGTTCGACTATAGGTCAGTCCTACACGCCAGGCAAAGCCTAGCCCGCTTCTTCGAGAATACGACAATTCTTTATGCCCGCCATTCTCTTGTGTCACACCGTGTTGCACGAGTAGGTCTCCTCTCTCACTACAGACAGAAAGAAAGAAATTACTACGAATTTTTTGTTTTAGTTCCTAAAATAGAATTAACAAACCTACAAGGTAAGTATTTATTTGAAAGAATAAAAGAAAGAAAGAAAGCAAACACACAAACCAAAAATGAAATAAATTGTAAATCCTAGAATTATCTGTTGGAATTATTGTTATATAAGGTGTGCTCCAACTCCCCGCCTGAATTTATAGACTAGCCGAGGTCACGTAGTTTATTCCTTCATCAATCCCTAGCCATACTGCGTCGCTGATACACTACTTTACACACTTATACTGGCCATAGTTCTACTTGCAATCATTGAGGAGGGACTTACAATAGATTCTTTACCAGAGGATTACCAAAGATGCAAAACCTAGCCCGCCTCCTTCGAGAATACGGCAATTCTTTTGCCCGCCACTCTCTCTGTCAAACCGTGTTGCACGAGTAAGTCTCCTCTCTCACTACAGACAGACAGAAAGAAAGAAATACTACCGAATGTTTGTTTTTTAAAAATGCGTGACCGTCTCTTTCCTTGGAGTACATCACTGGAAATGATGTGATGGTACCGATCCTTATCAGATGTGAATAGGCTGACATTTTGCAAGTTGATTTAATCAATTGATAAATTCTCTTGATTCTCTGTTCGCATAATCCGTATCAGCCAATAGGGATTGACATCTTACAAGTTGAAAACTAATTAACAAAAATGCAAAACAGTTCCCTATTGTCAAGTCAGTCATTCCAATCCTTTCTCCTCCTTACTCTCCACTTGTCCTCTGCCTTCCTCTTGCTTCGTTTCGACTCCTTTTGCTTTCCTTTCTCTTCCCTCTTTCGTTATTTTCTCTTTGCTTCCTTCTTCTTTCACTGACATCTTCTGTCTGAATGACCACTTCTCTACTCTTCAGGAAAGCGGGGTTTTTTAATCGCCAACCACCACCACCACTATCATCATCATCATCATCATCATCATCATGTAGTGCAAGTAACAGAGATATCCATGATAATTTAATTCATTGTCATCTGAATGTCCTCTGTGCAACATCCAGTATCCACACTTGTCCTCTGCCTTCTCTTGCTTCGTTTTCGCCTCCTTTTGCTTTCTCTTCTTTTTTCGTTATTTTCTCTTTGCTTCCTTCTTCTTTCACTGACATCTTCTCTCTGAATGACCACTTCTCTACTCTTCAGGAAGCGGGTTTTTTCAATCGCCAACCACCATCACCACTATCATCATCATCATCATCATGTAGCGCAAAGTAACAGAGCTATCCATGATAATTTATAGCCTATCATTCATTGTCCTCTTAAGGTCCTCAGTGCAGCATCCAGTATCCGCACTGAGCTGGTCAATGTAGATCATTCCTGAACGGCCCGCACTGGCAAGTCCATTAACGAGCTTTCACATGAGTGAGAACGTCGCTTATTAGTTCGTCCATTTCTCCAAGCAGTGTCCAACATGTCTTACTCGTCTAATTCGGATGGTTTGAGCGATAGGTGGCAGGTGGCCATACAGCTGCTCCTTGTGTGATGTTATTTCTACGATTTATTCAATATCGCGCGCAGCATTCTTGTGCAGCTCCTATCTAGCTTTTTCTCTAGGCACTTCGTTAATGCCCAAGTGGTGCAGACATACAGTAGCACTGATAGAACTATGACTTTAACTTGTCAGTGAGATCGGATTTTCATTTGATTGATAATCTGTTTATGGCAGACCATGCCTTCCCCCTATGTGTGCTTTAACATCGCTTTCTGTGGATTAGATATTACCACCTAGTTATGGTGAATTGTTCTATAAAAAAACAAAAAAATCCCAAACAATTTACCCAAAATGCATTGCATTTTCTTATAAGAAGCCACTTATACCGCCTTTCTAGCTTCCCTCGTTATTTCTTTTCCCCTTCCGTTTTTTTCACTGGCGCCTGTTCCCAGAATGCCTAGTTCTCACTTCATCAAGTAAGCGGTTTTTAAATCTCCAACCACTTACCCAAAATGCATTGCGTCTTCCTATAAGTAGCCACTTCTACCTCTTGTCTGACTTGTCGTTACTTCTAGCACGTCAGTAAGTACTTTTTAACCACATATCTCAGTTCCTAAGAGGGAAATCGATTATGTGTTAGTCACTCTTCTTAAATTACGTCATTGAAAATCGAGTTGAGTAAGAATCCTTCCACACCTGAAAGGGATTACCATTTTCACTTTCCTCTGTTGTTGATATCCGGGTAATTATGAAAGTGGTTTCATTTCTAAGTTGAAGTAACAAATTTACAAATTCGCTTTCTTTTCTTGTTCACATTAATTTGAGTTCGTCATACTGTCTGCAATTCAAGTGTATATGAATTCTTGAGACAGATCTCAAGAATTGTTGTCAGTGTTCTTCGACAACGATTACGTAAGAACTGTCTATATTCTCTCTCGAAAGAAATAGTATCACAACAAACATACTGGGTATTTTCATTATATCGTGTAGGCATTTATATAATAATAATAATAATAATAATAATAATAATAATAATAATAATAATAAAAAGAACTTGTCAACTGGTGGATTTGCAGTGCCAGCAGATCACAGGGTGAAGCTAAAGGAAAATGAAAAAATGGACAAATATCTGGACCTTGCCAAAGAACTGAAAAGTTACGGAATAATAATAATAATAATAATAATAATAATAATAATAATAATAATAATAATAAAATACAGGGGGATACAAATTCACTAACTCACAAGAAAAGATAAACCACCTTATGTACATGGATGACATTAAAAATTTTGCAAAAAATGATAAAGAATTAGAGAGCCTAGTACAAACTATTAGAATATATAGCCAGGATATAGGGATGGAATTTGGAATTGAAAAAGTGTGCTATGCTAATAATAAAACGCGGTGAAAGAAAAACTAATGCATGGAATACAACTGCCAAATCAGGAAACTATAAAATCACTTGATGAAAATGGAAGCTACAAATACTTAGGAATTTTTGAAGCGGACAATATCATGCAAGCAGAAATCAAAGGAAAAGTTAAAAAAAGAATATCTCAGAAGAACTAGAAACTTCTAGAAACCAAACTTAACAGCAGAAATCTGATGAAAGGAATCAATACCTGGGCTGTCCCCATTATAAGATACTCAGGACCATTCTTAAAAATGGACAAACGAAGAACTCAGACGGATTGACCAAAGGACGAGAAAATTAATTACCATGCACAAGGCTCTTCACCCTAGATATGATAGAGATAGATTATATGTGTCAAGAAAAGAAGGGGGTCTTGCCAACATAGAGGAATGCGTAGAAACAACAATCAAACAACTTGAAGATTACACAAGAAAAGCAAGACAAATTACTTATGACGGCCAACAATAGTAGAAACGACAGATGGACAACAGAAAAAACAGCAAAGACTAAAAAACAAACATGGAAAGACTTAGACTTGGTTAAGAAAAGGAAACATCAAAAGAGAAACTGAATCACTTATAATTGCTGCACAAAATAATGCCATTAGGACAAACTATATCAAAGCGAAAATTGATGAGACCCAACAAAATAGTAAATGTAGATTTGTGGTAATAGAGATGAGACTGTAAACCATATACTCTGCGAATGTAACAAACTACCACACGAGAATACAAAACTAGACATGACTGGGTTGGAAGGTGATCCACTGGGAATTATGCAAAAAATTTAATTTTGACCATGCAAAAACATTATATATGCATAAACCAGAATCTGTTCTTGAGAACGAAACGCATAAAATTCTCTGTGACTTTGAAATAAAAACGGATCACCTTATCCCAGCAAGAAGACCAGACCTAGTGTTGATAAACAAAAAGAAAGAACTTGTCAATTGGTGATTTTGCAGTGCCAGTATATCACAGGGTGAAGCTAAAGGAAAATGAAAAAAATAGACAAAATATCTAGACCTTGTCAGAGAACTGAAAAAGTTATGGAATATGAAAGTGAAAGTGATACCAATTGTAATTGATGCACTTAGAACGGTCCTAAAAGGATTGGAAAAGGGTTTGGAAAGATTGGAAATCAGAGGAAGGATTGAAACCATTCAGAACACTGCACTGCTGCAATCTGCCAGAATACTCAGAAGAGTCCTGGAGACCTGAGGAGACTTGCTGTCACTCAGACTCCAGTGAAAGACCATCAGCTAATGCTGAGGTGAAAACTCAAAAGGAGCAAATGATAATAATAATAATAATAATAATAATAATAATAATAATAATAATAATAATAATAATAATAATAATAATATATTTTCAGATTGTATATTAGATCTGTCAGCTGTTGCCCATAAACATTTATCTTAATTCCCCAAGAATTATTTACCAATAACATATTGGGTTAAAATTCTATATTTATCTTGGAGATTCATCAATAATTACCAAGTCTTGATAACTTAGCAAATGTGATTAGATAGATGTGATAAATATTCTATATCTGCGAGGATCAGTTAATGTTAAGTTATCTCAAATTTTAGCCTACGTAAGGATTGTCTATATCCTCTTCTAAATTAAATTCTAAATAGAATGGTATCACAACCAACATAAGGGGCATGTCCATTGTATCGTGCAGGGATTTACCAATAGTATTTGGAAAAAAATGGTATTACCGTGCAGATCAATTAGCGGTCTCAAATAATTATTTTAGTAAGTTTGTAACTTATAATTTCAGGTTTTGGATTCGGAAGGGAAGAGACAATAATGCAAAATATTTAGTGAAAAATAGAAATCGTTTTTGGGGATGTAATATTTTTTAAAAATATAAATAACCCGAGTGCTAACTGAATTGTTCTCAAAGGATGGATGTAAGCAATCTCTGATCCGAAATCTTGGAAGAATTCAGATCTGAGTTCCGAAGAGACAGACGGAGATAGAGTTTAGTAGCAAGACACACGTGGCTCAAACTGTAAACTTTAGCAAGTACCTCAGTCTCCCTTCTTTCTTTATTTTTTCTTTCTTTCTTATTTGACAGTTCTGTCTGTGGGAGAAAAACAATCACTCTCTTCCCTTCTCTTTCCGCTACTGTTTACTGCTAGCAACGATTGCTACGGCAAAATAAAAGTGGTTTTTGACAAGGGATCAAATTTGACTTGCGTTCGATTCTTTCAAACGAGGTTACCACGAAGAAGTACAGCATGGTCCAAAAGAACAGAAGCGATACACCTTTAAAAGTAGGGGAATAACAGAACGTTGTTATTTGGATCCTGCAAAGTTACAACTGAAGCTTCATTGATAACTTAGTAAATGTGATTAGAAAGAGGTAGAAAATAGTGTAACGTTGTTGGGTTTTCATACGATGCTAAATCGCATATATAACGTTGCGGGCTTTTTACCGCTACACTAAATCGTATAGTATACGTGACGTTATGTTGTGGGGCCAACGCGTATTCAAACACACTGTACTATTAAGGCTCGTACAGACGTGTATCAGGGGTTGACTACGCTCGTTCGTTTAGAAGCGCACGCAGATCTAGCAGTCAGCCTTCAAGCTCGCAAAGAAATCCTCCTTTCTCCTTTCGTTTATGGTCAAGCAAAAGGTATCACGTTTCACGACCGTGGGCCTTTAGTCACGGTCAATTTGACTTGTTGACAAGTATATATCTCCTTAGCATCAGTCAAGTATCTGTTCACGTTTGTTTGTTTAATGGCTTTTATTCATGATTTCCCGTACGATTTCTTTGGCGTAGTAAATAAAGATGTGGGCAGTATTTCGTGCTTTTCATAAATTTATCTCTTAATGCAAGTTATTGAGAGAGAGAGAGAGAGAGAGAGAGAGAGAGAGAGAGAGAGAGAGAGAGAGAGAGAGAGAGAGAGAGAAAGAGTTGATTTCTGTAACGCACGCCTTTCAGTCACCGGCTTATGACTAATTCGCCCAAACTGCCAACTCCGACTCTTGCAAATCCGTAACCGGCCGTCTAATCAACTCCACGGCCCCAGACCAACTGTTTCAAAATCTAAAATTCCCTCATTATATAGAAATCGATGTCGAGCTTTCTAGAATCTTCTGGAACCTTTCGAACGTTCTAACTGTTTTACCAAATTACGTGTCACTTAAGAGGTCAACGGGTCAACCATCCTTTCTTCTGACAAACCGATTAAACTAAATTTTAATGGCAAAATCCCAGACTCACTGGCTCCGAATAGACTCAAAGGTGATAATTAGAATTCCATATTGTTCTTGCTCGCCCACTCCCGTAAGGTCTGAGAATCATGCTACATCCTATTAAGGTTTCTCCGTGTCTGGCACAAGGCCACAAATATGGTGTTCCCAGGTAAGACGTACCCATTATGCAACATTAGTCTACATAGGAGAGTATCAGTAAATATTGAAGTTAAGATATTCATGGTTTTGGATTCATACAACAATTTATCTACAATAGCTGTCCTATGGCATTTCCTACTTGTCGTATTTTGAAGACAAATGATCTCGTTGAATACGTTTGACCACATTACGTCGAACTTAACGGACCTAAATTCCACCATCGTATGTCACCCCGCCGAAAGAAAAAAAATACCAAAAATCAGGGAATTAACCGAATTTAATGAAATTTTCAGTGTTGATATATTAATAAATAAACAATATAATGCACCAGTTATTTTATTGAAAAACTTTTACATATTTTCAGGTCAGTTAACTTTGAACTACGTACCTTTAAGAATCTGCGTTACGCCTCAAAGATACGTGGTTCAAAATTAACTGACCTCAAAAAATGTAAAAGTTTTTGAATAAAATAATTCATGCATTATATCTTTTATTCATTAAAATATCAACACTGAAAATTTCATTAAATTCTCTGATATTTGGGGTTTTTTTCTTCTTTCAACGGGAGTGACAGACGATGGCGGAATTTAGTTCGATTTAACCCAATATTCTATATAACGTTTCATATGCGTTTTGAATATTTTCAAAACAAAATTTTCCCATCTTGAAATAATATTTATAACGATCCAGCCAATCATTCCATTTGTCTTGACAGCCCTATCGGCTGGGGCCACTTGTCAGTCGTGGGTGGCGACTCGCGATGCTTAAGGACGGAATCCTGGTGGATAAGCATTCCATGACATACAACACTCTACTTAGACCCTTACTTAGGCTAGACGGGCGGTCACATCAAACCCTAGCACCTATATGATTGCCCTAACCCTATTGCCCTTAATGCAAGCCCTAACACTTTTCATAAATGTGCTAGAAGGCGGTGGCTTTCTTGTCCTGGGAATGAAGTTAAACTCTATCTTATGGTGAGGTTCCAGTTCTGGAGGTCTAGGGAATGTGGAGTACCCCTTCATCACAATTACTCCCAGGTCCACTATGACTCGGAGATATAGTACCTGTTTGGGTCCCATCTATGGGTTAAATAGAAAAACATGAGTTTATAAAAAAATTGAGTATCAAATAAGAATGAATTTATTTCAAAACTTTGTCGGCATTGACTGACCCATCGAGGTTGATATGCCGTAAAACAAACCAAACCAAACCAAACCAAACCATTTGTTCTGGATACGATAAACAAAATAGGATTATCAGCTTTAAATGTATTATCATATATTTCAAAGGGAGCGCGTGGTGTAATGGTTAAAGTCATGGGAAATGGACTCGTCGCCCCGAGTTCAAATCCTGGACGTGGTAATTGCATTTCACTTAGCGCTAATATCCTTGGGAAAGGTATGAATCCTACTCTCCCTCCAGCTATGAGTAAATAGTAGGACAGACTGGGCTCTTTAACCTTGGTTAGGCAACCGATCTAGGAGAAGGAAAACTTTGAATTCAAACCTGCTGAACTCCGCTTAAGAAATTGACTTTGTGTTGCATCCTGCTCGTGCGGAGGGGTTGGTAAATATATATATTCCAAATATCTTCAGACAAAGATAAACGGTTGTGCGCATTAGTCAGACAAAAATAGAATTTTACTTCTTCAATGTTAATATCTTCTGGTGACAAATGTTCGTTTTACAAAAATTAAATCCATCTGATATGTTTTCAATATTGTTTGGTTTCTGTCTAATAAACTTTTTGAACAACACGCCATGTTTTCCGTCATTATCTCTATTCTATAATATTTTGAATATTTTGTTGAAATATATTTTTCTGAAAAAGTTATCTTGAAACATTTATCCTGCTGAGTCTTCATTTATCTTGCTAATCTCAACAATGCAACAATGTGAAATAAACATTTCTTTACATCTCGAACCTAACTCTGAATTTTTGACCCTGCTCACCTATATTCATTCGCATTTATTTAAAAGCAACTCACACTATTCATTCGAAAACATGACGATATTAGGGCCGGGTTAGCTCTGTCGGTAGAGCGTTCGGTTAGAAACCACAAGGTTCCTAGTTCGATACCGGCCCTCGCTAACTCAGCGTATGAGAAGCACAGGGATATGTGCGGTAAAGTAAGGAGCTGATGGTAGGTGTGGTGCTACACCTCAGACGCAAAAACAATCTCCTTGGTCTAGTGCTAGTGAAAAAGAGATAGAGTCCCTCGCTGGTTGGCTGATACCGACTTTAGGTCACTTTACGTTTTAGTTTAGTATAGTGCCACTGCTGGACAACCCAACATCACTATAAAACTAGAACTGTCTAAAGGTAGATGCGTTCCAGTGGAGCAACCGACCA
Organism: Doryteuthis pealeii; assembly: GCA_023376005.1. Lineage (NCBI taxonomy): Eukaryota > Metazoa > Mollusca > Cephalopoda > Myopsida > Loliginidae > Doryteuthis > Doryteuthis pealeii. Next base: position 75,802,470 of record CM042158.1, read on the forward strand.
TCCAGAATAATAGAAGTATAATTGGGGTACTTACTTCTCACCTAAATCTCCAATTTTAGTAGATGAAGCTCCTTAGCTCATTCCATGTAAAGGCTAGGGGAGTAAACCCCGAATACAAATCAGGAGTCCCTAAGGTGGTGTGATGCTGAAATCCAGTACTATCTAGCAACTCCCGTGACACTATCCTTACCAAAATGCATTTTTAAAACTTTTCCTTGGACCACGACGACAGTGTGGAGAGCTTGGGTGCTCCATATCAACCCAGCCAGGCTACGTGGTTCCATGTTTTTTTTTTATACTACGCCATCGCCTTTAGTAGATGAATGGATCACAACAGATACTCCCGCTGGACTTTGACAAACAATGACGAACACGTATATATAAAAATATAATCTTATATTTTATTTATTCGATGGTGACGCTTATCTGGAGTAGAAGATCCGTGGGAGAGATGCAAAGAAGCTGGCGGGAGTCGGAAAAGCTAGCGAACTGATTCTCAGCCCACATTCTTGACCTTATATTATCTTAAAACTGCCACGCAATCCACATGACCACGCCTCCTCGACTGTGGCACCCACATAGTTTTCTGTAGCCACAACTCTTCCCTAACGCAATTCTTGTTTTTTCACTGCCATTGTTTATACCCACGCATTTCCTGTTTCGTGACTCGGGTATTACATCTACGCTTTCTGTCTTCCAGTAGCAACTTTGTTGATATTATCTATAATCGGATGTATCTCTGAGCTTCATCTGCTGGGTTCACTGCCGGTCAAGGCAATATATTATATTTATATCCAATGTTTTCTATATTGCCCGATTAAATTAACAGGTATAAAACCGCCTTAAGTCAAAAGCTTTTAATCACCACGCTCATCTTTGCTCAACATATCAGACTTACCCACTAAATAAAGATTATTGTTATAGGGAACGGTCCTGGTCATAAACTAGGGGGGGGCGACTTTATGCACATGGCTTCTCTGAAGTTAGTGTCCATGAGGCTCAGGGTCCCGTGCCTCAACATTTACCTTGCCGACCTCATTGACAAATCCGTAGATTTGATAAGCAGGAAGAGAAGAACTGACCAATAAGGTAGGTCGATTTTTCATTTTTAAAATATTAAATTGTCCATCTATGTGAAAGTTGCATTTTAATATACTGCATACTGATACCAGAAATTAGATCTTTTACTAGCACCATTATTTGAGGAAATAGCATCCAAGATTGTCTACTAAAATGTACTAAAATCCTCGTTTTCTAAAGGCGTAATTTTTGCGAAAATGAGAATTTTTAGTGCATTTTAGTAGACGATCTTTAATGCTATTTCCTCAAAAAAGTAAAAGATCTCAATTTTCGTATCAGTATTCAGTATACTAAAACAATGACTAAATATAAGATTATTTTTAGGTGGAATATTTTGCGTATTAATTCAAATTTGTTTTATGTATAGGAGGTATGTGAGAAAAGTTCCAAGTTGATCGCATTCTTTGACATGAGGGGCATCGTCCACTGTTTGTTCTTGCCATAGGATCAGACGATCAACCAGCATGTCTACAAAGAGATACTGTGTTGTTTGTTTCGTTCTGTGCGCGAAAAGAGACGAAAAATATCAGGTGCTTCACTATGACAACGCACCGGCCCACACTGCCTTGAGTATCCGAGAGTTCTTAGCCCAGAAGAACATCACTGTGCTGGAGCAACCTCCCTACTTACCCAACCTGGCTCTATGTGATTTTCCTAGGATCAAAGGGGTCATCAAGGAAACCCATTTGGAGGATGTACACGACATCAAAAAGGCCGTGACAACAGAACTACGGAGAATCCTGGGAGTGCGTCTAATTTTTTTCACTTCTATTCTACTGTATTAAATACTTTTATAAACTTGTAAAACCTCACAGAACAACTGCTGATATAAATAAAATACATTTCTACTTTAAGACAAGCCTAACCGGAAGTGCCGTGACGTCATTCAGAAGGCGACAAAATGGCAGCTACCGGGGTGTTGCCTTTTGTAAGAGGCATAGATTTTACTCGGAATAATTTCCAAGTAAGCTCTTTTTTGCGAATTATCACGGACGATGCCTGGTTTATCTCTGACTGGATTGGATTTAAAATTTTAATTTTTGTGACAATAGTCCTGGAGATTTTCTTACAGACCTCGTAGAAGTATTTTTTGAGCAGCTTTATGTTTCTTTATATTTTATAGCCTCATGCAATTTCCTCTGGTAAAACAGCGAGAGATAACATATTGCACACAAATGACAGGAGAAATTGCATCTTCGTTTTGGTAAATCCAATTCTGGAATAAATTCTAATAACTTGTTTCTCTGTATAGGCCAATTCCTACCCCACATGAAGACAGTGGCAATATTGTAATCGCTGGGAAAATATATATTGTCTAATGCTTCGACCAACTATTTTAATTAAGGAACACGTTCAAAGCAGTAATGTTTTCCTGTTCGTTATTCTATCTACATATAAAAAAATGAAATAAACCTAGATATATAAATTATTTAATTTCTTAAAATGTATCTCATTAATTTCTCTTTTCAGTGAACATAAAAGACGTTGCAACATTTCTAATGGAATAAACTTTCTGCAGGAAGTTTTGTGTAAAGATGACCACATACAGTTTATTTCTCAGAGAAAAATTCTGGATTTTGTAAGTATTCACAACATTTTTATACTATGGAAATATAAATTTTTTAAAAAATTGTCATTTTCGAATATTTTTTACACTATTAGAAATGGTCAAAATAATTCATGTAAGTTTTCAAAAGAAAAAAAGGCACCTTAAATCTAAAAGTGTATTCATTTAAAAAGGTAAATAGATAAATAAAATTAAAAATTTGATACGTGCTAATTAAAAAGAATCTACAAATGTGTTCATTAAAAAAATGTAAATATATTCAATTAAAGATAATAAGTAGATAAATATTGGTTGGATTTTATGGCATGCCAACTCTTGTCGGGTTATTTCTATGCCGAAAAGTCCTATTATTATTGTAATCTGAGTCCATCAGTTTTTGTATTTTGCTTGGGTGTGGTGGGAGAGCCACTGTGAGCAGCTTAAAGTAGTCAAAGAAGGGTGCATAAAAGAAAGTCTATAACATATATCATCAAAATGAAAGTGGAGGTGCTTGGTATAGTGGACACATCGACATGAGTTCAAATCCTGAATTGCATTTCCCATAATGTTAATACCCTTGGGAAAGGTATGAATCCAACTATTCTTCCTCCAACTATTGGTAAATAGTAGGGCGGTTTGGGCTCTTTAACTCTTTGCCTACCTAATTATTGTAACCTGAGAAAACTGATGCAAATCAAATAAAATGGACAATCAGCTATTAAATATAATGGTTGGCTGGTCAAATATTCATGCCCGGATAATCCTGCAATAAAAAGCCAACAAACATATATATATATATGTGTGTGTATGTGTGTTTATGTATGCATTCCTATATTGTGTATATGCAAATGAATTTTTACTTGTAAGGTATATTCTTTAAATTCATACTTTGACATTCTCCTCAAATATATATATATATATATATATATATATATATATATATATATACTCACACACATACATGTACATACACACACTCACACACATATATATATACACACACATACATGTACATACACACACACATATATATACACACATACATGTACATACACACACACACATATATATATATATATATATATATATATATATATACATACATGTACATACACACACATATATACATACACACACATTATTTATTAGAAACAAGAAAAAAAGGATCTACTCATAAAATAAGGGTTCCATTTTCCATTATAACATCATAAATGGATCCACCATTATTTGGCTATTCTCTCCGTTTTGATGTTCACTATCTATTCACCTCAAAACCCATTCTATTCAAATAAAATCCTATTATTATTATTGTAATCTGAGTCCTTCTGCTTAGTTACATTATATTTTGTGGTATTCATTCTTGATGGGTAATCAATTTTTTAAGACAATTTGTTTAACATATTTTTCAAAACATTTTTTCCATTTAACCCATGGAGGTACTACCACCCCGGGTTAGAGTGGACCTTGGAATAATGGTTATGAAGGGGTTAGGCACAATCCCCAGAGCTCCAGAATTGGATCCTCACGATCAGATAGATTTTGACGTCATACCCAGCACATAAAGACTCTCAGCTATCTCATTTTAGCAGTTATATGATAAAAAAGCGTTGAGACTTGCCATGAGAGCAATATGGTTGGGACAATCATATAGGTGCTAGTGTTGTATATTGTACGAGCGGAAGTAGTGTTTTCCATTTAAGCCGAAACAAAGAAAAGACGAAAAAAAAATAACAAATGACTTTTTCCGGGTAAAGCGAACAAAGAAGGATGGGTAACAATAAGTTCGGAAGTAGATTTGTCCGCTGATAAAGTAACACAAGAAAAGGCGTAGGCGTTTGATATATATAACAGGGAGTCAGAGATCCCAGGTCAGCAGTCAGCCAGAACCCTCGGGAAGGGAACAAGTGTCAACTACTCTCGGTCACAGCCGACGGCTTTGAGCTGTCACGTAGCCATCTTCCACCTCACCATCGCCAGTCATCCCAGCAGTAGTAGTAGTCATCCTCAACCCTTGGGCATTCCTATTGTCAACGCTCGCCACCCACACCACGGCAGAGATTAAAGAAATAAAGTCAAAACTCCTACTATACCCATGTGTTGTGATTTCATTAAGTGACTACTACATATATCGTCTAGTGGTTAGTGACGATACTCGCTACGTATACAGATACACGAAGTGGGGCCGTGAATTTGAAGCCGCAATATAACATATAGAATTTGATGCCAGTGTTGGATATTGTACAAACGGAAATAGGAATTTCCGGTTGAATCAAATAGACAAAGGAATTGAGAAACAAAGGATGTTCCAGACAGAAGTCTGGATCGAACAAAGAGGAAGAGTGAGTAAGATCGGAGGCTTACTGCTGACCGGGTCAAACGAACTGTCCGGAAAAACAACAATAGCAGGATGACAAATGACTTCCTGTTGACTGGTGACAAAGCTAGGATTGCAGGTCACGCAGTACAGTTCCGGTGTAATTTGAATAGACCAGGGCATGCTGGGTAAAATTGAAAAAGTGACGGTTAGACGGAGAATTCAGCAGTTGAGAGTTGGTAGCCACTAACTTCAGTCACTCCCGTCGACTCTCCGAAGGAGAGACCTGTTATAACTACGGTTCATTTCCACCACTCATCAACGCCAACCGAGGAAGAAAATAAAGTCCAGCTTTCTTTTGTATACCTGCGTTGGATTTTAATCCAGTGTACTACACACCAGCGCTGTCAATTGATACAGTATATATAATTTTTTTTTTTGAGGGAAATAAAATTATACCATAGAATATAGACATGAAACAAATCAATACCATACAACATAATCTCCAATAATGCTAACACATTTTTAAAAATCAATTACTAAAAAGTATAAATATAAATACACGATATGTATAACTTCCTAACTGTTAGGCATGACATAACCCCAGACGGGTTGATATGCCGTTAAAATCAATAAACAAATGGAAATAAATGAGTGACCCGGCAAACCAACTAACCATAACATGGTTATTTCCTAGAAGTCTAACATGATCAAAGGGGAACCACTCTTGACTAATAAATTTATTTATTTATTTATTGATCTACTAGGAAAAAAGAAGGGTTTAGGGTTAGTTTAATGGGAAAATAAATAATTAATTTATCAGTCAAGAGTGGTTCCCCTTTGATCATGTTAGACTTATAGGAAATAACCCCAAATATTGTGGAATATTCATTCTTAAAGGGAGAACTGTGACATTTCATGTTGATTCAACATGGTAGAATTCATTCTGCCCTTAACAGTCTCAGCTACAAGAACACATTGCCAGTCAGAAGATAAAATATAACCTTTTAAACTTATCCTTTTGTTGATCTCTTCTAGTGTCTTATTCATTATTGGCTTTTATAACACCAGTAAGTAACACTAGGACTTGATGTGACTAGCCGATACGAGCAGCAATGTTGTAATCGCAGGGAAAATATATTGTATAATGCCTCGGCTAACTCTGAAATTAAGGAACATGTTCAGGGAAGTAATATTTTCCCAGAGAAACCTGCTTGTCCTTCCATCTACACGGGATGGAATATTTAATTAGTTCACCTGATAGGTAACTCCCCAGGAAGGTGACCAATTTTAGGGACGAGCATATATGCAAAAAAATAAAAATTGTGATATTGTAAAAAAGTACTTGGTACTTATCACTTGATAAACAGATACATAGATAATGTAAAAATGTAAATCCTGATTATCTGGTGTTACATAACCGCCGAATTCTTATTTCTTGTGTATGTTGTCACCTCAGGTAAATAATGGACCATTCCGTTTTTAATATGAAGAAAGTAAGGGAGTAAAAAGGATATGCTACACAGAAAAAATAAGAAGAAGAAAGAAAGAAAGAAAGAAAGAAAGGACGAAAGAGAGTAAGGAAAGATTTATGGAGGGAGGGAGGGCACGTGGAAGTGATAACGCTAATTTGTTTCAAACTAACATAATGAAAAGATGAGTAAAGGTCTGATAATAATAATAACAACAACAACAACAACAGCAATAATAATAATAATAATAATAATAATAATAGTGTTCCCACCATTGAATGCAAAATGCATCTGATGAAGAGAACCGCTAGATAATTCTTCTATGGTCCCTGAAATAGTTTATTATGCTTTCAACCTAAATCTGTTTTTGTTTTCTCTCCTAATATATATATATATTATATATATATATATATATATATAATATATTATATATAAGTAAAGTAAGTAAAGTCGGTATCAGCCAGTCAGCGAGGGAGTCTATCTCCTTTTTAATAGCGCTAGACCAAGGAGATTATTTTAGCATCTGAGGTGGAGCGCCACACCTACCATCAGATCCTTACTTTACCGCACAGATATATATATACATATATATATTAGGAGAGATTCACAGACATGTGTTTCGATGTTTATTTCTCATCAGTGCGGCTCGACTTTTTAACAGCAACCTCTAGCCGAGATCGAAACCCGGCAGAATTTTCGTCTACTAAGTTCCTTACCCTTGCGGCCATCAGTGGCTGTCTCTCTGGAGAGAAAAATTAATTGATACATACATACGGGCATGTACTTGAGAACTCAAGACTGTAAACAGCGAGAGGCAAATAATGCGTGTGCTTGTGTGTGTTTGTGTATGCGTGCGTGTGTGTGTGTGTGTGTGTGATTATGTGTGTGTGTGCTTGTGTGCGTGTGTGCGCGTGTGTTTGTGTGTGCTTGTGTGTATGTGTGTGCATGTGTGTGTTTGTGTTGTGTGTGTGTGTGTGTGTATTTATGGCCATACAAATACAGGGCGGGTTAAAAGTTAGCAAGATCTATTTGTTATGCTCACAGTTCATTATGGTATATATATATTATATATATATATATATATATATATATATATATATATATATAAGTGTGTGTGTGTGTGTGTGTGTGTGTGTGTATTTGTGTTCATACACATACAGGGCGGGCTAAAATTTAGCAGGATCCATTTGTTATGCTCACGGTTCATTATGGCATATATATATATATATATATATATATATATATATATATATATATATATATATATCTTTCCATTTGTGTTAGCTAATTTTATTAGCAGTAAATTGGACCTAATTATTAAACGAGAACACATTGCCGTCTTATCGTGTTGGTGACCTTATTCATTAGAGTGTAAGATCTTATAAAATCAACATAATAATATTACTGCAAGGCAACTTGAAGACCGCGGCCATCTTCTCATCTAGCAGTCGCCATATTGTTATGGCGGCCATCTTTCTATGTTCATAACCGCTTGCAAATCATTCCCGCCTTGGACACGACAATTAATTAATTAATTAATAATTACCAGCTCGCTGAATAGTTGAATAGGATGTTTACCACGAAGGCTTAGACAAAACTTCACTAGATTATGCACTCAACTGACTATGGTTATAAATAATTCCGAAGTTTCTTTGCTCCGATTCTGTTTGTATATCGCTTGGTTGAGACTAAAATAAACGGGCCTAGGGCGTCAATTACTTTCGTTTAAATTTACTTTAGCAGCCAAACATCGACGAAAACAAAGGCAGTGGTACCTTGGCTTACGAGTTTTAAAGTTATACGACCAGGACTTCATTTAGAATTAGTGAGAAATTGCGTAGGTTTTTAGAAAATTAAATATATCCGCTATTTTTTTCACGGTAGATAAGACAATTTAATTTCCCTCTAGGGTGTCCCATCATGGTGTAATGGTTTACAAGCTAGTTTTGAAGATCTGTTAAGAGTGAATGGCGAGTTCAAATCCTCGCTGATAGCCCAGTTCTGTGACCTCGTGGCGCATCCTACGCTTCACAAGCGGGTTGGGTTAATACCTACTTAATCTCCTCCTCTTCTTTTTCTCTCTTCTTCTTCTTCTTCTTCTTCTTCTTATTATTATTATTATTATTATTATTATTATTCTTTCTATTCCCAACTCTTCTTCTTCTTCTTCTTCTTCTTCTTCTTCTTCTTCTTCTTCTTCTTCTTCTTCTTCTTCTTCTTCTTCTTCTTTCTATTCCCAACTCTTCTTCTTCTTCTTCTTCTTCTTCTCTGGTCACTGTTGTATAGCGGCCTCCTTCGCTACTCTAAATCGCGTATCTGTATACGTCGCGGGTATATATGGTCCCGTAGCGAAGTATGTAGTAGTCAGCTACTACCGACTATTGGACTTCAATAAACAACAGATACGTATGTACAAAGATAGGACCCTTCTTTATTTTCTTCGGTGTGTGGGCGGTAAAGGCGCAGAGCTTCACAATGAAAATGTCGGTGGCTGGCGAAGAGCGCAGTGTTCACAATGAGTGCCCGAGGGGTGTTTCCTGACGTGAGACGTGAAGTGTCATTTTGGCTGCTGGCTGGCGTCTCTGTCAGTCGGCTCGAATCTTCTCGCCTTTATATTGATAGATACACCTCCGCATCTTTATCTTTTGATCTGATGACGGACATTTGTTATATATTTCTTTATCATCTCCCTGCTTCCTTGACCGGAAACCCTCTCTTCCGCTTTCTCTTTCTTTTTAAATATATATTTTTATCTTTCTCTTTGTCCGTCTGCCGGAAGCTCCGTCTTCCGGGCGAGGATAAAACAACAGTCACCTTCTTCTTCTTCTTCTTCTTCTTCTTCTTCTTCTTCTTCTTCTTCTTCTTCTTCTTCTTCTTCTTCTTCCGGACCTTCTTCATCATCAGGAGCTTCTTCTTTTCTCACCGGTTTCTTCTTCTTTTGACTTCTTCTTTCACCTTCTTCTTTATCATCATCATCATCTCTTTTTTCACCTTTAGCATCATCATCATCATCTTCTTCTTTCATCATCATCATCATCATCTTCTTCTTCACCTTTAGCATCATCATCATCATCTTCTTCTTTCACTTCTTCTTATCATCACATCATCATTCTTCTTTTTTTCACCTTTAGCATCATCATCATCATCTTCTTCTTTCCCTTCTTCTTTATCATTCATCATCATCTTCTTCTTTCACCTTTAGCATCATCATCATCATCTTCTTCTTTCACCTTCTTCTTTATCATCATCATCATCATCTTCTTCTTTCACCATCATCATCATCATTCTTCTTCTTTCTTCTTCTTTTCATCATCATCATCATCTCTTTCACCTTTAGCATCATCATCATCATCTTCTTCTTCCCCTTCTTCTTTATCATCATCATCATCATCATCATCATCTTCTTCTTTCAATCATCATCATCATCATCTTCTTTTTCACCTTCATCATCACATCATCTTCTTCTTTCACCTTCTTCTTTATCATCATCATCATCTCATCATCATCATCATCATCTTCTTCTTCTTCTTCTTCTTCTTCTTCTTCTAATATTAAAGGTGAATTTAAACCTAACCCTAACCGTAAATTATGAATTTAAAAAAAAACGAAAACTCGAGCAAATTTCACCTTTTTTCGTATATTTCTTCTTCTTCTTCTTGTTCTTCTTCTTCTTGCATTATACATTTCTATACTTCTATTTTTTTCTGAGTTACTTGGTGTTCTTTTTCTCTTTCCTTCTTTCTTTACACGAGGGATAAGAAAAGATTATAGTCTACATAAAAAACGCTAAGAGACGTAAAAGGTTTTGAGTTTTGGCGCGTCTCTTCTTATACCACGTTGACCACACCAACTCGAGTCAGACACGGGAGATAATTACCTTTCTTGTCCCCTAGCGTCAAATATGAAGAATGGGTGAATTGATTCCCTACACCTTTCATCGGTAAATTATTCTATCAAAATTTTTCTTTCATATTTTATACTGACTCATCATTACTATCCATTTTTGTCTATATTTCTTTCGTATGTCAAATAAATTTTCTCGTATTTGATATACGAGAAACTATATTTGTGGTACGAAAGAAATATAGACAAAAATAAATTTTAATGATGAGTTAGTATAAAATATGAAAGAAATATTTGGATAGGTTAATTTACTGATCAAATGTGTAGGGAACCAATCCACCCATTTCTCATATTTGACGCTAGGGGACAAGAAAGGTAATTATCTCCATTATATCCATTTATATGAATAGTTGGATTTATCCCCAAATGGACTCAAATATATATCACTGTTGCCTCTGTATCATACGGAGTCTTCACAAATTGTCGGGTGACAGCTCGTAATTCGAAAAACTCGTACATCAAGGAAGCACTGTACGTCATTTTGGTTCTACTCTTGACTGGTTTGCTGCTGTATCGAGACATAAATCTAAAATAGAGCTTAGACGACTGGGCTTATCGGTGTGTAACCGCGTGTCTTGGATAATCTTAACTTCAAAATGTCCTTTCAAAAATCGATCATAATCGAATGAAAGTGATTGAAAGTTACATTATACAAACGCCATCTTTATAAAAGTATTCAGTATCCGCCCCAACACACACACACACACACACACACACAGAGAGAGAGAGAGAGAGAGAGAGAGAGAGAGAGAGAGAGAGAGAGAGATCTAATGCTCAGGTCTACTTTTATGTTCCGTGAAAGCCACAGTTTCAGATATGAAACTTGGATATTTCCTGTCACTTTCACATTTTCCGTCTTTGGTTTCAAATATCAACTGATTAAATATCCTACAAATGTTGACGCTTAGGGTCGACCAACACGAAACGGAAATGACTGACCGCCTTACATCTGTATTCATCAATTTAACCATTCTTTAACATACAGTAACAGCGGACGATTTTCCCTATTACAGTATAATATTTTCATATAAATTCATAGAACTATTATCCTGTATTATTTAGATTTTTCGGACTGTTGTCCTTTTCTTTGTGGCCTATGTGCCTTATTGTTGTATAGCCCTGAAGAAGATCTACTTAACAGATCGAAACACTGCAGCGTCGGCTAATAAACTTACCACTCATTTTATTTAAACCTGTATTTTTTCACATGTTTCACTAAACTACACACACACACACACACACACACACATATATATATATATATATATATATATATATATATGATATTATTATGCATATATAATATATATGTATAATTAGGCTTAATAATTCTCAACGGAAAATAAACTTCGCTTTTTTTTCTTTTAAATTAATGCAAAAGTTTATAGAGTTAATTTGCTATATTTTAATATTCGTGTTCCTTAAAAGCACGCGCATTGTCACCATGAAACAACTTCTGGTTAAAATAAGACCGTCCAAGTCGTTCAACATGAAATTCCAAACAGGTAAATCTTATTATCTGGTTGTACTTATTTCCCAAATGTTATTACTCATGAGTGCTGTCACCTCAGCTAAATAAGGGACCATTCCGTTTTTATCATAAAAATAGAACGGGACTTCAATGAAACCACAGACACGTGTAAATAAAAATATGACTCGTCTTCGGTTTGTGGGTGGTGATGTTGGATATTGTACAAACGGAGATAGGAATTTCCGGTTGAATTAAAAAGAGGGGGGATGAAGAAGTGTAACAAAAGACTTCATCTGGACAAACGGGAATTTGAACAAAGAGAAAGGACTTCCGGTCAAGGAACAAAAGGATGTGTGGGCGGTCGTCAATAATTAAGCGGTCATCAGGCAGCCCAGAGGCAGACTCCAGGAGACGTCGAACGCAGAGCAGTCAAGGTGAGAGACAGGACGAGAACGTGCGTGACCGCGCCGGTCACGCAACATCACAGCCAGCGGTCAGTGAGGTTCGGCCACCCCTCTTTGCCTCAGATCCTAACAGTAGTAGTACTAGTAGTACTACTAGTAGTAGTAGTTTCCATTGTCAACGCCGCCACTCACCCACATCCACCACGTACAGCCGAGATGAGAGAAATAAAGTCAAATCTCCTACTACATAGAGCATGCCTTGTGATGTCATTTAAGCGACCACTAGATACATCGTCTAGAGGTTAGAAACGATCTCCACTGTATACCAACAACGTATACGATTCAGAGTAGCGTGAGTTTGAACATTGCCAGTATATAACATGTACGATGTTGTGGCCCGAGTCGAGGGCTATGCAACAGTGAGGGGAGCAGAACGCTTACAATGAAAATACCCGAGCAGGTTGGTGAGGGGCGGCGACGAGTGTTCACATTTGGAATGGCCGAGGGGGTTGGTGACAAGAGGCGACGAGGTTATGCACTCGGCTGCTCGCTGGGGACTGACTGCCGACATTTGAATCCGCTAGCCTTTATATCCGATAAGTATGCCCACGCATTTTTAATATTTTGATCTGATAACAGACATTTTTTAAATATATTTCTTTATCTTTCTTTCCGCCTCGTCACCGGAAGAGGAGTCTTCAATTTTCCTTTTTTCTTTTATATATTTCTTCATCTTATCCCTGCTTCTTGACCGGAAGACCTTTCTTCCGTTCTCCCCCCCCCATTTTTTAAATATATATATTTCTTCATCTTTCTCTGTTGTCTCTTGACCGGAAGTTTCCTCTTCCGTTGCATGATATGCAACATTATGGCCATCTTCAGGTGTTCATGTCCAACTCAAGAACCTTCTTCACATGCACTAGCAGATATATGCATATATGAGTAGTCACATAGTTTCGGTTACTGACAGAAAAACATACAATCTCCATTATAACAATAAGATGTAACAACGGGCGATTTTTCCACTGATACCGTATAGTATAATTTTCATATGAATTTATAGAATAAATATCCTCTATTATTTAGATTTTTAGGTCTGTTGTCTTCATCTTCATTGTTATATATACAACATTTCGACCGATGCACCCTCCGGCCTTCTTTAGGTGTTTCTTATTGAATTCATGAACCTTCTTGGCACACTTGGGAACCTTCTAGTCGAACACGAGAGCTTCCATGTCGTAATCAAGAGCCTTCGAGGGATTTATCAACCAATCAAAAAGGAATTAGTAGGAACCAAGGTAATTATCACCAAATTCAGCCAATCAAAAAGAAAGTTAACGTCAACAAATATAAATCACTCCTCAATCCTCATTCTTGCTTTCTTCCCTCCGACGATTGCAGGTGAGTTGATTTCATTTTTGCTGACATATATAAAGATTCTTGTATCATGAATTTTTCTTGTTCGTGGCCAAATCTTGTAAGGACTTATGGTACAAATGCAGAATAGTGCGCAAGAGATAATATCATTAGAATTGCATTTTACGTATAAATAGCATTAGATTAAGGAAACTCCAGAAGTAGTCTAGGTACAAATGCAGAATAGTGCGCAAGAGATAATATCATTAGAATTGCATTTTACGTATAAATAGCATTAGATTACGGAAACCCCCGAAGTAGTCTAGGGACAAATGCAGAGACGCGCAAGAGATAATATCATTAGAATTGCAATTTACGTATAAATAGCATTAGATTAAGGAAACTCCCGAAGTAGCCTAAGTACAAATGCAGAATAGCACGCAAGAGATAATATCATTAGAATTGCATTTTACGTATAAATAGCATTAGATTACGGAAACCCCCGAAGTAGCCTAAGTACAAATGCAGAATAGTGCGCAAGAGATAATATCATTAGAATTGCATTTTACGTATAAATAGCATTAGATTAAGGAAACTCCCGAAGTAGCTTAAATACAAATGCAGAATAGCGCGCAAGAGATAATATCATTAGAATTGCGTTTTACGTATAAATAGCATTAGATTATGGATACTCCGGAAGTAGCCTAATCCTAACCTTAACACCTAACCCTAACACTCGCGCCTAAAACGTTTCGAGGATTTCAGTGAAATGTAATGAAATGAAATGTTTTTATACGTAATCTAATGATATTATCTCCTTATTGAATGAATATTAAGAACGAGCAATAGAAAAAGAATTCGTTCTTATATAAAGATTCTTGTATCCTGAATTTCTCTTGTTCGTGGACAAATCTTGGAAGACCTTTTTGAAGAGTGGCTGTGCGTGTGAAAACCACTTTAAATTGTTTCGTACACATCGTTTGGATTCCTGCAGTGTTTTTTTTTATTTTCTCATCTTTCTTTCTTATTTTAGCGAGATAGTTGCAGCCTCTCTTATCTATTCCCGTATTCCTCGTTTCCAATATATGGAACGTAATAAATAAATAAACATGTTTATTGTTGGCGACAATTCATTGTTTTTTTTTTCTTTCTCTTCTAATTTCTTCTGACTTTATTTTGATTAAACAATATTATTCAAAGCACAGAAATTCCGTCTTCGGATTAATAATTAAAACCGGAATTTTCATTTTTGCACCGACCAAATAAACTAGGGCAGAGTCGAAGATAAATGTGTCTATTCCACTGTTCTTATATTGGAGGCGCTCGTGTAACGGTTATCGTCGTATAAAATAGGGTACAGAAGAATGGCACGCAAGAGATAATATCATTAGAATTGCATTTTACGTATAAATAGCATTAAATTACGGAAACACCAGAAGTAGCCTTAGTACAAATGCAGAATAGTGCACAAGAGATAATATCATTAGAATTGCATTTTACGTATAAATAGCATTAAATTACGGAAACGCCCCAAGTAGCCTAGATACAAATGCAGAATAGTGCGCAAGAGATAATATCATTAGAATTGCATTTTACGTATAAATAGCATAAGATTACGGAAGCTCCCGAAATAGCCTAAATACAAATGCAGAATAGTGCGCAAGAGATAATATCATTAGAATTGCATTTTACGTATAAATAGCATTAGATTACGTATACTCCCGAAGTAGTCTAGGAACAAATGCAGAATAGTGCGCAAGAGATAATATCATTAGAATTGCATTTTATGTATAAATAGCATTAGATTTCGGAAACTGCCGAAGTAGCCTAAGTACAAATGCAGAATAGTGCGCAAGTGATAATATCATTAGAATTGCATTTTACGTATAAATAGCATTAGATTACGGAAACCCCCGAAGTAGCCTAAATACAAATGCAGAATAGTGCGCAAGAGATAATATCATTAGAATTGCATTTTATGTATAAATAGCATTAGATTACGGAAACTGCCGAAGTAGCCTAAGTACAAATGCAGAATAGTGCGCGAGAGATAATATCATTAGAACCGCATTTTACGTATAAATAGCATTAGATTAATGAAACTCCGGAAATAGCCTAGACACAAATGCAGAATAGTGCGCAAGAGATAATATCATTAGAATTGGGTTTCCCGTATAAATGTTCAGTGTATTCCTTGAAATCCTTGGATTTAGAAGAGTATAGTTTCAGTAGATACTCCTTGTAGCAGAATATCTATAATATTCCTTTAAATTCTATGTAGAAAAAGTGCAGCATTAATAGATACTCATTGTGGCAGAAAATCTGTTGTACTCTTTATAATCCTCGTCTTGATCAAAGAAAGTTCAATTTGCATTTACCAATGCTGCTGATATTGGGAAAGATCATAAACAGAAGTGGCAAGTTAGCGTACATCTCATACACACCAGATAATTCAACTTTTAGCATTGGTAAAACAACCATGGTTATTTCCTAAAACACCAACATAAACAAAGGGGAACCACTCTTGACTGATTATTTATCTATTTCCCCATTAAACTAACCTTAAAACCTAACCCTATCCCTAAACCCTAATCCTAACCCTAACCCCGTCTTCTTTTTTCCTAGAAGATCAATAAATAAATAAATAATCTATCAATCGAAAGTGGTTCCCCTTTGTTTATGTTGGAGTTATGGGAAATAACCACAACCATTATAAGGGTCTAGTTGTATTCCACTAATTTACTAATTCTAGTAAATAGTAGGACAGACTGGGCTATTTAACGTTGGTATTTCAACCGGTCCCAGAAAAAGAAAACTCTAAATTCAAACCTGCTTAAAAATTGACCTTGAGTCATATCCTATTCGTTGCGGAGGGGTTGGAAAATACATAGATAGGACCTTAACATGTACTGCCACTCTGAGTGGACCTGGGAGTAATGGGAATAAAAGGATGACTTCTGACTTTTCACAGCTCTAAAACAGGTGCATTCTCCACCGATGTAATTTAGTATAACACCCAGGATTCCTGTGGTGGTGCCAGACGTGTAATGGTTAGCTTCGAGGGAAATGAAATAAGTGATACTCCTGTAATAAATATATAAGTATAAGTATATTTAGTATAAATTCTGTATACAAATAAATAAATATATATAATATAAAAATAATAATACAAATTTCTCTGAATGTTTGAGATGAGGCTTGAAGATTAGTATTATCTTCGTTATTCGGACTATTGTCCTCATCTTCATTGTTATCTGTACAACGTTTCGGCCGATATACCCTCCGGCCTTCTTCAGGTATTTCTGATAGCTCCGAATACGACAAGAAAGTTCCCGAGTTCAAAAAGAAGGTCCCAGTCCGAGAAGGTTCCCGAGTCCGAGAAGAAATACCCGAAGAAGGCCGGAGGGCATATCGACCGAAACGTTGTACAAATAACAATGAAGATGTGGACAATAGTCCGAATAACGCAGATAATACTAATGATAAAAATAGTAATAAAATATGATAAAAATATATATATTATATAAAAATAAATCCTGTATAAATCATTTTTTTCAAGGGAAATGAAGTCGGTGAACCCGAGTTTTTTCCATTTCCCTTTGCCCTAATGCCCTTGAGAAAGGCTTGTGTCCATTTATTCTCCCTCCAGCTATGGGTTAATAATAATGGACATTTTCCATAACTGATAGGTTGTCTATCAATAATGTACTCTATAACAGTTTTTTTTTAAAAAGTCTTCGGGGTGGCCTAAAGTCGGTATCAGCCAGACAGTGAGTGTGTCTTTCCCCTTTTCACTAGCCCTAGACCAAGGAGATTGTTTCGGCTTCTTAGGTGGATCACCACACCTACCACCAGCTCATCACTTTACCGCACAGATCCTTCATACGTTACACATACGCTGAGTGGGCGAGGGTCGGTATCGAACCCGGAACCTTGTGGTTCCTAGTACGACGCTCTACCAACTGAGCTATACCGAAGGGACTGTAGTGTAGTAAAATTCAAAATAACGGTTTCGTGGAAAAGTACGGGGCAGGTTGATTGACAAAGAAATCAAAGTATTTTTTAAATTTAAATATGTATTTACCCAACCCATCCAAACAAGCAGGATGTGACACAGGGTCTATTTTTAAGCAGGTTTGAATTTAGAGTTTTCTCTTTCTGGGACCGGTTGGAATACCATCGTTAAATAGCCCAGTCTGCCCTACTATTTACTAGAATTTGTACAAGGCCAATGCAATATAATTGTTCTTTACAACATACGTCTACATACGTCTGTAGAAAATGCAGTATGCAACATATATCAGGTTCTTTAGCCTTGGAAACCCAACCATTATATGAGACTTTGCTTCAGTTTTTTTCCCTCAGCGATTGAGCTTTGACCTCTACCTTTAAATCACGCCTCCTGAAATGTCGAGAGTTGAATACATTAATGGAGTTTTTCGCAAGGATAAAGCTGGAAACATTGACGGACTGGTCTGTGAGAGAAGATTGATCATCCAATCGGGCTGTGTCGTAGAGAAATGTGAGTAAAAAATTACTCTAGTATTATCAGGTCATATGGAAATGTATTTAGGATTAAATAAATAACTCTGATGTATCGGATATTGTAATTATAAATACAAATGGATGAAAAGGAATGAGATACGGAACTGCAATGGATCGAATGAAAGGATGAGATTAATTGGGAAAGGTCGGTAGGATATGACCAGACAGAAACAGGCCTATCTAGAGCTAGCTAGCCCGATGGATAGATAGATAAAAATGAATATATATATATAATTTTGGATTTATCAGCGTCCTTGAACTCAACCGAAATATTGCAGTTATTCACAAATACATAACCGCAAAAAATGATTTTGCAGACATACCAGAGGGATTAAAGGTATCCTGACGAAGGCAAAAAGCCTGAAACCTTAGGTAGATGCTCACTAAAACCTTTGTATAAACAGTCATATTTAATGAATAAAGCTCTTACATTTGTAATTGAGCACTTCATTTTCCTTATTTCATCTCAGAAAAATTACCAACACACACACACACACACACACATATATATATATATATATATATATATATATATATACGCCATCAGGTGCGCGTACCATCGCTTTTGTGTTTCATTGGGGAGACCATATGCTAATAGTATTTGTTCCATTTTTCCTCTATGTTTGGAATCAAATGCTTTTCTTTGGCATCGCCGCTGGAATCCTTCAAGGAGACACATTGGCACCATGTATATTCATAATATGCCTAGACTACGTGCTCCGAACATCATTAGATACCATGAAAGAAAAATGTTTCACACTAAAAAGGGCAAGAAGCAGGCGATATCCTGCACAAACAATCACAGATGCGGACTATGCTGATGACCTTTCACTTCTTGCAGATACACCGGCACAGGCTGAATCACTGCTACATAGCTTAGAGGAGGCAGCAAAGAATATAGGCCTCTATGTGAACTACGGTAAAACAGAGTTCATGAGTTTCAAAAATAAAGGAAACATCTCCACACTCAACGGCAAGCCTCTTGAGCCAGTAGAACAATTCACGTACCTAGGTGGTAATATCTCCTCCACAGAGAGCGATGTTAATACGTGGATAGCAAAGGCATGGTCGGCCACAAATAGATTATCAGTCATTTGGAGGTCCGATCTCCCTGACAAGCTGAAGCAGTAGTTCTTCCAGGCTGTGGTTGTGTCGGTGCTGCTATATGGCTGCACCACCTGGACCCTAACAAAGCGTCTTGAGAATAAGCTAGATGGGAGCTAGATGAATAAGTCGTGGAAACAGCACCCCACAAGGAAACAGCTGTACGGTCACCTGTCCCCCATTTCACAAGTCCGAGTGAGACGGACAAGGCATGCAGGACACTGCTGGAGAAGCAAGGATGAATTCATAAGCGACGTTCTCCTGTGGAAGCCAACACATGGACATGCAAGTATGGGGTGCCCAGCAAGGACCTACATTGACCAGTTATGTGAAGATGCTGGCTGCTCCGCAGAGGAGCTTCCAGGTGTAATGAATGATAGGGAAGGTTGGCGAAAGATTGTCATGGATACCCGTGCTGCATGCGCGACATGATGATGATGATGATATATATATACGAGGGTGAGTCAAAAAGTAATGGCATTTTTTTATTTCATGTGAAGTTGTTGTTTTTTTTTGTGTTTTTTTTTTTAAACTCTAAGGCTTACATTGAGACCCAGACAGAAACAGTCTTATATAGAGCTAGCTACACGCTACCAGTCATGGGTAAATGTTGTAAGGGGGCAGAAGGGGCCCGGTATGCTGTTGCAAAGATAATAATTTGAAGAGGAAGTGACATAACGTTACACTACACTTATTTTTCAAATTTAAAGAAAGAATCACTGAGTCGTTTAGTGATTTTGAAAGGGTCCAAAAATTCAAGGAAATATCAGTCCTTTGAAAGTCTCTCCAGCAAACGAGATGCAATTCCTTTCCCAACCGAACACGCCACTCTCACTTCAAATAGCAGTCGTGAGATTTCACTTGCCGTCCAAACACTTTCTTCCTCACTCGCCCTGTCAGCGACAGTCCGTCTTTATTTCTCCTCGTTTGGATGCGGTTATGCAAATTCGGATATACTTATATAAATTGTCCACCAGCTTCTCTTTCTCTTTCTCTTCTTCCTCTTCCTCTTTCTCGATACTGTTACTGAAGAACAAAAATGCAGTCTGTCGTTCAGGCCAAAATAGGTCGCTTTTATAGTAAAATAAAAGTTGCAATGCACTATGTGTAGTCACCCATAATTCCTCGCAACCCCTACAAAATGTCCATTCTGCCCGCTCGAATTTCTTGACATTTCTTACTCAGAGTGGGCATAATGGCGTACCACATTCCTTCCTCCCCCGACCACATTCCTTTCCTTGGCAGGGACAGTTTCGCGGGCCAGGCATCGAGGTCGCTTTGAGACAATTAGAAATTTAGTAATTGAGTGAGTAAATTAACAAAAGCGTGATTTATTGTGGGAGGGTGGACGATTTTATTTCTTCCTCAAATTCAATTTCTCATTCTGCTCCATTTTTCAATCCTTGAATCAGTAAAAAAGTGAAGAATTATGACGGAGAACGAGAAAGTAAAAAGAGCAAGACATTGTCTTGCCTGCCGGGATCGAACCCGCGTCCTCCCGCATGCAAAAATAAATGCGATTTGGGCACTGGACGGACGCGAGGTTCGATTGATGTGCCCGGATGTTTAGATAAATGTGTCCATAAATAACAAGTGAGTCAAGCGCTGGGCAGTCAGCAGCAGCAGAAGCAGCAGTCGACGACGAAGCGCTTTGCGAACGACCCAGTAAAGAAATGGATTTTAGTCCAACAGAAACATAACTAAATAGGAATTGCAATTTTGGACTGTTAAAGATTATTTCGACTACGACGACGGATTTTCCAGTTGCTAAACGAAGACAAAGAATGTGTTGACCAAAAGAAAGTCTGGCTTGTGAGAAGACGGTGAACTCGCTTGTTTTTGGTCCCCCCTCAGCAGGAACTTCTTGATTCGAATATCTATTTTCCCCCATATATTTCCCTCCTTCTATAAAAATAAATTTCTTCTCCTCAATGGACCACTTAGCTATGTATTTCTTTCTAGTGGTCATTACTTGTTTGGTCAGATTCCAGGACCAGTAATAGGTTGGCCTGTTGGAATATCTAGCTTAGTGTTGTTACTTGCGGTAGCATCATTAGGGGAAGGTACACCGTTAGTTTCCTCGTTTAGCCCAGAGCATAACCATGACGAGGGGATATTTTTCTAATCAGTGTGTGTGTGTGGGGGGGGGTCACAGTCAAGTCTGACTCAAGGTTCCAATCAACAGTCTAAACACTCCCAACTGTATCACGCTCAAAAATCCAATATCCAAAATTATTTCTTTGTCCCGCTGGTCTCGACAACAAAATACTACTGCAGTCATTCTCCCTGGTCTGTGAGAATAAATACACCTCAATTTCAATACATCCTGGCTCCTCACTCATAATTGTCCGTGCAGCACGTGCGACACTCGTCAGCACGGCGCGACCACCTACATCCGGGCCACTATGCTATTTCTTATTTCACTGATCGTCCACAGCTCTCACATTCTGAAGGAAGCGGGTTCGACTCTAGGTCAGTCCTACACGCCAGGCAAAGCCTAGCCAGCTTCCTTCGAGAATACTGCAAGTCTTCACGCCTGCTACTCTCTCTGTCACACCGTGTTGCACGAGGTAGCTCTCTTCTCTCACTACAATTTTTATCCTGGGTAATGTTCTCCCAGTATTTTTCGTCTGTAATTAAGTTAATTCTCATTATTATTAGAATATTTGGCCAGGGTTTACTTCCAAGGGGCATACCATCATGCTAGATACTGACAAAACCATGCACAAAATGACCGATGGCACTCTCTCCTGTAAGCTTTTTAGTTCTCTCTTGCTTACTGAGTCAGTGAATGGGTTTGTTAGTTGGGTAGGAGTTCTTGGGTGAATTAATGTGTCACTGAGTGCATGTGAGAGCGTTTTAAAATTCGATGACGTCAATCAAATTGAAACCATTAAAAGAAACAGTAAAGTTTTAGAAGAGAAAAAAAGAAAAATAATGGAAGATGAAAACTGTTTAGAGTTTTAATTCCAATTCAATTTCGAAAGTGACAGTGAATGATGGGAAGAAAAAAGGAGGATGAAGAGGAAAACCCTCTCTCCATGAAAAGCAATTAGTGCATTTTAAAGAGATTAAATTAAAGAAAATATTTTGAAAAAGTAAATAAAGGTAGAAAGATGATTGGTTGTTTTTGTTTTTTTTCTCTTTTTTTTTAGAATGAAAAAACAACAAAGTAGTAGTATTTAAGCTAAGATACTTTCTAGTATCCAGCTGTCATCAACCCAAGCACTAATCACGCTGCTTAACGTCGGTGATCGAACGAGAACCAGTTTGTTCAGTGTGCTTTCGCCATGAGCCAAAAGCCTGACGAAATTTGAAATTCTTATTTTATTTCTTTGGAAAACATGAAATTAAAAAAAACAACCAGCAAAGTTGAAAAATAAATGTGACAGTACCTGCAGTTCACAAGCGATTCCGCATTCAAATACTAATCAAGCGTTACGCTGCTTAAATTTAGTGATCGAACGAGAACCAGTGGGTTAAGCGTGCTTTCGCCGTGAGCCAAAAGCCTGGCGAAATTTGAAATTCTTTTTTTTTCTTTGCAAAACATGAAATTTAAAAAAAACCCAGCAAAGACGAAAAATAAATGTGACTTACAGTACCTGGAGTTCACAAGCGGTCCCTCGTCCAAGTACTAATCAGGCGTTACGCTGCTTAACGTCGGTGATCGAACGAAAACCGGTGTGTTGAGCGTGCTTTGACCGTAATAAGAAAGTTGATGAGGATGAAATGTAACAACAAAGTAGTACTCGTATATTTAGTATTTGCACTAAGATTCAGCGGGAATAAAACTGGCCTCTACAACGCCAGGTTCTTACATACTTATTGGAGGAGGGAAGTTATATATTCTAGTGCTTTCTGTAGAAGTCCCCGTTACTTAATGGGGCGGTCCAATTCTTCTCTAAAGTTTTATTTTACGACATGTGAACCCGCCCACGTGGTGGAGATCCAGTGGCTTCGGCCCTGGATCTTTACAAGTTAATAGCGTCGATCCCAGGTAGCTATCCCCCCAGGCAATACCTGCCCCCTTGATTTAAAGGGACAGGGCTGGGTTTATTGCCCAGCGCCTGGGGCATCCCCTTGAAGGGAATGCCGAAGGGATCGACGCAATTTTTGTTCTTTCCCACCCATGAGCTTCGGCTTGTGGGTGGGCCCACGTTAAAACGAGGCCTTGTGCCCAGCCCATACAAGTGGGGTATGAGGCAAATACCTGTGAACCCGCCCGCGAGGTGGGGATCCAGTGGTTTCGGCCCTGGATCTTTACATGTTAATAGCGTCGATCCCAGGGGTCTATCCTCCCAGGCAATACCTGATTTAAAGGGGCAGAGCTGGGTTTATTGCCCAGCGACTGAGGCGCCCCCTTGAGGGGGAATACCAACGGGATCGACGCAATTTTTCACCCGCCACCCATGAGCTTCGGGTTGTGGGTGGTCCCACGTTAATAGGGCCTTATGCCTAACCCGTACAAGTGGGGTACGAGGTAAATAAAATGTTAACCCATTTTAGGTATTCTAACGCTTTACCTATCTTTAAGCATCACGGGTCGCCACCCACGGCCAACAGGTGGCCCCATTGGGTGAGTCTTACCCCTCTGCAGAGGCGCAGTCGGTGCATTCTAACGCCCCAGCCGACAGGGCGGTTCAAGGGTGGAGGAGCTCTTACACTAAAATCATCTTGAATAAATCACGCTAGGTCTTATTTTTCTGGAAAAAAAAACGCTATGCAATTTTAAGGAAAATGTCAAATGTACTTAGCATATGTCTATAATTAATCAGAAAGACTAATACCTATGTTTGGAACGCGGGAATAAATACCACGTGATCAAGGTGTTACATAATCTATGCGGTTGCATAAGATTATTGTCAATCCCCTGTAATTCTGAGGGGGTGACCCTTTTCATACCATGGCCGGGTTCTTCCATGGAAAATTACAGAAGCCCGCCAAAATAC
This sequence comes from Doryteuthis pealeii, assembly GCA_023376005.1. Lineage (NCBI taxonomy): Eukaryota > Metazoa > Mollusca > Cephalopoda > Myopsida > Loliginidae > Doryteuthis > Doryteuthis pealeii. Next base: position 75,826,614 of record CM042158.1, read on the forward strand.
GTGAAGTCACGTGGGACCTGTTGAGTCCCCAGTTTACAGTTGGAGCCCGGGCAGTGAACATGTCCTGCACTGTGACTCACTCTGCATACGCGCGCTATGTTAGTTAACAAATGTCTGGTGGGGATTTACCAAATAAAATGACATCAAAATAAATCGAAGTCTTGTGTTTACTAAAAATAACTAATAATGACACAGGGCTTCTGATGGAGAGAAATCCCTAACAGAAAAACCAGACCGGAATCCCCAAGTCAAGTCCAAGACGCTAGACCAGACTAAGTCAAGAAGTAGAAGTTATACAAAAGACTATCAGAATACTAAAGACGGCCAAGAAATAGAATTAAATAAAGAGGTATGCAACATTATAATTACTAGCAAATATATGCACCTTCCGGGTGCAAGTATTTAAGTTTTAATGTAATGAAATATCGTATTAAATTAGAAAGGCTAATGAAACTAAATAAGAATGCAGATAAAAAGATTTGAAACAGAGGGTGGTATAATCGAAAAATTGAACAACTGAAGCTTATCCTTCCATCACTCCAGTCTTTCATTGCTAAATTTTCCTAATCTAACTATTTAGTTAAAATAGGAAGTAAAGAATAAAATCAGTTATTTCTTCTTGTTAATGGATTTATTCTAAAATTTATCCCTGAGATTTTTGCTCATATTCATTAGGATAAAACCAAACAATTATAAATCAATAATACTAAACACATATTTATTAAAATCAATTTTTTAATATCAATATGCAAATTAGCCTTCCCGTTCACATTGTAAACCGCTATTTCGTTGTGTATAAATACAATTGAATGTTATCAGTATGTAAATATGGTCAACAGTCTTAATGATGTAAAACAATTTTATTAATAATTGAGGTTAAAATAAAAATAAAATCCTGGAGAATGTGATGTAAATAATAAAGGGAATTGTGACTTGAATAGTAATATAGTTTCGGTTACAGACATAAAAACACACAATCTCCATTATAATAAGATTTAGTGCCAGTAATGAAGAGGGTATGCAACAAAGGTATGAAGTTACAACATATATTTGATAATTAACAAGGGGAAAATAAGTAGGGAAGAAAAGGATTAGGTTTCAGAAAATGTGGACAAGTCACCATTTGATGTTTGCGTGAGGGAATATATCTGTGGGCATTTATCAGTAAAATTGTCTCCCCAACTAGGAACTGAAAAATTGGTCGGTTTTCGATCCCGGCTGAAGGTAGTCTGATAAGTTTTGCCGCACTGAGGAAGAGTGATACGTCGAAACAAGACTGTCTGTAGGTGACTATATACATATATATATATATATATATATATATATATATATATATATATATATATATATATATATAAAATGGACTCTACCGTCGATTTTCGACGTATGAGCGTTCATACACACAATGAACATCCACACAGGGATTTGTTTATAGTGGTGAAGGCTTGTGTTGGACCATCCACACTTTTTGGAACAGTCGATAGAAAGGAATTGGTGCATCAAGGGTTGCCACAAACCCAATCAACGACTGACCTCAGGAATTTTGAATTCAGAGTTATCCCTCTCCTAGTCTGGTTACCTACTCGATGTTAAAGTGCCCAGTCTGCCCTACTATTTAACCTATAGCTGGAGGGAGAATATATGGATTCATACCTTTCCCAAGGGTATTAGCGCTATGTGAAATGCCAACAGCGCAATATATATATATATATATATATATATATATGGGTTTTTGTAATTTGCTTGAAGCATTGTGTTTATATTGGTTTGCTAGTTGGTTTTGAAGGCTATCACAATGCATGTGTAAAGAAAAAAGAAGGTAACTGTGGTGTTGTTTGTTAACCTGTGATTTATTTTCAATTCTTAATATTAGGAATTAAGAATAAATCACAGGTTAACAAACAACACCACAGTTACCTTCTTTTTTCTTTACACATGCATTGTGATAGCCTTCAAAACCAACCAACAATTTGTCGATCCGAGTTCAAATCCTGGACGAAGCTGTTTGCATTTCACTAATACCCTTGGGATAGGTATGAATCCAACTATTCTCCCTCCGGTTATGGGTAAATAGCAAGAGAGACTGTGCTCTTAACCTTGGCTAGCTAACCAACTCGGAGAAGGAAAACTTTAAATTCAAACCTGTTAAAACTGCGCATAAGAAATTGACATTGTGTCGAATTTTACTCGAGCGGAAGAGGGGGGGGGTCTGATAAATATATGTACACAACATTTCGGCTGATTTGCCCTCAAGGGGTTAATAACTTCTCTTGCCATCTTCATCTTAAGAAAAATGTCTGTCTTGTTCAACACAGCACGCACATATATATATATATATCCCATAATATAAATTTAGTTTTGT
>CM042158.1:75831475-75838621 GCA_023376005.1 Doryteuthis pealeii
TATATATATATATTATATATTATTATTATTATTATTATTATTATTATTAAAAGCTAACATATATATTATTAAAAGTTTTATAGAGTTCATGAGTTTCAAAAAGAAAGAACATATCTCCACACTTGACGGTAAGCCTCCTAAGAGAGTAGAACTACCCACGTAGGTCAAAATAGGAGGAATTTAACCCCAACTACAAACTAGCAGCCTACTAAGTTTATATTCAGGAAGAATTAAAAAGATATCATTCTATCCATATAAAGTAACCGGAAAAAATTACACTCAATCCCCTGATGAAGGTGTTGGAATAACACCGAAACCGCGGTCGGGAAACAACTTCTTTTACGACTAAATATATATATATATATATATATATATATATATATATATATTTAGTAAATGAAGAAAAACTCTAAACTTGCTTCATTACAATAATGTTGTATATACACTCTTACAACTATTTCTCCAAGGAATCTGCCCCAAACTAAGCCACACCTCATCCAAAACATAGAACTCCCCGCCTCATCCAAAGAAATTAACCCTACCCATTCCAAAATAAGACACCAACCCTCCCTCCCCTAAATTGATAGATATAAAAGAGATGTTACTTTGGGAAATTCTCAGTAAGAGTCATGTTCTTGTGATTACCTGAAGATGCCGTATTAATACGGTTGAAATAAATTATTGTAATGAAGCAAGTTTAGAGTTTTTCTTCATTTACTAAATTTCTTGCTCTGTCCTGTTACTCACTGGTATTAGGCACATTAAGCTCTCCTTATGGTCTATCTGCATCAGCTTGGTTAAACCACACATGGAATGACCCTAACTACGGAAAAAACTATATATATATATATATATATATATATATATATATATATATATATTATATATATATATCAATCATCAAAAGCTAATATATATATATATATATATATATATATATATATATATATATATTTAAAGTTTAATAATATTATATATAAAGTTAATATATATATATATATAATATATATATTATATATATATATAATATTAAGTCTACCTACACTGATGAGACATAAACGTCGAAACACTGTATCTGTCGATGATATATATATATAGAGAGAGGGAGATAGAAAGATAGATAGATAGAAAGAGAGAGATAGTGAGAGAGAGAGAGTAAAGTAAAATCGACAGGGTGGACTAATGTCGGTATTAGCCAGTCAGTTCGGGAGTCTTTCCGCTTTTCACTCGCACTAGACAAATGAGATTGTTTTCGGGTCTTAATTGGTGCACTACACCTACCGTCAGCACCTAAGTTTACCGCACAGATCCCTGTGCTATTCATGCGCTGGGTTGGCGATGACTGGTATCGAACCAGATTTCCAAGGCGAGTGCTCTATGGAGTGAGCTAAACCATTCCCATATACATACATATACATAGAAATATATCTGTTTTTATTAGGTGTAGTGCTTGGGATGGGTATTTAACTCTAATCGCTTCCGGCTGTAGATCAGGAAAAGCACCGGACCAAAGGGCCCTAGTTTTATATTGATAAAAAAACTTTTTCCACTCTATTCCTCCTTTTTATCTCCTACTCATTGTCAATGTGTAGATCGCTCTATATATATCTTACATATCGGCTTACATATATATATATATATCGGCTTACATATATATATATAAATATATATATATATATATATATATATATATATATATATATATTATACTAAAGCTGAGTTAGTCAAGTTTTGCTTCCTACAGGCTTTTTTACAGTTTAGTTTAATTACACGAAAATTATACTAAATTATTCTTTACTTTTAGGATTGAATTATGTTTGAAAAAATCCATATTAATTGGTTCTAATTAGTTGTAATTTGCAATTAAGTAAAAACTGACCCGTCTCTTACTTTACGTTCTTCCTGTCACTTTACTCCTCTATATGTATATCTTGATTACCTCCTCGTTATATTTGTTAGTTTTCTCAATGGGAGTACACAGAGAGAGAGAGAGAGAGAGAGAGAGAGAGAGAGAGAGAGAGAGAGAGAGAGAGAGAGAGTCTGTCTGTCTGTCTGTCTCTCTGACAGACAGACAGACAGACAGACAGCTTGACAGAAACATAGAGAGAGACAGTCAGACAGATAGACATACAGAAAGATAAATACATAGATACAGAGAGAGAGAGAGAGAGAGAGAGGGGGGAGAGAGAAAAATTGAGAGTTTGAAATGGATTTGTATGTTATGTTTCATAAGCTGCCAATCCTATGAACATCTTGCCGATTAAATTAGGGCCACATTTTCCTTTCTAAGTAATCTTACAAAATGATTTTAATGTATTTTTTAATTCTCAGACCGTATTCATTTTCATAAAATATAACTCGTTTGCAAACTCACTTTTCCCGAATCTCAATTATCTACCCTTAGCTCAATGGGTGACCCAACTGTCACGCCTTATCTAGTATATATATATCTATATATATATATATATCTATCTATCTATCTATATATATATATATATATATATATATATATATATATATATATATATATAGATAGATAGATATTATCATAAGGGTATACGGTAATAACCTACTCGAGTTTCACCATAAGGATACCTTTATGATAATAAATTTGCTCTACTAACGTATTGAGCACTTTATATTTGTTATATCGCTGCCTTATCATTGTAAAACTTGAATCAACTAACCACCGTCACCATTTTCATCGTTAAGTCACTTTTCAACAAATACCATATATATATATATATATATATATATATATATATATAATATATATATTTATGTTTTTTTTAAAGTTGGGCGTTATTACGAAGCATTAAAAATATATAAAATGAATGAACTTGATGTTATGGAGTATTGGATTCACTTATTTTTTTATTATTATTTTTTATTATAAATTTTCGGGCTCGTTAGATTCCCTTTTTCAAATCAATGTTGCTCCTGTTCAACGGATCCTTTGTCCCTGTTGTTATTGACAGCGGCTGCATACGGAGACACCTAAAATACAACATATATATATATATATATATATATATATATATATATATACATATATATATATATATATTTGTGTGTGTGTATATATTATCAATATATATATATATATATATATATATATATATATATATATATATATATATATATATATACGGAGACCAAAATACAACATATAATATATAAATATTATCATAATATATATATATATATATATATATATATATATATATATATATATTAATAATTTGCGGTCGAGGATGGAAGGCATGAAACATACTAATATATATATATATATATATATATATATATATATATATATATATATAGTCATATCTTTTTTCGTTGAATCGTTTAAAATAATAATGCTCGGCGGCGTGAATTGTTGGTGACAGCAAAAATTTGTTATTCATTTGCAGATTAGACTGGACATTAATTTATTCTTCTAAAAACGTTTTGAGTGCATTAGTCGATTAAATAAATATGCTATGTTGTTTTTATCTGAGTGAATGTTGCATACAACCATTCTGCCAATTTTATAGATCGATTGATAGATAGATCGATTGATTGACAGACATGTGACTGTCAAATACTGGCAGTAAAAAAGGCATTATTCAGTCATATATTTGTCTGTGAAAAGCTTTATTTACTAATAAAAATAAATGAGCTTAAACTATATTTGTGTTGTCTCTGTTGTTGATTCAATTGAAAAAAAGTCTGTACCAAGATCAAACGATATTTTCCTTGAGTTGTATTTCACGAGGAATCCATCGGTGTTTTTATTATTTAACCCTGAATTGATTTGGAATCACTAGGCACCAAATTACCGGTTGCGGTATGATAAAATAGGGAAAATAGGCTAAGGGGAATAAGAACGATGCATTTGCTAAATTAATTAATTTCCATATCGAGCCTTTTGTTTATTAGGACCAATTGAAGTAATGATATCAATGTTTATAAAGCATTTCATTCCCTTTTAGAAATAATTCTTATTGCTGTTTATTAGTAAATGGGGTTTATTGTTCGTTTGTTTGTTTTGTTTTACGGCATATCAACCTCAGTGGGTCATTTAATGCCGATAAAGTTTTGAAATAAATCAATTCTTAATGGATAATACAATTTTTTTATAAATACATTTTTCTATTTAACCCATAGATGGGACCCTAACAGGTACTACCACTCCGGGTCAGAGTGGACCAGGGAGCAATGGTGATGAAGGGGTGCTCCACATTCCCCAATCCTCCAGAACTGGAACCTCACCATCAGATAGAGTTTAACGTCATTCCCAGGACATGTAGACCCGCAGCCACCGCCTTCTAGCACCCATATGATAAAAAAGGGGTTGGGGCTTGCCAAAATGGGGTTTAGCATACACACTTTGTTATAATAATTTCAAAATAAGCACTTAGAGCAATACAGTTATCCAACCGCCCTGTTGGCTGGACACAATAAAATACACCGACTGCGCCTCTGCAAAGGGGTAAATTCTCCTAAATCGGGTCATGTGTTGGCCATGGATGCTGACTCGGGATGCTTAAGGACGGTATTCTGGTGGTTGATCAATCCTTAACATGCTACGCTCCACTTTGGTCCTTACTTAGGCTAGACGGGCGGACGGAGAGGTCCCTCCGATCAATCGGCTGGTCACGTTAAGCCAAAAGGATTGTCTCAACCCTATTATATATATATATATATATATATATATATATATATATATATATTATGATAAAAAGATACAGTAAATCTATTAATAATGGAGATTCGCTTCCGGTTGTTGTCTGTAGCAAAGACTACGTCACTGCTTACGTCACTATACCCGAAATCGTCATAACATAGAATAAATACACTCAAAATTTGAGCACGAAACATTAGACAGTCCTCATTGTTTTTTTAAACAAGTTTTAATAGATACATCCCCAGTATCATATATTTATATATAGTTTGTTTTATTTTAATAGATATTCAAAGTTAATAGAACTTAATTTCGATTTCAAATTGATTTATTTTTTTTATTCCTTTAATAAATTTGATGATTTCATGATTTATGGTTGAAACTCTCCGACATTTAATTTTTAACTTCCACCTCCTCAAGCAATATCTTTCAAAAATTGATTTTTACATCGCCCGGAGGTTTTTTAAAAATTTTGCTAGTAGTTTAAATTTGGTCCCTTTTAAAATTTATTTTATTGGGTGTGACACGCGTTTCGGATGTTTAGAATCCTTTTCAAGCATAATAGAATTTATTTATCTATATATGTACACATTTTGTGTTTGGAGTATCAAAAGTATCAATGAGTGTATGTTTTTGAGAGTGTCCTGGTTGTTGGTTTGTGTATGTACGCGTGTGTGTGTGTGGGTCTGTGAGTGTCTGTGTGTGTGTCTGTGTGTGTGTATGTGTGTGTGTGTGTGTGTGTGTGTGTATGTGTGTGTGCGTGCGATGCAGGAACCTTCGAACAGCATTCAATATATATTCTACGTCACAAAGTTTTGAAAATAGAATGCTAACTAACGGCTATAACGTGCTACGTAATGTCTCTTTTGTCTTTATTTTTCCATATTTATATTCAAACACGTGTCGCCCACAATAAATTTAATGACACCCCCCACCCAGCAAAAATCAAAACATTTTGATTAATGTTATATCAACATTATCGAGTGATATAAGGCCAAAGCGTCCTTGTTGACGTGTGGTGTTACTACCGTGTTTCCGCGAAAATAAGACCTACCCGGAAAATAAGATTTAGCCTGATTTTTCGTGATGATTTTAATATAATCCCTCACCTTAAAACAAACCCTTATTCTTGTGCTTCTCTAGTTACAGCGCCTCCTGTGACTGTGAAGTTCAATGCTCGAAAAACATTCTTGACCACAGATGTCTCATTTGAAGACATTCCCTAAAAATGTTGATGTGCCGGTGCTTTGTAGCCGCTTCTTTCTTCTGGACGTCTTGGCTTCACGGTGTTGCGCCAGGGTACCAACTATATCGCTGTCCTAACACTAGGGACCAGCAGCCCCGTCTGAATCCTGCTACGGCCGAAAGCGAAAAGAGGACGATCTTCCTCTTACTCGTTACTCGTCACCACATCCCTTCCGCTTCCGGTCAACCCCCGGAACTTCCAGTTTTAGCTTTCATTCCTCTTCCGGGGTCATTCCTCGGTCAAGTTACCAGCAACCCGTTGTGCATCCACTCCTCCTTTTTCCTCTCTTTCTCTAGCAGTCCGCACACAGCTTTATTTTTATTCTCGAATTCTGCTAGACACTAATAATTACGCTACAATACCAAAGCCATTTCTCTAAAAGCATAGTAGTGGTAATATCTAGCCTCAATATGGGGAGATGAGAACGTTCATATCTTTTATAAGAACTAGCAAATATATGCACCCTCCGGGTGCAAGTATTTTAGTTAAATTTTATAATAAAATATCATATTAAATTAGAAAGGCTAATGAACTGAATAAGAATGTAGATAAAAAGATTTTGAACAGAGGGGGTATGATTGAAAAATAGAACAATTTTGAAACTAACTCTTCCATCATTTTCCGTTACTCCCGTCTTTCATTGGTAAATGTTCCTATTAAACTGTTTAGTTAAAATAGGAAGTAAAGAATAATATTAGTTATTTCTTCTTGTTAAGGAATTTTTTTAAGATTTATTGAAGATATTTTGCTCATATTCAATAAGATAAAACCAAACAATTAGAAATCAATATACTAAGCATATATTTATTAAAATCCATTTTTAATATCAATATGCAAATTAGCCTTTCCGTTCACACTGTAAACCGCTATTTTGTTGTATATATAAATACAATTGCATGTTTTAGTATGTAGATATGGTCAACAGTCTTAATTATGTAAAGCAATGCTATTTATAATTGAGATGAATTTAAATAAAGATACAGCCATGGAGAATGTGACGTAAATAACAAAGGGAATTGTAACTTGAGTGATATAGTTTCGGTTACAGACAAACAAACATACAATCTCCATTATAATAATATTAGTCGGAAAGGGGGTGTAATAGCACAATTAGTGTTACGAACTCATTTAGTACGATATTGCAGTCCAGCACGTTAGGCACAAACCACTGTAACTTATTTTTGGATGGCTACATATTAATATAGTAACTAAACAGTGATCTGAAAATATAACA
>CM042158.1:75838721-75853721 GCA_023376005.1 Doryteuthis pealeii
TAGCTTCATGGCATTATATCCTTAGATGAATAGTTGGATTTATCCCCAAATGGACTCAAATTATCACTGTTGCCTCTGTACATTACGGAGTCTCACAAATTGTCGGTGACAGCTCGTAATTCGAAAACTCGACATCAAGGAGCACTGCGTCATTTTGTTCTACTCTTACTGGTTTGCTGCTGTATCTGAGACTAAATCTAAAATAGAGCTTAGACGACTGGGGCTTATCGGGTGTAACCGGCGTGTCTTGGATAATCTTAACCTAAAATGTCCTTTTCAAAAAATCGATCATAATCGAATGAAAGTGATGTAAAATTACATTATCAAACGCCCATCTTTAAAAAGTATTCAGTATCCGCCCCAACACACACAACACACACACACACACAGAGAGAGAGGAGAGAGAGAGAGAAGAGAGGAGAGAGAGAGAGAGAGAGAGAGAGAGAGAGATCTAATGCTCAGGTCTACTTTTATGTTCCGTGAAAAGCCACAGTTTTCAGAATGAAACTTGGATATTTTCCTGTCTCTTTCACATTTTCCGTCTTTGGTTTCAAATATCAACTGATTAAATATCCTACAAATGTTGACGCTTAGGGTCGACAAACACGAAAACGGAAATGACTGACCGCCTTACATCCGTATTCATAAATTTAACCATTCTTTAACATACAGTAACAGCGGACGATTTTCCCTATTACAGTATAATATTTTCATATAAATTCATAGAACTATTATCCTGTATTATTTAGATTTTCGGACTGTTGTCCTTTTCTTTTGTGCCTATGTGCCTTATTGTTGTATAGCCCTGAAGAAGATCTACTTAACAGATCGAAACACTGCAGCGTCGGCTAATAAACTTACCACTCATTTTATTTAAACCTGTATTTTTTCACATGTTTCACTAAACTACACACACACACATATATATATATATATATATATATATATATATATATATATATATGATATTATTATGCATATATAATATATATGTATAATTAGGCTTAATAATTCTCAACGGAAAACAAACTTCGCTTTTTTTTCTTTTAAATTAATGCAAAAGTTTTATAGAGTTAATTTGCTATATTTTAATATTCGTGTTCCTTAAAAGCACGCGCATTATCACCATGAACAACTTCTGGTTAAAATAAGACCGTCCAAGTCGTTCAACATGAAATTCCAAACAGGTAAATCTTTTATTATCTGGTTGTACTTATTTCCCAAATGTTATTACTCATGAGTGCTGTCACCTCAGCTAAATAAGGGACCATTCCGTTTTTATCATAAAAATAGAACGGGACTTCAATGAAACCACAGACACGTGTATATAAAAATATGACTCGTCTTCGGTTTGTGGGTGGTGATGTTGGATATTGTACAAACGGAAATAGGAATTTCCGGTTGAATTAAAAAGAGGGGGGGATGAAGAAGTGTAACAAAAGACTTCATCTGGACAAACGGGAATTTGAACAAAGAGAAAGGACTTCCAGTCAAGGAACAAAAGGATGTGTGGGCGGTCGTCAATACTTAAGCGATCATCAGGCAGCCCAGAGGCAGACTCCAGGAGACGTCGAACGCAGAGCAGTCAAGGTGAGAGACAGGACGAGAACGTGCGTGACCGCGCCGGTCACGCAACATCGCAGCCAGCGGTCAGTGAGGTTCGGCCACCCCTCTTTGCCTCAGATCCTAACAGTAGTAGTAGTAGTAGTAGTAGTAGTAGTAGTTTCCATTGTCAACGCCGCCACTCACCCACATCCACCACGTACAGCCGAGATGAGAGAAATAAAGTCAAATCTCCTACTACATAGAGCATGCCTTGTGATGTCATTTAAGCGACCACTAGATACATCGTCTAGAGGTTAGAAACGATATCCACTGTATACCAACAACGTATACGATTCAGAGTAGCGTGAGTTTGAACATGCCAGTATATAACATGTACGATGTTGTGGCCCGAGTCGAGGGCTATGCAACAGTGAGGGGAGCAGAACGCTTACAATGAAAATACCCGAGCAGGTTGGTGAGGGGCGGCGACGAGTGTTCACAATGGGAATGGCCGAGGGGGTTGGTGACGAGAGGCGACGAGGTTATGCACTCGACTGCTCGCTGGGGACTGACTGCCGACATTTGAATCCGCTAGCCTTTATATCCGATAAGTATGCCCACGCATTTTTAATATTTGATCTGATAACAGACATTTTTTAAAAATATTTCTTTATCTTTCTTTCCGCTCCTCACCGGAAGAGGAGTCTTCAATTTTCCTTTTTTTCTTTATATATTCTTCATTTCTCCCTGCTTCTTGACCGGAAGACCTCTCTTCCGTTCTCCCCCCTCCCCATTTTTTAAAATATATTATTTCTTCATCTTTCTCTGTTGTCTCTGGACCGGAAGTTTCCTCTTCCGTTGCATGATATGTAACATTATGGTCATCTTCAGGTGTTCATGTCCAACTCAAGAACCTTCTTCACATGCACTAGCAGATATATGCATATATGAGTAGTGACATAGTTTCGGTTACAGACAGAAAAACACACAATCTCCATTATAATAAGAAGATGTAATAACGCGCGATTTTTCCACTGATACCGTATAATATAATTTTCATATGAATTTATAGAATAATTATCCTCTATTATTTAGATTTTTAGGTCTGTTGTCTTCATCTTCATTGTTATATATACAACATTTCGGCCGATGCACCCTCCGGCCTTCTTCAGGTGTTTCTTATTGAACTCATGAACCTTCTTGGCATACTTGGGAACCTTCTAGTCGAACACGAGAGCTTCCATGTCGTAATCAAAAGCGTTCGAGGGATTTATCAACCAATTCAACCAATCAAAATGAAAGTTAACGTCAACAAATATAAATCACTCCTCAATCCTTATTGTAACACTATTGTGTTATGGGTTGATTGGCGACCAATTAATTAATTACTAATTAATTAAAACTACCCTAATTATTAATTATGGTGGTTTGTTAAAAGTAAAAGTAAAAATGATAATAATAATTATAATAATAATAATGTTTATATTGGAGGTATATATTTATCTAAACGAAAAATCCTCACGTAGGCATAAATTCTTAAAATATGGAATTTAATATATATAATCGGAATTTAAAATGTTCACAAAATAAAATAATAATTTAATAAATAAGATTCCAGTTTTTGAAAAGTTCGTCAACAATTTCAAAAACTTAGATAAATAAAACAATGGTTGGCCTTGACTCCAAATGGAAAGATACAGGCTAGGCTGGCACAAGGCCATTTAGACACGTAGGCAATGTTATCGAGTGGCTGGCCAATCAGAGGCATATGTTAGGGGTGGGGAGGTCTGGATCTCATAAATAACAGACCGAGAGACGAATAGAAGAGACAGCGGGAGAGACCGGGACAGAACGAAGACCGGAGAAGAGAGCTTGCCATGGCTCTGGGCCCTTGATACAACATTACCGATACACTCTGATGTCTTGCCACTCGGTACAGAATTGATAACTTAGCCAAAAACTAGCTGTAGATCGCCAATCAGCTGACAGGAAATCACCTCGCTCCTTTGTAAAATAAATGTATATAAGTTGTACATAAGCATAAAAAAGGCGTTGTGTTTAATTGTTTTGTTGACCCGTTGACAGCTTTTGGTTATTTAATCTTATTTCAGCCGAGTTGGTAAAAGGAAACGAAACCAGCTCTTTTTCAGCCTTCCTGTAAATCAACAGACAACATAAGAACAGGAGGTTGGAACGGGCAGTTTCGAGGACTGTAATACTGAGCCGGAGCATCGTTCTCTATAACATACATGTCATACATAACATAATTCGAATCCTGTGCCCCAACTTATGTTATTATATTAGTGCCGTGACCAGGTGCTCTATAAATTGAGAACGACCCCGACATAGTATTATATCTTGCTTTCTTCCCTCCGACGATTGCAGGTGAGTAGATAACTTCATTTTTGCTGACATATATAAAGATTCTTGTATCATGAATTTTTCTTGTTCGTGGCCAAATCTTGTAAGGACTTATGGTACAAATTCAGAATAGTGCGCAAGAGATAATATCATTAGAATTACATTTTACGTATAAATAGCATTAGATTAAGGAAACTCCAGAAGTAGTCTAGGTACAACTGCAGAATAGTGCGCAAGAGATAATATCATTAGAATTGCAATTTACGTATAAATAGCATTAGATTACGGAAACTCCAGAAGTAGCCTAAGTACAAATGCAGAATAGTGCGCAAGAGATAATATCATTAGAATTGCATTTTACGTATAAATAGCATTAGATTACGGAAACTCCGGAAGTAGCCTAATCCTAACCTTAACACCAGCATTAACCCTAACACTCGCGCCTAAAACGTTTCGAGGATTTCAGTGAAATGTAATGAAATGTAATGTTTTTATAGTAATCTAATGATATTATCTCCTTATTGAATGAATATAAAGAACGAGCAATGGAAAAAGAATACTTTCTTATATAAAGATTCTTGTATCCTGAATTTCTCTTGTTCGTGGACAAATCTTGGAAGACCTTTTTGAAGAGTGGCTGTGCGTGTGAAAACCACTTTAAATTGTTTCGTACACATCGTTTGGATTCCTGCAGTGTTTTTATTTTTATTTTCTCATCTTTCTTTCTTATTTTAGCGAGATAGTTGCAGCCTCTCTTATCTATTCCCGTATTCCTCGTTTCCAATATATGGAACGTAATAAATAAATAAACATGTTTATTGTTGGCGACAATTCATTGTTTTTTTTTCTTTCTCTTCTAATTTCTTCTGACTTTATTTTGATTAAACAATATTATTCAAAGCACAGAAATTCCGTCTTCGGATTAATAATTAAAACCGGAATTTTCATTTTTGCACCGACCAAATAAACTAGGGCAGAGTCGAAGATAAATGTGTCTATTCCACTGTTCTTATATAGGAGGCGCTTGTGTAACGGTTATCGTCGTATAAAATAGGGTACAAAAGAAGAATAGCACGCAAGAGATAATATCATTAGAATTGCATTTTACGTATAAATAGCATTAGATTACGGAAACTGCCGAAGTAGCCTAAGTACAAATGCAGAATAGTGCGCGAGAGATAATATCATTAGAACCGCATTTTACGTATAAATAGCATTAGATTAATGAAACTCCGGAAATAGCCTAGACACAAATGCAGAATAGTGAGCAAGAGATAATATCATTAGAATTGGGTTTCCCGTATAAATGCTCAGTGCATTCCTTGAAATCCTTGGATTTAGAAGAGTATAGTTTCAGTAGATACTCCTTGTAGCAGAATATCTATAATATTCATTTAAATTCTATGTAGAAAAAGTGCAGTATTAATAGATACTCATTGTGACAGAAAATCTGTTGTACTCTTTATAATCCTCGTCTTGTGTACATTTACCAATGCTGCTGATATTGGGAAAGATCATAAACAGAAGTGGCAAGTTAGCGTACATCTCATACACACCAGATAATTCAACTTTTAGCATTGGTAAAACAACCATGGTTATTTCCTAAAACACCAACATAAACAAAGGGGAACCACTCTTGACTGATAATTTATTTCCCCATTAAATCTATTTCCCCATTAAACTAACCTTAAACCCTAACCCTAAACCCTAATCCTAACCCTAACCCCGTCTACTTTTTTCCTAGTAGATCAATAAATAAATAAATAATTTATCAATCAAGAGTGGTTCCCCTTTGTTTATGTTGGAGTTATGGGAAATAACCACAACCATTATAAGGGTCTAGTTGTATTCCACTAATTTACTAATTCTAGTAAATAGTAGGACAGACTGGGCTATTTAACGTTGGTATTTCAACCGGTCCCAGAAAAAGAAAACTCTAAATTCAAACCTGCTTAAAAATTGACCCTGTGTCATATCCTATTCGTTGCGGAGGGGTTGGAAAGTACATAGATAGCACCTTAACATGTACTGCCACTCTGAGTGGACCTGGGAGTAATGGCAATAAATGGATGACTTCTGACTTTTCACAGCTCTAGAACAGGTGCATCCCCCACCGATGTGATTTAGTATAACACCCCGGATTCCTGTGGTGGTGCCAGACATGTAATGGTTATCTTCGAGGGAAATGAAATAAGTGATACTCCTGTAATAAATATATAAGTATAAGTATATTTAGTATAAATTCTGTATACAAATAAATAAATATATATAATATAAAAATAATAATACAAATTTCTCTGAATGTTTGAAATGAGGCTTGAAGATTAGTATTATCTTCGTTATTCGGACTATTGTCCTCATCTTCATTGTTATCTGTACAACGTTTCGGCCGATATACCCTCCGGCCTTCTTCGGGTATTTCTGATAGCTCCCGAATACGATAAGAAAGTTTCCGAGTTCAAAAAGAAGGTTCCCCAGTCCGAGAAGGTTCCCGAGTCCGAGAAGAAATACCCGAAGAAGGCCGGAGGGTATATCGGCCGAAACGTTGTACAAATAACAATGAAGATGGGGACAATAGTCCGAATAACGCAGATAATACTAATAATAAAAATAGTAATAAAATATGATAAGAATATATATATTATGTAAAAATAAATCCTGTATAAATCCAGTATAAATCATTTTTTTTCAAGGGAAATGAAGTCGGTGAACCCGAGTTTTTTTCCATTTCCCTTTGCCCTAATGCCCTTGAGAAAGGCTTGTGTCCATTTATTCTCCCTCCAGCTATGGGTTAATAATAATGGACATTTTCCATAACTGATAGGTTGTCTATCAATAATGTACTGTATAAAAGTTGTTTTTTTTAAGTCTTCGGGGTGGCCTAAAGTCGGTATCAGCCAGACAGTGAGTGTGTCTTTCCCCTTTTCACTAGCGCTAGACGAAGGAGATTGTTTCGGCTTCTTAGGTGGATCGCCACACCTACCACCAGCTCATCACTTTACCGCACAGATCCTTCATACGTTACACATACGCTGAGTGGGCGAGGGTCGGTATCGAACCCAGAACCTTGTGGTTCCTAGTACGACGCTCTACCAACTGAGCTATACCGAAGGGACTGTAGTGTAGTAAAATTCAAAATAACGGTTTCGTGGAAAAGTACGGGGCAGGTTGATTGACAAAGAAATATAAGTATTTTTTAAAATTTAAATATGTATTTACCCAACCCATCCAACAAAGCAGGGTGTGACACAAGGTCTATTTTAAGCGGGTTTGAATTAGAGTTTTCTTTTTCTGGGACCGGTTGAAATACCAACGTTAAATAGCCAGTCTGCCCTACTATTTACTAGAATTTGTATAAGGCCAATGCAATATAATTGTTCTTTTACAACATACGTCTACATACGTCTGTAGAAAATGCAGTATGCAACATATATCAGGTTCTTTAGCCTTGGAAACCCAACCATTATATGAGACTTTGCTTCAGTTTTTTTTCCCTCAGCGATTGAGCTTTGACCTCTACCTGTAAATCACGCCTCCTGAAATGTCGAGAGTTGAATACATTAATGGAGTTTTTCGCAAGGATAAAGCTGGAAACATTGACGGACTGGTCTGTGAGAGAAGATTGATCGTCCAATCGGGCTGTGTCGTAGGGAAATGTGAGTAAAAAATTACTCTAGTATTATCAGGTCATATGGAAATGTATTTAGGATTAAATAAATAACTCTGATGTATCGGATATTGTAATTACAAATACAAATTGATGAAAAGGAATGAGATACGGAACTGCAATGGATCGAATGAAAGGATGAGATTAATTGGGAAAGGTCGGTAGGATATGACCAGACAGAAACAGGCCTATCTAGAACTAGCTAGCCCGATAGATAGATAGATAAAAATGAATATATATATATAATTTGGGATTTATCAGCGTCCTTGAACTCAACCGAAATATTGCAGTTATTCACAAATACATAACCGCAAAAAATGATTTTTTGCAGACATACCAGAGGGATTAAAGGTATCCTGACGAATGCAAAAAGCCTGAAACCTTAGGTAGATGCCTACTAAAACCTCTGTATAAACAGTCATATTAATAAATAAGCTCTTACATTTGTAATTGAGCACTTTATTTTCCTTATTTCATCTCAGAAATTACCAACCACACACACACACAACACACACATACTATATATTATATATATATATATATATATATATATATATATATATATTTTATATTACGCCATCAGGTGCGCGTACCATCGCTTTTGTGTTTCATTGGGGAGACCATATGCTAATAGTATTTGTTCCATTTTTCCTCTATGTTTGGAATCAAATGCATTTCTTTGGCATCGCCGCTAGAGTCCTTCAAGGAGACACATTGGCACCATATATATTTATAATAGACTACGTGCTCCGAACATCATTAGATACCATAAAAGAAAAATGTTTCACACTAAAAAGGGCAAGAAGCAGGCGATATCCTGCACAAACAATCACAGATGCGGACTATGCTGATGACCTTTCACTTCTTGCAGATACACCGGCACAGGCTGAATCACTGCTACATAGCTTAGAGGAGGCAGCAAAGAATATAGGCCTCTATGTGAACTACGGTAAAACAGAGTTCATGAGTTTCAAAAATAAAGGAAACATCTCCACACTCAACGGCAAGCCTCTTAAGCCAGTAGAACAATTCACGTACCTAGGTGGTAATATCAGAAAGCGATGTTAATACACGGATAGCAAAGGCATGGTCGACCACAAATAGATTATCAGTCATATGGAGGTCCGATCTCCCTGACAAGCTGAAGCGACAGTTCTTCCAGGCTGTGGTTGTGTGGGTGCTGCTATATGGCTGCACCACCTGGACCCTAACAAAGCGTTTTGAGAATAAGCTAGATGGGAGCTAGATGAATAAGTCGTGGAAACAGCACCCCACAAGGAAACAGCTGTACGGTCACCTGTCCCCCCATCTCACAAACTATCCGAGTGAGACGGACAAGGCATGCAGGACACTGCTGGAGAAGCAAGGATGAATTCATAGGCGACGTTCTCCTGTGGAAGCCAACACATGGACATGCAAGTGTGGGGCGCCCAGCAAGGACCTACATTGACCAGTTATGTGAAGATGCTGGCTACTCCACAGAGGAGCTCCCAGCTGTAATGAATGATAGGGAAGGTTGGCAAAAGATTGTCATGGATACCCGTGCTGCACAGTCAAGTCTGACGCAAGGTTCCAATCGACAGTCTAAACACTCCCAACTGTATCACGCTCTAAAATCCAATATCCAAAATTATTTCTTTCTCCCGCTCGTCTCGACAACAAAATACTACTACAGTCGTTCTCCCTAGTCTGGGAGAATAAGTCCTTTAAATACACCTCAATTTCACCACATCCGGGCTCCTCACTCATAATTGTCCGTGCAGCACGTGCGACACTCGTCAGCACGGCGCGACCACCTACATCCGGGCCACTATGCTATTTCTTATTTCACTGATCGTCCACAGCTCTCACATTCTGAAGGAAGCGGGTTCGACTCTAGGTCAGTCCTACACACCAGACAAAGCCTAGCCTGCTTCCTTCGAGAATACAGCAGGTCTTCACGCCTGCTACTCTCTCTGTCACACCGTGTTGCACGAGGTAGGTCTCCTCTCTCACTACAATTTTTATCCTGGGTAATGTTCTCCCAGTATTTTTCTTCTGAAATTAAGTTAATTTTCATTATTATTAGAATATCTGGCCAGGGTTTACTTCCAAGGGGCATACCATCATGCTAGATACTGGCAAAACCATGCACAAAATGACCGATGGCACTCTCTCCTGTAAGCTTTTTAGTTCTCTCTTGCTTACTGAGTCAGTGAATGGGTTTGTTAGTTGGGTAGGAGTTCTTGGGTGAATTAATGTGTCACTGAGTGCATGTGAGAGCGTTTTAAAATTCGATGACGTCAATCAAATTGAAACCATTAAAAGAAACAGTAAAGTTTTAGAAGAGAAAAAAAGAAAAATAATGGAAGATGAAAACTGTTTAGAGTTTTAATTCCAATTCAATTTCGAAAGTGACAGTGAATGATGGGAAGAAAAAAAGGAGGATGAAGAGGAAAACCCCTCTCCCATGAAAAGCAAATTAGTGCATTTTAAAGAGATTAAATTAAAGAAAATATTTTGAAAAAGTAAATAAAGGTAGAAAGATGATTGGTTGTTTTTGTTTTTTTTCTCTTTTTTTTTAGAATGAAAAAACAACAAAGTAGTAGTATTTAAGCTAAGATACTTTCTAGTATCCAGCTGTCCTCAGCCCAAGTACTAATCACGCTGCTTAAATTTAGTGATCGAACGAGAACCAGTTTGTTCAAAGACAAGTAAAGTGTAGTCCGAAAGTCTTGTCACCTACATACTGTTTTAACTTTGATTATATTTTTGGTTTAATTATATATTATTATAATATATCTTATCTTACTATAAGGGAGATTGTGTTTTTGTATCTGTAACCGAAACTATATTACTATACAAATCACAATCCTTTTTTTATTTCCATCACATTCTCCATGTTTTTAGTTTTTATCTAAACCTCGATTATTAATAAAATTGTTTTACATCATTTAGACTGTTGACCATATCTACATACTAATAACATGCAATTGTATTTATATATACAACAAAATAGAGGTTTACAGTATGAATGGGAAGGCTAATTTGCATATTGATCTTAAAAAATTGATTTTAATAAATATATGCTTAGTATTATTGATTTCAAATTGTTTGGATTTTTTTTCTTATTGAATATCAGCAACAATCTCGGGGATAAATCTTGAAAAAAATTCATTAACAAGAAGAAATAACTGTAATATTATGTGTTCAGCGTGCTTTCGCCGTGAGCCAAAAGCCTGGCGAAATTTGAAATTCTTTTTTTTTTCTTTGCAAAACATGAAATTAAAAAAAAAACCCAGCAAAGACGAAAAATAAATGTGACTTACAGTACCTGGAGTTCACAAGCGGTCCCTCATCCAAGTACTAATCAAGAGTTACGCTGCTTAACGTCGGTGATCGAACGAGAAACAGTTTGTTCAGCGTGCTTTGACCGTAATAAGAAAGTTGACGAGGATGAAATGTAACAACGAAGTAGTACTCGTATATTTAGTATTTGCACTAAGATTCAGCGGGAATAAAACTGGCCTCTACAACGCCAGGTTCTTACATACTTATTGGAGGAGGGAAGTTATATATCCTAGTGCTTTCTGTAGAAGTCCCCGTTACTTAATGGGGCGGTTCAATTCTTCTCTAAAGTTTTATTTTACGACATGTGAACCCGCCCACGTGGTGGAGATACAGTGGCTTCGGCCCTGGATCTTTATAAGTTAATAGCGTCGATCCCAGGGGGCTCTCCACCCAGGCAATACCTGCCCTCTTGATTTAAAGGGACAGGGCTGAGTTTATTGTCCAGTGCCTGAGGCGCCCCCTTGATGGGGAATGCCGAAGGGATCGATGCAGTTTTTGTTCTTTCCCACCCATGAGCTTCGGCTTGTGGGTAGGCCCACGCTAAAAGGAGGCCCTGTGCCCAGCCCATACAAGTGGAGTATGAGGCAAATACCTGTGAACCTGCCCGCGTAGTGGGGATCCAGCGGCTTCAAGTTAATAGCGTCGAACCCAGGGGGCTATCCTCCAAGGCAATACCTGCCCCCTTGATTTAAAGGGACAGGGCTAGGTTTATTGCCCAGCGCCCGAGGCGCCCCCTTGAGGGGGAATACCAACGGGATCGATGCAATTTTTCACCCGCCACCCATGAGCTTCGGTTTGTGGGTGGTCAAACGTTAATAGGGCCTTGTGCCTAACCCGTACAAGTGGGGTACAAGGTAAATAAAATGTTAACCCGTTTTTGGTATTTTAACGCTTTGCCTACCAAATTTCCCACACAACTGTACCAAGTTTTTAGGTATTTTTAATTGTATCATGTGCTATTTTAAAGTTGCCCTATTAAAATGAACTAACCCTCGTTTTTTTATTTACTTTCCTTGAGTGTAGTATGAGATCTACTGCAAGCAGCTTAAGGGAGGCAAACAATTAATGCCGAATGAAGTGATTTTGACATGTGAGAACTTACATATATGACCTGTTAATACAAATATCATTACTATTTGTGATATAATTCTGTTTTTCTCCGAAACTTAGACAGAGCTTACATTAACCTTTACCCCCAAATATAAAACTGGGGCTTATTTCCGGGGAATGTCGTGTGTTTTCGTCACATGATGTGTTAGTAAAGAAAACTTGTTTTTCTCATCTGTCTGAAACTCTTAACTACGGCTAATTTCAAGGCTGGATTTGGTTTGGTTTGTTTTGTTTTACGGCATATCAACCTCAGTGGGTCATTTAATGATGATAAAGTTTTGAAATAAATCAATTCGTAATGGATAATACAATTTTTTTATAAATACATTATTCTATTTAACCCATAGATGGGACCCTAACAGGTACTACCACTCTGGGTCAGAGTGGACCAGGGAGCAATGGTGATGAATGGGGTGCTCCACATTCCCCAAACCTCCAGAACTGGAACCTCACCATCAGATAGAGTTTAACGTCATTCCCAGAACATGTAGACCCTCAGCCACCGCCTTCTAGCACCCATATGATAAAAAGGGTTATGGCTTGTCCATAAGGGCAATAGGGTTGGGAAAATCATATAGGTGCTAGGGCTTGACGTGACCAGCCGATTGATCGGAGGGGCCTCTCCGACTGGTCGTCTAGCTCAAGAAAGGGTCAAAGTGGAGTATTGCATGTCATGAACTGCTCATCCACCTGGGCCCTATCCTTAAGCATCACGGGTCGCCACTGGACTCTTACCCCTCTGCAGAGGTGCAGAGGGTGCATTCTAATGCGTGGGTGGAGTAGCTCTTACACTAAAATCATCCTGAAAAATCACGCTAGGTCTTATTTTGTGGGTAGGTCTTCTTTCCGAAAAAAAAGGCTATGTAATTTTAAGGAAAATGTCAAATGTACTGAGCATATGTCTATAATTAATCAGAAAGACTAATACCTATGTTTGGAACGCGGTAATAAATACCACGTGATCAAGGTGTTACATAATCTATGCGGTTGCATAAGATTATTGTCAATCCCTGTAATTCTGAGGGGGTGACCCTTTTCATACCATGGCCGGGTTCTTCAATGGAAAATTACAGAAGCCCGCCAAAATACGTGAAGTCACGTGGGACCTGTTCGGTCTCCAGTTTACAGTTGGAGCCCGGGCAGTGAACATGTCCTGCACTGTGACTCACTCTGCATACGCACGCTATGTTAGTTAACAAATGTCTGGTGGGGATTTACCAAATAAAATGACATCAAAATAAATCGAAGTCTTGTGTTTACTATAAAAAAAAACTAACAATGACACAGGGCTTCTGATGGAGAGAAATCTCTAACAGAAAAGTCAAGTCCAAGACGCTAGAGCAGACCAAGTCAAGAAGTAGAAGTTATACCAAAGACGATCAGAAAACTAAAGACGGCCAAGAAATAGAATTAAAGAAATTATAATTACTAGCAAATATATGCACCCTCCGGGTGCAAGTATTTAAGTTTTAATGTAATGAAATATCGTATTAAATTAGAAACGCTAATGAAACTAAATAAGAATGCAGATAAAAAGATTTGAAACAGAGGGGGATATAATCGAAAAGTAGAACTACTGAAATTTACTCTTCCATCACTCTTGTCTTTCATTGTTATTTTTTCTAATTTAAGTATTTATTTAAAAGAGGAAGTAAAGAATAAAATGATAATAATATTTTTTCTTGTTAATGGATTTCTTTTAAGATTCATTGAAGAGATTTTTGCTTATATTCATTAAAATAAAACCAAACAGTTAGAAATCAATAATACTAAGCACATATTTATTAAAATTACATTTTTAATATCAATATGCAAATTAGCCTTCCCGTTCACACAGTAAACCGCTATTTTGTTGTATATATAAATACAATTGCATGTTATTAGTATGTAGATATGGTCAACAGTGGCTTCGGCCTCTGGACCATTGATATAATTAACGGCGTCGATCCCAGGGGGCCATCCCCCCAGGCAACACCTGCCCCCTCGATTTAAAGGGGCAGGGCTGGGTTTATTGCCCAGTGCCTGAGGCGCCTCCCTTGAGGGGGAATGCCGACGGGATCGACGCAATTTTTCACCTGCCACTCAATGAGCTTCGGCTTGTGGGTGGTCCCACGTTAATAGGGACTTTGTGCCTGACCCGTACAAGTGGGGTACGCGGTAAATATCATGTTGATATGGTCAACAGTGGCTTCGGCCTCTGGACCATTGCTATAATTAACGGCGTCGATCCCAGGGGACCATCCCCCCAGGCAACACCTGCCCCCTCGATTAAAAGGGGCAGGGCTGGGTTTATTGCCCAGTGCCTGAGGCGCCCCCTTGTGGGGGAATGCCGACGGGATCGATGCAATTTTTCACCCGCCACCCCATGAGTCTCGGCTTGTGGGTGGTCCCACATAAATAGGGCCTTTGTGCCTGACCCGTACAAGTGGGGTACGTGGAAAATATCATGTTGATATGGTTAACAGTATAAATAATGTAAAACAATTTTATTAATAATTCAGGTTAAAATAAGGATAAATTCATGGTGAATGTGACTTGAGTAGTGATTTAGTTTCGGTTACAGACAGAAAAACACACAATCTCCATTATAAAAAGATTTAGTGCCAGTAATGAAGAAGGTAGGCAACAAAGGTATGAAGTTACAACATATAATTTATAAGGGGAAAATAAGTAGGGAAGAAAAGGATTAGGTTTCAGAAAATGTGGACAAGTCACCGTTTAATGTTTGTGTGAGGGAATAAATCTGGGGGCATTTATCAGTAAAATTGTCTCCCCCACTTGGAACTGATGAAAAATTGGTCGGTTTTCGATCCCGGCTGAAGGTAGTCTGGTAAGTTTTGCCGCACTGAGGAAGAGTGATACGTCGAAACAAGACTGTCTGTAGGTGACTATATATATATATATATATATATATATATATATATATATAAAATGGACTCTACCGTCGATTTTCGACGTATGAGCGTTCATACACACAATGAACACCC
>CM042158.1:75863721-75878721 GCA_023376005.1 Doryteuthis pealeii
GCTTAAGGACGGAAACCTGGTGGTTGAGCAATCCATAACATGCTACGCTCCACTCTGGTCTTTACTTAGGCTAGACGGGCGGACGGAGAGGTCCCTCCGATCGATCGGCTGGTCACGTTAAGCCAAAAGGATTGTCTCAACCCTATTATCTTTATATATATATATATATATATATATATATATATATATATATACATTATGATAAAAAGATACAGTAAATCTATTGATAATGGAGATTCGCTTCCGGTTGTTGTCTGTAACAAAAACTACGTCACTGCTTACGTCACTATACCCGAAATCGTCATAACATAGAATAAATACACTCAAAATTTGAGCACGAAACATTCGACAGTCCTCATTGTTTTTTAAAACAAGTTTTAATAGATACATCCCCAGTATCATATCTTTATATATAGTTTGTTTTATTTCAATAGATATTCAAAGTTAATAGAACTTAGTTTCGATTTCAAATTGTTTTATTTTTTTTACTCCTTTAATAAATTTGATGATTTCATGATTTATGGTTCAAACTCTCCGACATTTAATTTTTAACTTCCACCTCCTCAAGCAATATCTTTCAAAAATTCATTTTGACATCGCCCGGAGTTTTTTTATTTATTTTGCTAGTAGTTTAAATTTGGTCCCTTTTAAAATTTATTTTATTGGGTGTGACACGCGTTTCGGATGTTTAGAATCCTTTTAAAGCATAAAAGTATTTATGTATCTATATATGAAGAAAAGTTTGTAGAAAAAACAACAAGATGTTAAATGTTTTGCTGACAAACGTCTGTTTCGACCATCTGAAGAGGTCTTTTTCAAAGCAACATTGTAAATGGAAAAACGAAATAAAAATATAATTGATCACGAGGCACAGAACGCTCTCGATTGTTACCGGAATTTTCAAAACATGTTTAAAAATGCGTATTTTATGTTAAAAATAAAATATAACAAGTCCGACAGTGCAATTGATGAAGTTGGAAAATTTCGGGATCCTTGTTATATTCGAAATATGAGCCTCCGGTGATATGATTTAAATATTTCAATTTTTTTTTCTATGGACAGTATGAAGGGTATCTATATATGTAAACATTTTGTGTTTGTAGTATAAAAAGTATCAATGAGTGTATGTTTTTGAGATTGACCTGGTTGTTGGTGTGTGTGTGAGTGTGTGTGTGTGTGTGCGTGTGTGTGTGTGTGTGTGTGTGTGTGTGCGTGCGTGCGATACTGGAACCTACCGAAGAGCATTCAATATATATTTTACGTCACAAAGTTTTGAAAATAGAATGCTAACTAACGGCTATAACGTGCTACGTAATGTCTCTTTTGTCTTTATTTTTCCATATTTATATTCAAACACGTGTTGTCGACAATAAATTAAATGACAAAAAAAATAAACCCCAGCAAAAATCAAAACATTTTGATTAATGTTATAACAACATTATCAGGTGATATAATGCCAAAACACCCTTGTTAACGTGTTGTGTTACTACCGTGTTTCCGTGAAAATAAGACCTACCTGGAAAATAAGATTTAGCCTGATCTTTGAAGATGATTTTTATATAATCCCTCACCTTAAAATAAACCCTTATTCTTGTACCCCTCTAGTTACAGCGCTTTCTGTGACTGTGAAGTCCAATGCTCGAAAAACATTCTTGACCACAGATGTCTCATTTGAAGGCATTCCCTAAAAATGCTGATGTGCCCGTACTTTGTCGTCGCTGCTTTCTGTTGGACCTCTTGGCTTCACGGTGTTGCGCCAGGGTGGCTTCAGACATGAACAGACCGCTACGGAGAGCCTACTGCCACCGTCATTTTCATTGACTGTGAAGTCCAATGCTCGAAAAACATTCTCGACCACAGATGTCTCATTTGAAGGCATTCCCTAAAAATGCTGATGTGCCCGTACTTTGTTGTCGCTGCTTTCTGCTGGACCTCTTGGCATCACGGTGTTGTGCCAGGGTGGCTTCGGACATAAAGAGTCCGCTACGGAGAGCCTACTGCCACCGTCATTTTCGGGGGAAACTCGTTATTTAACCACTAGCTGGAGGGATGAGGGTCTTTCATACACTTCCTTAGAGTATTTATTCGAAAGTGAGCGTAATAGTGCGATGGTAGTTTGAACTCGCTCTGTACGATTTCTTAGTCGAGCACGTTAACCACTAAGTGAGCGGACCTCCGCCAAAGTGCTAGGTCTCTTGAGAGCAGATATGTAAAGGTCACTTGAAGACACAAGAAAATAATTTTCATACAACGAACAGATATGCCACGCACAGAGTTCATTTTTTCATCACATCTCACAGCGGGTCAACACTTTTAAAATCTATGTTTACAATTTAATTTTTTTTTAATAAAAACCTAAGGTGGTTGAAACTAATTGTGAACAATCAAAAAATAAAATAAAATAAATATTACTGAGTTCATCTCTCTCTCTCTCTCTCTCTCTCTCTCTCTCTCTCTCTTTCTCTTTCTTTCTTCTCTTCTCTCTCTTTCTCTCTCTCTCTTTCTCTCTCTCTTTCTCTCTTCCTCTCTCTTCTCTCTTTCTCTCTCTCTTTCTCTTCTCTCTCTCTTTCTCTTTCACTCTTTCTCTCTCTCTCTCTCTCTTTCTTTCTCTCTCTCTCTCTCTCTCTCTCTCTCTCTCTCTTTGAAAAACGAAGTGATCCAAAAATGAGATGAATTTATTTATCACCGCTTAAACGTTTCGGTTTATTTAAATCTTCATCAGGATAGATTATGGGGTGAATAAAGTTTGTAACTGTATTTGTTCAGCATTATATTTTTTGAAAGACGAGCCGCGATCCGTACACGAGTTACGTCACACGTCATGACATCTTCATCTTCGGTAGAGAGAGAGGACACTGTTAAATTACTCTACCTTCTAACATGGTACCAACTATATCGCTGTCCCAACACTAGGGACCAGCAGCCCCGTCTGAATCTTGCTACGGCCGAAAGCGAAAAGAGGGCGATCTTCCTCTTGGTCGTTCCTCGTTACCACGTCACTTCCGCTTCCGGTCAACACCCGGAACTTCCGGTTTTAGCTTTCCTTTCCTCCTCCGGGGGTCATTCCTCGGTCAAGTTACCAGCAACCCGTTGTGCGTCCACTCCTCCTTTTCCCTCTCTTTCTCTAGCAGTCCGCACACAGCTTTATTTTTATTCTCGAATTCTGCTATACCCTAATAATTAAGTTACAATACCAAAGCCATTTTTCTAAAAGCATAGTAGTGATAATATTTAGCCTCAATATGGGGAGATGAGAACGTTCATATCTTTTATAAGAACTAGCAAATATATGCACCCTCCGGGTGCAAGTATTTTAGTTAAATTTTATAATAAAATATCATATTAAATTAGAAAGGCTAATGAAACTGAATAAGAATGTAGATAAAAACATTTTGAACAGAGGGGGTATGATTGAAAAATAGAACAACTTTGAAACTAACTCTTCCATCATTTTCCGTTACTCCCGTCTTTCATTGGTAAATGTTCCTAATTAAACTGTTTAGTTAAAATAGGAAGTAAAGAATAATATTAGTTATTTCTTCTTGTTAAGGAATTTCTTTTAAGATTTATTGAAGATATTTTTGCTCATATTCAATAAGATAAAACCAAACAATTAGAAATCAATAATACTAAGCATATATTTATTAAAATCCAATTTTTAATATCAATATGCAAATTAGCCTTTCCGTTCACACTGTAAACCGCTATTTTGTTGTATATATAAATACAATTGCATGTTATTAGTATGTAGATATGGTCAACAGTCTTAATTATGTAAAGCAATGTTATTTATAATTGAGATGAGATTTAAATAAAGATACAGCCATGGAGAATGTGACGTAAATAACAAAGGGAATTGTAACTTGAGTAGTGAATATAATTTCGGTTATAGACAAACAAACATACAATCTCCATTATAATAAGATATTAGTCGGAAAGGGGGTGTAATAGCACAATTAGTGTTACGAACTCATTTAGTACGATATTGCAGTCCAGCACGTTAGGCACAACACCACTGTAACTTATTTTTGGATGGCTACATATTAATATAGTACTAACGGGATCTGTAAATATACAACCTTTAAAATGTTGTTTTAAGTGCTATTGCGAAATAGTTCAATACGTAAGAAGTATAATAATCTTGATTTAACTTTTTTTCTTTCCTTTTTTTTTTCATCTTTTCATTATGTTCAATTGAAACAGATTAGCGCCATCGCTTCCACGCTCAACCACTCTATCTATCTTTCCCCAACTCTCTTTCTTTCTTCTTGATTATATTTTGCTGCGTAGTATGTCCATTTTCTTTCCTTTCTTTCTTTATAATAAAAACGGAATGGTCCATTATTTAGCTGAGGTGACGACACGAATAATAAATACGTATTCAGCCGATGAGAAACACCCGATAATCAGGATTTACATTTTTGCATTTCATCTTTGACGATTCGGAAGGTTTCATTTTTAACCAGAGGGTGCTGCAAGATGCCAACGGTCGTGTTTTTAAGGAGCACGCGTATTAATATATAGATACACAATATAATAGCATTTCAATAGCAGCCCTCCGTTGCACACGGTTTCTGATATCTTTAAGGTATACAATTCTATCAGATGAATCGATTTTAGTAAAATTGATTACGTAAAATCAATTTCAGTTTAATCCATTAATTCTGCCATTCAATCATCCTGGATAATTCTTTGTAGGAACTTTCATATATGGTACGTTGCTTTCAAAGAATAATTGCTTACATCCGGGTTTTGAAAACCTTTTCTTTGATGCACCCCTTCTAAACAAATTTAATTTCCATTCACTCCGAAATGAATTAAATAAATATTGCCGCCAATTTTTCTTAATCTCACTGGATGCAATGGATGATATTTAAAAATGTAATAGGTTTCAATATTTAAATTTAAAAAATAAAGCACAGAACAGTTATACATTATCTAATCAGTGTGGGGGTGGGAGGGTCACAGTCAAGTCTGACTCAAGGTTCCAATCGACAGTCTAAACACTCCCAACTGTATCACGCTCCAAAATCCAATATCCCAAATTATTTCTTTGTCCCGCTCGTCTCGACAACAAAATACTACTGCAGTCGTTCTTTCCGGTCTGTGAGAATAAGTCCTTTAAATACACCTGAATTTCACCACATCCGGGCTCCTCACTCATAATTGTCCGTGCAGCACGTGCGACACTCGTCAGTACGGCGCGAACACCTACATCCGGGCCACCATGCTATTTCTTATTTCACTGATCGTCCACAGCTCTCACATTCAGAAGGACGCGGGTTCAACGCTAGGTCAGTCCTACACGCCAGGCAAAGCCTAGCCCGCTTCCTTCGAGAATACGGCAAGTCTTCACGCCCGCCACTCTCTCTCTCTCACACCGTGTTGCACGAGGTAAGTCACCTCTCTCACTACACATTAATTCACCAAGAATTGGCTTCCTGAGAAGGGGTGGTCCAAGTTGACTGCAGGAATGTTCACGGCTGATAAGAATGAAATACAATAAAAGGTGAATAAGATAAAAATAAAATAAAAAAATACAAACAAGAAAAATAAGAAAAAAAACGTCATTAAATCAAGAATATATAAACAATAAAACAAAATAAAACAAATATGTATAAAATAAGAGTTATTGATCTACATTTTTTTTTCATTGGCATTTCAGTCTCGGAAGACTATTGTAATATATTGTCTGATCAGTGCACCCTAGGACCAGGCTGAATAGGAAGTGCCTGGGGGTCAGGTGCAGCCTGGAAACGAAAGCAGGATGTGGCCCTGACCTGATCTTTTGCACCTGGAAATGCAGGTGAACATTTGTCATGATTTAGGTGTAGAAATCTGTAGGCGTAGCCCATAGCCAATGGAAACAGCCTGCGTGGGCGAAGAGGCGTGTCTACAGAAAAACTGCGTAGGTGTCACGAACAAAGAGGCGTGACACCGGGGATCAGACTACAATAAAAGAAGCCCGTAGAGATCGATTAGACAGACAACGATCAGGTTCGAGATCACGTGAAAAGAACTCCCGAAGGCTCCACGTTTGCGCAACCCTGCCAACGATTCTCAGCTGTACACAACCGAGGGAATAAACATCTCATCTTACATTTTGCTAAATACAAGTGTTTGTGTTTTTTGACGGGTCCAGTGTGTAACACTATAATAAAGTTTTTATGTGCCCCTGAAGTTACAGCGCCTCCTGTGACTGTGAAGTCCGATGTTTGAAAAACATTCTCGACCACAGATGTCACATTTGAAGGCTGTCCCTGAAGATGTTGATGTGCCGATGCTTTGTTGCCGCTGCTTTCTTCTAGACCTCTTAGATTCATGGTGTTGCGTCAGAGTGACTTCTGCAATGAACAGTCCTCTACGGAGATTCTGCCGCCACTGAGGGTGGTCCTGGGCCAAATTTTCCCAGCTGGAAAAGCACCTGAGACCATTCTTGCAGACATCCTTGAATATTGATCTACATATACATTTAGATAAGAGATTTATTTTAACTTTTTAATTCCTGGGTATCTTTGCTAGTTATGAAGGAAAAGAAACGAGAAATATTGTCTTGCATCTAGTCTTTCACATTTAATTTTATGTTTACACTGTAATTTCTTTTGTTTCGTTGTTGCCCTGTTTAATTTATAATTAAATGTCAAATGCTATTAAAGAAAACTGCGAATTGTCGTTTCCTGTTAATACTCTGTTAGTGCGTCTACTAATCGCTACAAACTTTATTGATGTAATGAATATATAAATACCTTAGTACCGCCTCACTATATTCTGATTGGACAGTGTCCTCTATAAATATTCGAAACTGTGGTGGTACAAGCGCCTAAGCCTACCAGTCCAGTGAGCTTCGACCCTGGACGGGTTGTGTTTAATTAATAGCGTTGATCCCAGGCGCCCCTTGAAGGGCAATGCCAACGGGATCGACGCAATTTTTCTACCTACCAACCCATGAGTCTCGGCTTGTGGGTGGTGCCCACATAAAACGGCCTTGTGCCATATCGTATGAAAGTGGGACACATGTAAATACCCCTAAGCCTACTAGTCCAGTGTGCTTCGGCAACTGGACCGTATGAGTTGGTTTATAGCGTCGATTCCAGAGGGGCCGTCTCCCAGGCAATACCTGCCCCCTCGATTTAAAGGGACAGGGCTGGGTTTATTGCCCAGCGCCTGAGGCGCCCCCTTGAGGGGGAAATGCGGACGGGATCGACGCAATTTTTTACATACCAACCATGAGTCTCGGCTTGTGGGTGGGCCTATGTAAAAAGGCCTTGTGCCGTATCGTGTACAAGTGGAGTACATGTAAATATCCCTAAGCCTACTAGCCAGATTACTACCACGGTTGCTCGTAAGAGGTACAGTTACTCGATGCACCAGCTACTGCTGCGATAATATACGTTTTTTCTTCCTTTTTCTTGTATATAGAAAATTAGATCAACATTAATGATACCAATAATTATTAATCAATTATAATCACTATTTTCATTTAATGTATTTATTTATATGAATTTTTTATATGATCTATTTGTTTATATTTAGTTCAATTCAATAAAAAGTATCGATAATAATAGATTATTAAATAAATAATTAAATAAACAAAAATACTTCTAAAAATTGGACATTGTAGGATTTAGATGATGTGGAAAAAAGGACTACTTTTATTTTAAAGAAATTTCACATCACATGCCTAGCATCACCCTCACTTGATTGTTTGGACAATAATGAGTTTATATCAAAC
Organism: Doryteuthis pealeii; assembly: GCA_023376005.1. Classification (NCBI taxonomy): domain Eukaryota; kingdom Metazoa; phylum Mollusca; class Cephalopoda; order Myopsida; family Loliginidae; genus Doryteuthis; species Doryteuthis pealeii. The sequence continues at coordinate 75,871,454 of CM042158.1, forward strand.
TCTTTACCATGGCTGGATGTGAAAAAAGGTAAATCCTTTTAAAACGGGTTTTAATTCAGTTTTTCCTTCTCCTAGATTGATATCTAAAGAACCCAGTCTGGCCTAATATTTACCATAGTTAGGGGGAGAAGAGATAGCGTCATGCCTTTTCCAAGGAGATAAGCATGATGTAAAAGGAAAACAGCTATGTCTCTCCAGGATTTGAACTTGGATTCTATTTCCTATAAACTTCATAATATATCCCTTAACCCGGATATATCATTTACTAAAGTAGTTTAGTGGCAATTTGTCGATATTATCCAAACAGCGAAGGTCTCAATCACTTTTTACTTGTGCTTAACAAATGAGATTGTGTCACATAATCTACGCGTTTGCATAAGATTATTGTCAATCCCTGTATTTCTAGAGGGATGGCCCTTTTCATATCACGGGCGGGACTTTCCATGGAATATTACAGAAAGCCCGCGAAATACGTGAAGTCACGTGGGACCTGGTTGGGTCCTCAGTTTCAGTTTGGACGTCGGGCAGATAAGGTCTTTCTGCCTTAGCTGAAGGCTCACTGCATACGCGCGCTATGTTAGTCAGATGTTTAGTTACATGAAATGTATAGTTAAGGAAATAAAAGTTTAAGAAAAATAACGCGGTCTTGTGATTAATGGGTGTCTTGGTAACAGGACTGATTGGAAGAAGAAATGAGCCAAGTGCGACCGATCACCAAGACGAAGTCACCAAGACGCTAGAAGAGATGTTAGAAGAAGAAGAAGTGAGATGTCAAAGAAGAAAAATAGAAGAAAGTAAAAAGTAAAGTAGAAGGGTATGCAACAATTGTTTTTGTGTGTGTGGTTCAGCGTCACTCCTCACTTTGTTATATACTGGCATCAAATCACAATATGTTATATAGCGGCTTCTTCAAATTCACGCTGTTAAATCGTGTGTCTGTATACGTTGCGGGTATATATGGTCAGTTCTAAAGTAACTTCTCACATTCACACTGATGAAGCGAAGTCGTAAATCAACACAGGTTTAAACGGTGTCAAGCATCCCTTCAGTTTTTCTCCACTAACCGTTATTTTAAAATCTACGCTACACTTATTTTACATAATTAATAGACTACCTATCCATTATGTAACAACCGCGCATAATCCCGTCGGTTGGGGCTTTAAAATACTCAGACTGCACCTCTGCAGAGAGGTAAGAGCCCCCCCCCAAATGAAGTCATCTATTGGCCGTGGGTGATTACTCATGTTTCTTAAGGACGGAATCCTAGTGGATAAGTATATAGCGGCTTCTTCAAATTCACGCTGCTAAATCGTGTGTCTGTATACGTTGCGGGTATATATGGTCAGGTGGCGAAGTATGTAATAGTCAGACTTAAGAAACCACAACACATGGGTATAGTAGGAGTTTTGACAGCAACTTTACCATGTAGTATAACTAACTTCTTACTTTCTTGATGGAGCTGTTATATCATCTATCCATGAATTCTCTTCTATCTTCTCTCCTAGCGTATTACCAAAATATTGCAAAACTTTTTACTCATCCTAGTATTTTCTATTTTTCTAAGATTGAACCCTCGTATGTTTTGATAATGGGAGGGACATACTTCAGCTCCTAATGCTACCGCAGCACGTAAGGTCGTCATGGGAGAGTGATTTTTTTTACTAAATAATTTCTCAACCACCTAAGAAGAAAAATAGCAATCTATTTTTCAGCTGCTGTTTAAGGCAAATCTAATTCAGAATTTTCATAGAGACATCGTTAATAAACGAGGTTTATTCTATATAGTCTTATAAAACAACCGTTGCTTTGCAGCTCTACCTTATTTCAAGGAAAGACTAAGGGAGTAAACCCCGAAAACAAATCCGGAGCTGGAGTCCCTAAGGAGAGTGGTGCTGAATCTTAGTACTTCCTAGCAACTCCTGCGGCACCGTCGTTGTCAAACCGCACTGGTTCCTACCTTTCCTCTGGACCACAACGGCTGTGTAGAGAGGGATGATCTGCTGCTTGGGCGACAACTCATCCTCCATAACAACCTGCCCAGGCCAAGTAGTTTCCAATACAAATGTTTTTCTTAATTAAAGGCACAAGACTTTCTTTTTTGATTCGAGCTCATATTTTATTTTCATGAATCCAAGATCATCAAACAAACACGTGGAGATTTTGTCGATTTGGACGAGAGCCGCCACGCGTCTTACGAAAAAACTGACGTTCTAAAGTAACTTCTCACATTCACACTGATGAAGCGAAGTCGTAAATCAACACAGGTTTAAACGGTGTCAAGCATCCCTTCAGTTTTTCTCCACTAACCGTTATTTTAAAATCTACGCTACACTTATTTTACATAATTAATAGACTACCTATCCATTATGTAACAACCGCGCATAATCCCGTCGGTTGGGGCTTTAAAATACACAGACTGCACCTCTGCAGATAGGTAAGAGGCCCCCCCCCCAAATGAAGTCATCTATTGGCCGTGGGTGATTACTCATGTTTCTTAAGGACGGAATCCTAGTGGATAAGTAGTCTACATGCAACACTCCGCTTTGGCACTTAGAATTGACGGTCGTTCGGAGAGGTCTCCTCTGATCAATCACCTGGTCATGGCATTCCCTAGCACCTATATGATTGTCCCATCCCTATTATGCTTGTGGCAAACCCCGACCCAATTTATCATATGGGTGCTAGAAGGGTCTTCATGTCCTGGGTGTGATGTTAAACTCTATCTGATGGTGAGGTTCCAGTTCTGGAGGTCTGAGGAATGAGGAGCGACCCTTCATCACCATTGTTCTCAGGTCTACTCTGACCCGAAGACACCTGTGACGAAAAGTGGATCCTTTACGACAGCTGTAAACGATCAGGTCAATGGCTTGATCGTGATGAATCCCCCAAACACTTCCCAAAGCCATAGGTTGCACCAGCAAAGGATTATGGTGACCATCTGGTGTCTGCAATAGGTGTTATCCACTTTTGGTGACTTGCTACACGACAGTGTGAGAAGTAAACAAACAAACAATGTGTTTTATATGGCCTTAACCGACAATGATGGGGCATAATAGGCCGAAATGTACATACAGATAATGACTTTTTCTCGATTTGTTTAGCCTTACATTTGAACAGATATGCCCGCCTAATTCATTAATTATCAACTAATTAATTTTCAAAATTAGGTATGACTTCAATTAAGCACATATTCTCCAATATATATATATATATATATATATATATATATACATTCACTGTTACTGAGCCTAGCTTCCTGTGCAAAAATTATAAAGATTTGATTTATATCAGCGAAGAACTTTTAAAAATTAAAGTACCATTAAATTACAATCAAAGTTCTAATAGGTTGTTACAAATATACTTTTTGAAAACCAATCAGACCATTACTGCAGAGATTTACTGCAATCAATTCGCTGATATGCACGCTTGCTTGCAAAAAAGAAGACCTGCATTAGTGAATCGACGTGGTCCAATTCATTTTCATGATAACGCGCGGCCACATGTTGCAAGATTGACTGTACAGAAACTCACAGACTTGGGATACGAGATCTTACTACATCCTCCATATTCTCCCGATCTTTCACCTACTGATTATCATTTTTTAGGCACTTAAGCACATTTTTAAATGGTAAAACTTTTCGATCTAAAGAAGAGGTGGAATCATCATTTAAAGATTTTATTGCATCACAGCCAATAACTTTTTACCAAAGCTGATTAAATGACATCGTAGATCGATGGCAGAGATGCATAGCTGCCCAACGCTCGTATTTTGACTAGTTTTAACATTTCCACTGTTAATGTTTCAACAATAAATGTATGTATTTGAAATCGGACATTATTTTTGTAACAACCTGATATTTATTCAACTTTTCTCCAATCTATATATATCAATACTCGTGTTCCTTAATTGTACGATCGTTATCATCTTGCAACACCCTCTGGTTAAAAATGAAACCATCGAAATCATCTAAGATTAAATGCAAAAATGTAAATCCTAGGTATCTGGTGTTGCTTTTTCGCCGAATTCTTATTTCTTATGGGTGTTGTTAACTCGTCTAAACAATGGACCAGTCCGTTTTTGTCAGAAAGAAAGAAAGTGAAGAAAAATGACATGCTACACAGAAAAATATAATAAGAAAGAAAGAAAAAAAGCAGAAAAAAAGAAAAATAAAACAAGAGAGGAGGGGAATATAATAAGAAAGAAAAAAGAGACTAGAGGAAAGATAGAGAAAGGAGGGAGCGTGCGGAAGCGATAACGCTAATCTCTTTCAATCGAACATAATGAAAAGATGAAAAGATGAAAAGTAAGAAAGAAAGAAAGAAAGAATGAAAGAATATCATTATACTTCTACATATTGAACTATTTCGCAATAGCTCATAATTAATGATCTCAAATTTTTAATGATTAAATTATCATAATATGGTATATCCACATTTTGTTGCATCACAGCCAATAACTTTTTACCAACGCAGAATAAATGACATCGTAGATCGATGGCAGAGATTCATAGCTGACCATGGCTCGTATTTTTTACTAATTTTAACATTTCTACTGTTAATGTTTCAACAATAAATGAATGTATTTGAAATCGGACATTATTTTTGTAAGAACCTAATAGTACCTGTTAGCGTCCCATCTGTGGCTTAAATAGAAAAATATGTTTATAAAAAAATGGGGTTATCCATTAATAATGAATTTATTTCAAAACTTTTTCGGCATTAAATGACCCACCAAGATTGATATGCCGTAAAACTTTGGCGAATTGCCAGTTCACTTGGGTGAGGATACAAATAAAGACCTCCTGGTCAAGTTTAAACGGGGGAAAAGCTTGCAACAAACATTGTTGCGACCTTGCAAGTAGGTAAAAAGGAATCGTAACCTTAGGTCTAGTAGAATTAGTCCAGAAAAAACGTAGTGCCTTCGTGAGTGGTGACAAGGTATTTATTTACCAATTCGACCAATCAAAAGGAAAGTAGACACCAACCACATGTATAAATTACTACGCAATCCTTATTCCTACTTTCTTCCCTCAGAAGATTGCAGGTGAGTAGTTTTCATTTTTTTTCCCGACAAAACAAAAACAAAAAACAAAAAGAAAAAAAAACAAAGACCCCCCCCCCATTTTTATTATATATGTGCTAGAAGGTGGTGGCTGAGGGTCTTAGTTTCCTGGGTATGACGTTAACTGGATCTAATTGAGAATTTCCAATTTGAAGTTTTGGGGTGTGTGGAATAGCCTTTTATTGCCATTGTTTCCTAAGTCCACCCTAACCCAGTGGATAAGGTCTCCTCGCTTTACCCCACAGATCCAAGCTGTAGTTTCTCGTTGGGGAAATATCGAACCCGAAAACTCGTGGGATGCTCAAAAACTGTGTTTTTCAACCTTTTTTATATTTCACAGCCACAGTGAGCTGGGCAATGAATTGATCTAGGTACACCATCAGTATATAAACATTATTTGATCATTTAAATTTTAAAAGAAAAGGAATAGTGAAAATGTACTACAACTTTAGCATAATTAAAACAAAAAATATCAAATCAAAACAAAAAATATTAAGTAATAGAATAAAAATATAAGAGGATGATCAACCGTCCTCAACACTCACGGCACACCCACGTAAGAGTACACCCGTGTGCCGCAACACACAGGTTGAAAAACTCTACTCAAACAGATAAAACTCACCTAAAAGATACCTTATCTAAAACATAATAGAACTAGATATTTCTGAACTTAACAGTTTTGAATGTTTTATTGAATTAAATTTATTTGAAAGTTCATTTCCGTTTAAGTTAAGCGAATGTGACAGGAAATATAAAAAAAAAAAAAAAATGAAAAATTGAAATGGAAGTAGAAAGCGTTAATTCGTTTTTGGTTTCAAAGGGAAACATTTTACGGAGTTTCATTTTGTGAAATAGACTTCAAAAGAATATCGCTTGAGAGTTTAAAGAATACTAATGGGCGGCGAATAAAAATTGATTTGTACAGAAATCATAATAAATATTACAAATGGGGAAACAATATATTAAGTTCATAACAATAAAGAATTGAATAGTGAAACAAAATATATTCAGAAAATGTAAGCACCTTTTACAACGTACGGCAATCACCCATATATATATATATATATATATATATATATATATATATATATATATATATATATATATATATGTGTGTGTGTGTGTGTGTGTGTGTGTGTATATATATAAATATATATATAGGTGTGTGTATGAGTGTTTGTGTGTTGGTATGTGGTATGTATATACATATGTATATGTTTTTGTATATACATATGTATATATTTTATATATATATATATATATATATATATATATATATATATATATATTAGGTTCGTAACGATAAAGTATTAAATAGTTAAAGAAAATATATTCTAAAAGTGTAAACACCATTTTAAACGTACGGCGATACCCCCCACACACATACCCATCCCCATACACACAGATACACAGGCATACACTCACATACACACACATATATATGTGTGTGTGTGTGTGTTGGTGTGTTGGTGTGTGCGTGCATACTTATGTATATACATATGTATATGTTTTTGTATATATATATATATTTATATAGATATATATAAATATATATATATATATATATATATATATATATATATATATATATATATATATAATATATTAGGTTTGTAACGATAAAGTATAAATAGTTAAAGAAAATATATTCTAAAAGTGTAAACACCATTTTAAACGTACGGCGATCCCCCCCACACACACAGAGGCACACACTCACATACATACATATACACATACATAGATATATGCGTGAGTTTGTATATATTTATATGTATATATACGTATATATATATATATATATGTATATATATATATTTGCATGTATATATATATATATATATATATATGAATATATTTATATATTTATATATATGTGTATATATGTATGTGTGTATTTCTATAAATGTATATATATATATGTGTGTGTGTGTGTGTTTGTGTGTGTGTGTTTGTGTGTGTCTGTTGGTGTGTTGGTGTGTGCGTGCATACGTATGTATATACATATTCATATCTTTTTGTATATATATATATATATATATATATATATATATATATATATATATATATATATATATAGGTTCGTAACGATAAAGTATTGAATAGTTAAAGAAAATTCTAAAAGTGTAAACACCATTTTAAATGTACGGCGATCCCTCTCTCACACACACACACACACACACACACACACACACACACACACACAGAG
>CM042158.1:75881221-75921764 GCA_023376005.1 Doryteuthis pealeii
CCATTTCCTACTACTCTATGCATTATACTACGCTTACAGTTATATGGTTTCAAGTATTCCTGTAACGAGATAATGAAGGTTTTGAGTTTTGGGAGGACTACTATTAGAAAAGAGAGGAAGAAGAAATAAGAGTAAATGTTTAAAAAAAAAAGTGATGAACATAAAACGGTTTGTCGTGAATTTGACCAGTGCGTGACCCCCCGAATAGAGAATTGAAAGCCAACCGAAAGTTTCGGGTGTTGAACGGAACTAGAAGTTACGTCGTCACGAGGAACGACGAAAAAAAATACCGGTATCTTTTTTGCTTTCCGAGGCCTAGGGGACAGACGGGCCTCTGGTCCCTAGTGTGGGATTACAGTAATTTAAACAGTGTCTTCTCTCTCTCTTTCTCTCTGCCTTTCCTCCTCTCCGAAACAACCCACGAGACGAGCCTGGAAATAAAAGCTAAGCAGCTTGTGAAGATATATTTCTCGCGTTGTACTTTTTTATCGACAAGATGACCGCCACGTGCCGAACACCTTTTTAGTGTCGTGAATTTGGAGGCACGTTGATAAGACCCGCTATACAACATATATCGCTATTAGAACGTAACATATATCACTTTTGGTTCTGTGACCATATACCGCTACGTTACATTTCTATCCAATACAAATAATGTGCACATAAGTATATGTTTCCATGCATTCTCCTTAATGGTTTTTGTGGTAAAAAATTAAATCGGCAACCCGAGTTCAAATTCTGGAGGCACCTGCCTGCATTTTACTTTATGCTAATGACCTTGGAAATTTGCATGAATTTGCATGTTTTACCGGTAATCATCATCATCATCATCAAGGGTAAATATTAGACAGATAGACCACTTTAACCATTGTATGGCAACAGTTTTTTTTTTAAGGAAAATTATTTTTTTTATTTATTTTTTATTTTTTTCAGAAATCCTAACCACTAGACCATATGGTAGGACACGATACCTTACGTGCAAATAATATGAATTTTATCATTAAATCAGTAGTAATAGCGGAAAAAAGCGGAAAATTTAGTAGTAATATTTAATAGATATCCATGTTGTTATCATTTAAATTTTTAAATTCTTCACGAATATAAATAAAATATTCTTTTTTTTTTTCCTTTTATTTTTTTTCAGACTAATACACTAAAAAAGAAAAAAAAAGAAATGAAAAAAGGCAGTGAAAACGGCCATTAAAAAGAAAAGGGCCTCGAAAACGGCCATTAAAAACAAAATGGCAGTGAAAACGGCCATTAAAAACAAAATGGCAGTGAAAACGGCCATTAAAAACAAAATGGCAGAGAAAACGGCCATTAAAAAGAAAAGGGCAAAACGGCCATTAAAAACAAATGGCAGAGAAACGGCCATTAAAACAAAATGGCAGTGAAAACGGCCATTAAAAGAAAAACGGCCATTAAAAAAATGGCAGAGAAAAACGGCATTAAAAACAAAATGGCAGTGAAAACGGCCATTAAAAAGAAAAGGGCCGCGAAAACGGCCATTAAAAACAAAATGGCAGAGATTAAAAACAAATGGCCATTAAAAAACAAATGGCAGAAACGGCCATTAAAAACAAAATGGCAGCGGCCATGAAAAACGGCCATTAAAAAGAAAAGGGCCGCGAAAACGGCCATTAAAAACAAATGGCAGAGAAAAACGGCCATTAAAAACAAAATGGCAGAGAAAACGGCCATTAAAAAGAAAAGGGCCGCGAAAACGGCCATTAAAAAAAATGGCAGAGAAAACGGCCATTAAAAAAAATGGCAGTGAAAACGGCCATTAAAAAGAAAAGGGCCGCGAAAACGGCCATTAAAAACAAAATGGCAGAGAAAACGGCCATTAAAAACAAATGGCAGTGAAAACGGCATTAAAAGTTAAAAACAAAATGGCAGTGAAAACGGCATTAAAAAGAAAAGGGCCGCGAAAACGGCCATTAAAAACAAAATGGCAGAGAAAACGGCTATTAAAAACAAAATGGCAGTGAAAACGGCCATTAAAAAGAAAAGGGCCGCGAAAACGGCCATTAAAACAAAATGGCAGAGAAAACGGCCATTAAAAAAATGGCAGTGAAAACGGCCATTAAAAACAAAATGGCAGCGAAAACGGCATTAAAAACAAAATGGCAGAGAAAACGGCCATTAAAAAAATGGCAGTGAAAACGGCCATTAAAAGAAAAGGGCCGCGAAAACGGCCATTAAAAACAAAATGGCAGAGAAAACGGCCATTAAAAACAAAATGGCAGAGAAAACGGCCATTAAAAAGAAAAAAAACGGCCATTAAAAACAAATGGCAGAGAAAACGGCCATCAAAAACAAAATGGCAGTGAAAACGGCCATTAAAAAGAAAAGGGCCGCGAAAACGGCCATTAAAAACAAAATGGCAGAGAAAACGGCCAAAATTAAAAACAAATGGCAGAGAAAACGGCCATTAAAAACAAAATGGCAGTGAAAACGGCCATTAAAAACAAAATGGCAGCGAAAACGGCCATTAAAAACAAAAAGGTCATTAAAAAGAAATTTGGGCAAGCGAAAAACATTCATGCTTAAAGAGGTTGCCCTCAATCACAATCCTTCTTTTCTTTATACCAGCTAAAAAAAAATGTTTTAAATGAAAAAAAAACAATTGAACTCGGGGCGACGAGTCCATTTCCCAAGACTTTAACCATTACCCCACGCGTTTCCTTACACCAAACCGCATATATTCATCCGCTGACCAATTTCCATAAAACTGAATAATGTGACTTTTGAAGCCCAAATGTCCTTCTCTCCTAACCCTATTAGGATGTTACTAACCCAAAATGAACATCTAACTGACCTATTTTGAGAGATGGAGCAATCTTTGCGAAGCGTACAAAATCAAATAAAATAGGCTCAATATTGAATTTGATCTCACACTGCCGAGTCCATTTCCGATGAGTTTTAGCGACCGGAACCCCCAAAATTAAATTCACTCGAAAATGTGCATTTATCTTTATTCGTCAATTCACGTCAGGAAAACATTTTCTCTTATTGTAATCATTCACTTAGATCCCCCCACCGCAGACACTAAAGCCCCCCCCCCAACCAAAACAATTTAATAACAGTCACCTCTCTAAGTTGAGAGACTCTTAGGACAAATTAAGACGAATTCCGGTAACCGGTGGTTTACAACTTCACCTCAATAGTTTGTGTTTTTTTGATAAAATCGCGCAATAACCGGAAATTTTTACGCCAGTCATTTTGTTGTGTGTTGTGACCAGCTGACAAACTTCGCTTCTTTCAATCGGAAATATTCCAGTCTTTTTGCTTCTAGTTCTTCTTCGTTTTTCAAATCATTGATTTGTAAATTATGGACAAGATGTTTGCAAAAATCAACACACATTACGCTTAATTTCTCCAATCAAAATTCTGTCTTTATTTGAAGAAGGAAATTAACAAAACAAAAAAACAAAAAAAAAACACAAGAAATAAAAAAAAAACAGCGGTTAATTGGTTCATCTCTAAAGAACAATCTGTACGAATTGTTTAGTTTGAATTATCATGACTAGCCAAAAAAATATGCACCCTCCGGACGCAAGTATTTAAGTTTTAATGTAAGTAAGTAAAGTTAAATAGACGGGTTAGTCTTATGTCACTATCAGGCAAACAACAAGGGAGTCTATCCCCTTTTCACTAGCGCTAGAGCAAGGAGATTGTTTTGGCGTCTGAGGTGGAGAACCACACCTACCATCGGCTCCTCACTTTACCGCACAGACCCCTGTGCTACTCATACGCTGAGTTGGCGAGGGATGGTATCGAACCAGGAACCTTGCGATTCCTTGGCAAGTGCTCTACTGACTGAGCTAAACCGAAACTAGAAGCGGATACCCAGCACCACCTGGGTAGATGGAGGGGGGCAAAAAGATAATCTCACAGTTCCATTATGACTGAACCACGTGTTCGATCCTCGCAGCATGCCTCCTTAAAAAACCCATTTAAAAAAGATCTAGCATTGATCCAGCCTGATGGGACGTCAGAAACAAAAAAGTGCCAAGACTCTCTGAAAAGAAAATTTAATGTATCCTATTTCAAATGTTGATTGTAAAAATTTTTAAATTTTTTTTTATATATTCTCACGAATGGGAGAAATGTGAGGAGGTTAAACGGACAATATGTGGAGAAAGGTAGACAAACACGGGATGTTATCGAAACTGGATGTTTATTGTCGACGATGCAACGTTTCGGTCTTTTAGACCATCTTCTGACGACCTTCTGTTTCAGCATTTTGAGAATGTCCATCATTAAAGCTAGAACTATATCCAAGTCCTGAAGACAGTCTAACATACCGAAACGTTGCATCGTCGACAATAAACATCCAGTTTCCATAACATTCCGTGTTTGTCTACCATTCTCACGAATATAAATCAATTCTTCATTATTTTTGCACAAAAAAGCAAGCTCTGGTGATAGTGAATGTGTATATATATTTTCTTTGTCGTTAATTAATTTGTAAATTATGGACGAGATATTTGCAAAAATCAACACACTTTGCGCTTAATTCATCCAATCAAAATGCTGTCTTTATCTGAAGAAGGAAATTGAAGAAAAAAACAAAAAACAAAGAAAGAAACAACAGCGGTTAATTGGCTCATTTCTAAAGAACAAACTGTACGAATTGTTTAGTTTGGTTTTGTTTTGTTTTACGGCATATCAACCTCGGTGGGTCATTTAATGCCTATAAAGTTTTGAAATAAATTAATTCTAAATGGATAATACAATTCTGTTTATAAAATCATGTTTTTCTATTTAACCCATAGATGGGACGAATTGTTTAGTTTAAATTATAAAGTTGTCGGGGTGGCCTAAAGTCGGTATCAACCGGATAGCGAGGGAGTCTATCCCCTTTTTACTAGCGCAATGAGATTGTTCTTTTTTTGCATGTGTGTGGGGGTTATACAGCATATTCGAAGCTTTGGCTTTTAAAGTTAAAGTAAATAATATTAAAAAGTCAGGACACTAAAAAAAGGATGTTTTACACCGGATTGGCCTAAAGTCGGTATCAGCCAATCAGCGAGGGAGTCTATTCCCTTTTCCCTAGTGCTAGACCAAGGAGATTGTTTTTTTGCATCTAAGGTGGAGCGCTTCACCTACCATCAGCTCCTTAATTTACCACACAGATCCATGTGATACTCATACGCTGAGTTGGCAAGGGACGGTATCGAACTAGGAACCTTGTGGTTTCTAGCTGAACGCTCTACCGACTGAGCTAACCCGGCCCTTAGTTTGAATTATAAAAATGTTTAAATAATTTGCAGACGGATATACATAAACACATTAGGTTGAAAACACCGATTCTCACTTGATCCCCGATGTTGAGCAGCGATGAGCCTGTTCAATATTTAATTGTGTGGCCACTTAAGCATCATCAAGTATTGTAAGGTACGGATGTACAAAATGCGGACATTCAGAAGTTCCCAAATTCTTAAAAGATATTCTAAAACGATTATAAAAAATGGAAAAGTATCTTTTTACCGGTCAATATGTAAAAGGTATAATAATCCTGATTTTGCTCTCCCTCTCCCTCTCCCTCTCTCTCTCTCTCTCTCTCTCTCTCTCTCTCTCTCTCTCTCTCACACACACACACACGCACACGCACACACACACACACTCCTTTTGTTTTCTTTCATCCCTTCTTTTCATCTTTTCGATATTTTTGATTAAAACAGATTACCTATTTCGCTTTCGGGCGCTTACACCCTCCCTTTATCTTTCTCCAACTCTCTTTCTTTCTTTCTTTCTTCTTATGTTTTTCTGTGTAGCATATCCCTTTTCTTCCCTTTCTTTCTTTATAATAAAAACGGAATGGTCCATTATTTAGATGAGGTAAAATCACTGATAAGGAATAATAATTCGGAGGATGAGCAACACAAGCTAATCAGGATTTATATTTTTGCATATTGGACTATTTGGACGGTTCCATTTTAACCAGAGGGTGTGGCAAGATGATAACGGTCGTATTTTGTTGTAAGACCAGTATCATTATCATATAGATTATAACATGTAAGAAATGATTTACCACAAAATAATCCCTTACACGTACATATAAATATGTATATATACATTGTGTTATGTTAGATATTATATTATATTAATTGTTGTTATACTATATACATGGTTGGCTGGTTGGTTGGGTTTTACGGCATGTCAACCCCTTAGGTTATTTTATGCCGAATACTTCTATTGGTAATTTGGTATTCAAAAATGTTTAATGCCGAGAAAGTTTTGAAATAATTTCATTTTTAATGGATAATGCAATTTTGTTTATCAACTCATGTTTTTCTATTCAACCTATTGATGGGACCCTAAGAGGTACTACCACTCCGGGTCAGAGTGGACCAGGGAGAAATGGTGATTAAGGGGTGCTCCACATTCCCCAAACCTTCAAAACTGGAACCTCACTATCAGATAGAGTTTAACGTCATTCCCAGGACATGTAGACCTGCAGTCACCGCCTTCTAGCATCCATATGATAAAAAGGGTTGGGGATTGCCATAAGGGCAATAGGGTTCGGAAAATCATATAGGTGCTAGGGCTTGACGTGACCAGCCGATTGATCGGAGGGGGCCTCTCCGACCGCCCGTCTAGCCTAAGTAAGGGTCTAAGTGGAGTCTTGCATGTCATTGACTGTTCATCCACCATGACACCATCCTTAAGCATCACGGGTCGTCACCCACGGCCAACAGGTAGCTCCGTTTGAGGGGTCTTATCCCTCTACAGAGGTGCAGTCGCTGCATTCTAACGCCCCAGCGACAGGGCGGACTATATACATGGTAGACCATAATGATGGGACACGTTTTAAATGCTATTTTCTCAGAGTATATAAAGGACAAAAAACACTAAATATATTCATTACATAACAAAAACACAGAAGTTTCACAAGACATACATGTAGATTCAACAAGATGCTTTGTGAATGCACCGACTGCACTTCTGCAGAGGGGTAAGACTCCCCCAATGCGAACACCTGTTTGCCGTGGGTAGCGACCCGTGATGCTTAAGGACGGAGTCTTGGTGGATGAGCAGTCCATGACATGCAACACTCCACTTAGAACCTTACTTGGCTATTCAGATCACCTGATCTTATCTCTGGAATGAAAAATATTAAATAAAGGGGAAAAATAAATTCGATTTGTTGAAGAGAGAGGAGGGGTCAATAATGTCGTCGCCGTCACAAAATCTCTAACACAAAAAATCCGTCGTCGTCGTCGTCTTAAAATCACCAACTCAAATATATTCAGCAACTCAGAATCGCGACTCGACTCCTGTCGTCACCCCCACTTCTACTTATACTAGTTTCTCCTCAACATCCGGATGTCTGCGCCCCACACACGAGATTCTCGAGCCAAACCCGACCACCGGAATTCTCATAGCTATCATCCGGGCACCTGGCGCTTACATCCGGGACTGTAGCTTCTCCACTTCGGTGACAATGTTTGCATTCTGAAGGAAGCGGGTTCGATTCTACAGTCCGACATGTCAGGCAAAGCCTAGCCCGCTTCCTTCGGGAATACGGCAGGCCTTGACGTTCGCCACTCACCTCGTGTTCTCTGTCACATTACCCCATTAGAAAAAGAGAGGAAGAAGAAATAAGAGTAAATGTTTAAAAAAAAAGTGATGAACATAAAACGTTTGTCGTGAATTTGCAGTGCGTGACCCCCGAATAGAGAATTGAAAGCCAACCGAAAGTTTCGGGTGTTGAACGGAACTAGAAGTTACGTCGTCACGAGAAACGACGAAAAAAAAATACCGGATCTTTTTTGCTTTCCGAGGCCTAGGGACAGACGGGCCTCTGGTCCCTAGTGTGGGATTACAGTAATTTAAACGTGTCTCCTCTCTTCTTCTCTCTGCCTTTCCTCCTCTCCAAACAACCCCACGAGACGAGCCTGGAAATAAAGCTAAGCACTTGTGAAGATATATTTCTCGCGTTGTACTTTTTTATCGACAAGATGACCTCGCACTCGAACACTTTTAGTGTCGTGATTTGGAGGCACGTTGAAAGACCCGCTATACAACATATATCGCTATTAGAAACGTAACAATATCACTTTTGGTTCTTGGACCATATACCGCTACGTTACATTTCTATCCAATACAAATAATGTGCAATAAGTATATGTTTCCATGCATTCTCCTTAATGGTTTTTGTGGTAAAAATTAAATCTGGCAACCCGAGTTCAAATTCTGGAGGCACCTGCCTGCATTTTACTTTATGCTAATGACCTTGGAAATTTGCATGAATTTGCATGTTTTACCGGTAATCATCATCATCATCATCAAGGGTAAATATTAGACAGATAGACCACTTTAACCATTGTATGGGCAACAGTTTTTTTTTTAAGGAGAAATTTTTTTTTATTTATTTTTTATTTTTTCAGAAATCCTAACCACTAGACCATATGGTAGCGACACGATACCTTACGTGCAAATAATATGAATTTTATCATTAAATCAGTAGTAATAGCGGAAAAAAGCGGAAAATTTAGTAGTAATATTTAATAGATATCCATGTTGTTATCATTTAAATTTTTAAATTCTTCACGAATATAAATAAAATATCTTTTTTTTTTTCCTTTTATTTTTTCAGACTAATACACTAAAAGAAAAAAAAGAAATGAAAAAGCAGTGAAACCCATAAAAAGAAAGGCCTCGAAAGGCCATTAAAAAAAAATAGCAGTAAAACGGCCATAAACAAAATGGCAGTGAAAACGGCCATTAACAAAATGGCAGAGAAAACGGCCATAAAAGAAAAGGGCCGCGAAAACGGCCATAAAAACAAAATGCAGAGGAAAACGGCCATTAAAACAAAATGGCAGTGAAACGCCATTAAAAGAACAAGGGCCGCGAAACGGCCATAAAAACAAAAATGGCAGAAAAACGGCCATTTAAAAACAAAATGGCAGTGAAAACGGCCATTAAAAGAAAAGGGCCGCGAAAAACGGCCATTAAAAACAAAAATGCAGAGAAAAACGGCCATTAAAAACAAAATGGCAGTGAGAAAACGGCCATTAAAAACAAAATGCAGCGAAAACGGCCATTAAAAACAAAATGCAGAGGAAAACGGCCATTAAAAACAAAATGGCAGTGAAAACGCCATTAAAAAGAAAAAGGCCGCGGAAAACGCCATTAAAAACAAAATGGCAGAGAAAACGGCCATTAAAACAAAATGGCAGGAGAAACGGCCATTAAAAAAAAAAAGGCCGCGAAAACGCCATTAAAAACAAAATGGCAGAGAAAACGGCCATCAAAAACAAAATGGCAGTAAAACGGCCATTAAAAAGAAAAGGCCGCGAAAACGGCCATTAACAAAAATGGCAGAGAAAACGGCCATTAAAAACAAAATGCAGTGAAAACGGCCATTAAAAAGAAAAGGCCGCGAAAACGGCCATAAAAACAAAATGCAGAGAAAACGGCCATTAAAACAAAATGGCAGTGAAAACGGCCATTAAAAAGAAAAGGGCCGCGAAAACGCCATTAAAAACAAAATGGCAGAGGAAAACGGCTATTAAAAACAAAATGGCAGTGAAAACGGCCATTAAAAAGAAAAGGGCCTCGAAAACGGCCATTAAAAACAAAATGGCAGAGAAAAACGGCCATTAAAACAAAATGGCAGTGAAAACGCCATAAAACAAAATGCAGCGAAGACGCCATTAAAACAAAATGGCAGAGAAAACGGCATTAAAACCAAAATGGCAGGAAACGCCTTATAAAAGAAAAGGGCCCGCGAAAACGGCCATTAAAAACAAAATGGCAGAGAAAACCATTAAAAAACAAAATGGCAGAGAAAACGGCCATTAAAAAGAAAAAGGCCGCGGAAACGGCCATTAAAAACAAAATGGCAGAGAAAACGCCATCAAAACAAATGCAGAAAACGGCCATTAAAAGAAAAGCGCGCGGAAAACGGCCATAAAAACAAAATGCAGAGAGAAAACGGCCATTAAAACAAAATGGCAGTGAAAACGGCCATTAAAAAGAAAAGGGCCCGAAAACGGCCATTAAAACAAATGGCAGAGAAAACGGCCATTAAAAACAAAATGGCAGTGAAAACGGCCATTAAAACAAAATGGCAGCGAAAACGGCCATTAAAACAAAAAGGTACATTAAAAAGAAATTTGGGCAAGCGAAAAACATTCATGCTTAAAGAGGTTGCCCTCAATCACAATCCTCTTTTCTTTATACCAGCTAAAAAAAAAATGTTTAAATGAAAAAAAAAACAATTGAACTCGGGGCGACGAGTCCATTTCCCAAGACTTTAACATTACCCCACGCGTTTCCTTACACCAAACCGCATATATCTCCGCTGACCAATTTCATCAAAACTGAATAATGTGACTTTTGAAGCCCAAATGTCCTTCTCTCCTAACCCTATTAGGATGTTACTAACCCAAAATGAACATCTAACTGACCTATTTGAGAGATGGAGCAATCTTTGCGAAGCGTACAAAATCAAATAAAATAGGCTCAATATTGAATTTGATCTCACACTGCCGAGTCCATTTCCGATGAGTTTTTAGCGACCCGGAACCCCCAAAATTAAATTCACTCGAAAATGTGCATTTATCTTATTCGTCAATTCACGTCAGGAAAACATTTTCTCTATTGTAATCATTCACTTAGATCCCCCCACCGCAGACACTAAAGCCCCCCCCCCAACCAAACAATTTAATAACAGTCACCTCTCTAAGTTGAGAGACTCTTAGACAAATTAAGACGAATTCCGGTAACCGTGTTTACAACTTCACCTCAATAGTTTGTGTTTTTTGATAAAATCGCGCAATAACCGAATTTTTACGCCAGTCATTTTGTTTGTGTGTTGTGACCAGCTGACAAACTTCGCTTCTTTCAATCGGAAATATTCCAGTCTTTTTGCTTCTAGTTCTTCTTCGTTTTTCAAATCATTGATTTGTAAATTATGGACAAGATGTTTGCAAAAATCAACACACATTACGTTAATTTCTCCAATCAAAATTCTGTCTTATTGAAGAAGGAAATTAACAAAACAAAAAAACAAAAAAAAACACAAGAAATAAAAAAAAAACAGCGGTTAATTGGTTCATCTCTAAAGAACAATCTGTACGAATTGTTTAGTTTGAATTATCATGACTAGCCAAAAAAATATGCACCCCCGGACGCAAGTATTTAAGTTTTAATGTAAGTAAGTAAAGTTAAATAGACGTTAGTCTTATGTCACTATCAGGCAAACAACAAGAGTCTATCCCTTTTCACTAGCGCTAGAGCAAGGAGATTGTTTTGGCGTCTGAGGTGAGAACCACACCTACCATTCGGCTCCTCACTTTACCGCACAGACCCCTGTGCTACTCATACGCTGAGTTGGCGAGGGATGGTATCGAACCAGAACCTTGCGATTCCTTGGCAAGTGCTCTACTGACTGAGCTAAACCGAAACTAGAAGCGGATACCCAGCACCACGGGTAGATGAGGGGGCAAAAAGATAATCTCACAGTTCCATTATGACTGAACCACGTGTTCGATCCTCGCAGCATGCCTCCTTAAAAACCCATTTAAAAAATCTAGCATTGATCCAGCCTGATGGGACGTCAGAAACAAAAAGTGCCAAGACTCTCTGAAAAGAAATTTAATGTATCCTATTTCAAATGTTGATTGTAAAAATTTTTAAATTTTTTTTTATATATTCTCACGAATGGGAGAAATGTGAGAGGTTAAACGGCAATATGTGGAGAAAGGTAGACAAAACACGGGATGTTATCGAAACTGGATGTTTATTGTCGACGATGCAACGTTTCGGTCTTTTAGACCATCTTCTGACGACCTTCTGTTTCAGCATTTTGAGAATGTCCATCATTAAAGCTAGAACTATATCCAAGTCCTGAAGACAGTCTAACATACCGAAACGTTGCATGTCGACAATAAACATCCAGTTTTCATAACATTCCGTGTTTGTCTACCATTCTCACGAATATAAATCAATTCTTCATTATTTTGCACAAAAAAGCAAGCTCTGGTGATGAGTGAATGTGTTATATATATTTTCTTTGTCGTTAATTAATTTTAAATTATGGACGAGATATTTGCAAAAATCAACACACTTTGCGCTTAATTCATCCAATCAAAATGCTGTCTTTATCTGAAGAAGGAAATTGAAGAAAAAAAACAAAAACAAAGAAAGAAACAACAGCGGTTAATTGCTCATTTCTAAAGAACAACTGTACGAATTGTTTGTTTGTTTTGTTTTTTTTACGGCATCAACCTCGGTGGGTCATTTAATGCCTAAAAGTTTTGAAATAAATTAATTCTAAATGGATAATACAATTCTGTTTATAAAATCATTTTTCTATTTAACCCATAGATGGGACGAATTGTTTAGTTTAAATATAAAGTTGTCGGGGTGGCCTAAAGTCGTATCAACCGGATAGCGAGGAGTCTATCCCCTTTTACTAGCGCAATGATTGTTCTTTTTTTTGCATGTGTGTGGGGTATACAGCATATCGAAGCTTTGCTTTTTAATTAAAGTAAATAATATTAAAAAGTCAGGACACTAAAAAAAGGATGTTTTACACCGGATTGCCTAAAGTCGGTATCAGCCAATCAGCAGGGAGTCTTATCCTTTTCCCTAGTGCTAGACCAAGGAGATTGTTTTTTATATATATTGTTTAGATGTATATATAATGAATATATTTATATATCTATATATATGTGTATATAAGTATGTGTGTATTTCTATATATGTATATATATATATGTATATATATGTGTGTGTGTGTGTGTGAGCGTTTGTAAGAAATAGAAATAACTTCAACAGTATATATCTTATTATAATGGAGATTGTGTGTTTTTCTGTCTGTAACCGAACTATATTACTACTCAAGTCACAATTCCCTTAATTATTTACGTCAAATTCTCCATGATTTCATTCTTTTAAACCTTCAGTTATAATAAAAAATTGTTTTACATTATTAATACTGTTGACCATATCTACATACTAATAACATGCAATTGTTATTTATATATACAACAAAATAGCGGTTTACAGTTTGAACGAGAAGGCTAATTTGCATATTGATATTTAAAATTTTATTTTAATAGATATGCTGCTTGGTATTATTGATTTCTAATTGTTTGGTTTTATCTTAAGAAATATAAACAAAAAATCTCGGGATAAATCTTAAAAGAAATTATTTACAAGAAGAAATAACTGTAATATTATCCTTTACTTCCTATTTTAACTAAATAGTTAAATTAGGAAAATTTACCAATGAAAGAGGGGAGTAATGAAAAATGATGGAATAGTTAGTTTCAAAGTTGTTCTATTTTTCGATTATACCCCCTCTGTTGCAGATCTTTTTATCTGCATTCTTAGTCAGTTTCATTAGCCGTTTCTAATTTAATATGATATTTATTATATTAAAAGTTAAATACTTGCACCCGGAGAGTGCATATATTTGCTAGTAAAAATAATAATTGAATGTTAAGATTCGTAGTTGTAAAGATGATTTATTAGTATTTGATAATTCCTATACGCGTTTAAAATGTTTCTATTATATATTTTAATAATCGTGACGTCTTTAAAGTCGACAAAAATGTTTCTTTATTAGTACATTTCCAACAAGTATTCATATGTATATATATATTTCAGTGAGAAACATGGAAATGAATCGACAAATAAATTGAAAATATAATTGAAAGAAATAAAAATACTTTGTATTAATGGAATCTATTATTGCTCTTGTCGACAGGTGTTCTGTCCAAACTACGCTTACGCACATATTATTCTATTTAAAATTATTCTAAATACAAAAATAAAATAAAATAATAGTAACAGAAAATAAAATTAAGTTTGTAAACAATTTTCTGTTTCGACAATAACAATCATAAATTTCATCCATACCAAAATATGTATTTTATTCCAATCATCTTTACATGTATATTGCTGAAATATGTAATAATCAAAACGTTTTAATGTCGAAAGAAATGTTCATACATTGATAAATCATCTTCCAAAAATATATATATATATATATATATATATATATATATATATATATATATATATATATATATATATATTAATATTTCGAGATAAAAATATCTAAAAATATTCGGAATAAATATCTGAAGACTCTGTGGTTTGTTTTGAGTTTCATTTATTTAGCCGGGTAAATTTTCGTGACTGCTATGTCCCTTCGACTGACCGTGAGTCTTCAGATATTTATTCTTCAACTAACATATTACGCTAACAATATTAGCATAATAAGTACATTAATGCTTCACACCTAAGCCCAAACCTGGTATAAGTATCTCCTAAAACGGATACAAATACTAACATTCACCTCAAATATATACGCACCAGAAGCATACGGAGACGCAAAATCCACAACACACACACACGCATATATATATATACATATATATATATATATATATATATATATATGTGTGTGTGTGTGTGTGTGTGTGTGTGTGTGTTTTGAGTATATATATATATATATATATATATATATATATATATGAATATTGTAAAAAGTGAAAATGTAACATATTTTCTAGATTTCAAACTTCCTAAATACAATAGATTGGTGCGACAGAATTGTTCATTTTCAAGTAAGTAAAAACCCAACAGACACAGAATGAACACCACCGATTACAACAAACTAATACTGTATAACAACATTTTCCGGTTAATTCGCCATTATTTCAATAGAAAATGATAAATTCGCCATCATATAAAGAATAAAACGTGGCATTGTGGAGAATATCTCAGCGATAACAGAAACACAATAAGGTAAATGAATAAAGTAAGTCAAAAACACAGTCTCCAAATGGCGTATTCCCATTTTGCACAGTCATATATATGAGTTTTCTTTCTCCTATACTGGTTGACTAACCAAGGCTAAAAATCCCAGTCTGCCCTACTATTTACCCATAACTGGAAGTAGAATAGTTGGATGCATACTTTTCCCAAGAGTATTAGTATTATGTGAAATTTATGATTTGAACTCAGGTCAATGAGTCCATTTCCTACTACTCTATGCATTATACTACGCTTACAGTTATATGGTTTCAAGTATTCCTGTAACGAGATAATGAAGGTTTTGAGTTTTGGGAGGACTACTATTAGAAAAGAGAGGAAGAAGAAATAAGAGTAAATGTTTAAAAAAAAAAGTGATGAACATAAAACGGTTTGTCGTGAATTTGACCAGTGCGTGACCCCCCGAATGGAGAATCGAAAGCCAACCGAAAGTTTCGGGTGTTGACCGGAACTGGAAGTTACGTCGTCACGAGGAACGACGAAAAAAAATACTGGTCTCTCTTTTGCTTTCCGAGGCCTAGGGGACAGACGGGCCTCTGGTCCCTAGCGTGGGATTACAGTAATTTAACAGTGTCCCCTCTTTCTCCCTGCCTTTCCTCCTCTCCGAAACAACCCACGAGTCGAGCCTGGAAATAAAAGCTAAGCAACTTGTGAAGATATATTTCTCGCGTTGTACCTTTTTAACGACAAGACGACCGTCGCGTAACGAATATCTTTTTAGTGTCGTGAATTTGGAGGCACGTTGACAAGACCCGCTATACAAAATATATCGCTATTAGAACATTACGTATATCACTTTTGGTACTGTGACCATATACCGCTAC
The DNA here is from genome assembly GCA_023376005.1 of Doryteuthis pealeii. Taxonomy (NCBI): domain Eukaryota; kingdom Metazoa; phylum Mollusca; class Cephalopoda; order Myopsida; family Loliginidae; genus Doryteuthis; species Doryteuthis pealeii. Next base: position 75,896,854 of record CM042158.1, read on the forward strand.
GTTACATTTCTATCCAATACAAATAATGTGCACATAAGTATATGTTTCCATGCATTCTCCTTAATGGTTTTTGTGGTAAAAAATTAAATCGGCAACCCGAGTTCAAATTCTGGAGGCACCTGCCTGCATTTTACTTTATGCTAATGACCTTGGAAATTTGCATGAATTTGCATGTTTTACCGGTAATCATCATCATCATCATCAAGGGTAAATATTAGACAGATAGACCACTTTAACCATTGTATGGCAACAGTTTTTTTTTTAAGGAAAATTATTTTTTTTATTTATTTTTTATTTTTTCAGAAATCCTAACCACTAGACCATTATGGTAGGACACGATACCTTACGTGCAAATAATATGAATTTTATCATTAAATCAGTAGTAATAGCGGAAAAAAGCGGAAAATTTAGTAGTAATATTTAATAGATATCCATGTTGTTATCATTTAAATTTTTAAATTCTTCACGAATATAAATAAAATTTCTTTTTTTTTTTCCTTTTATTTTTTTTCAGACTAATACACTAAAAAAGAAAAAAAAAGAAATGAAAAAAGGCAGTGAAAACGGCCATTAAAAGAAAAGGGCCTCGAAAACGGCCATTTAAAAACAAAATGGCAGTGAAAACGGCCATTAAAACAAAATGGCAGTGAAAACGGCCATTAAAAACAAAATGGCAGAAAACGGCCAAAAAAAAAAAGAAAACGGCCATTAAAAACAAAATGGCAGTGGAAAACGGCCATTAAAAAGAAAAAGGGCCGCGAAAACGGCCATTAAAAACAAAATGGCAGAGAAAACGGCCATTAAAAAACAAAATGGCAGTGAAAACGGCGCGAAAACGGCCATTAAAAACAAAATGCAGAGAAACGGCCATTAAAAACAAAAATGGCAGTGAAACGGCCATTAAAAACAAAAGGGCAGCGAAAACGGCCATTAAAAACAAAATGGCAGGAAACGGCCATTAAAACAAAAATGGCAGTAAAACGGCCATTAAAAAAAAAGGGCGCGAAAAACGGCCATAAAAACAAAATGGCAGAGAAAACGGCCATTAAAAACAAAATGGCAGAGAAAACGGCCATTAAAAGAAAAGGGCCGCGAAAACGGCCATTAAAAACAAAATGGCAAACGGCCATAAAAAACAAAAATGGCAAAACGGCCATTTAAAAAGAAAAGAAAACGGCCATTAAAACAAAATGCAGAGAAAACGGCCATTAAAAACAAAATGGCAGTGAAAACGGCCATTAAAAAGAAAAGGGCCGCGAAAACGGCCATTAAAAACAAAATGCAGAGAAACGGCCATTAAAAACAAAATGGCAGTGAAAACGGCCATTAAAAAGAAAAGGGCCGCGAAAACGGCCATTAAAACAAAATGGCAGAGAAAACGGCCATTAAAAACAAAATGGCAGTGAAAACGGCCATTTAAAACAAAATGGCGCGAAAACGGCCATAAAAACAAAATGGCAGAGAAAACGGCCATTAAAACAAAATGGCAGTGAAAACGGCCATTAAAAAGAAAAGGGCCGCGAAAAAACGGCCATTAAAAACAAAATGGCAGAGAAAACGGCCATTGAAAACAAAATGGCAGAGAAAACGGCCATTAAAAAGAAAAGGCGAAAAAACGGCCATTAAAAACAAAATGGCAGAGAAAACGGCACTGCAGTGAAAACGGCCATTAAAAGAAAAGGGCCGCGAAAACGGCCATTAAAAACAAAATGGCAGAGAAAACGGCCATTAAAAACAAAATGGCGTGAAACGGAGAAAACGGCCATTATTAAAAACAAAAATGGCAGTGGCAAAATGGCAGCGAAAACGGCCATTAAAAACAAAAAGGTCATTAAAAAGAAATTTGGGCAAGCGAAAAACATTCATGCTTAAAGTGGTTGCCCTCAATCACAATCCTTCTTTTCTTTATACCAGCTAAAAAAAAAATGTTTTAAATGAAAAAAAAAACAATTGAACTCGGGGCGACGAGTCCATTTCCAAGACTTTAACCATTACCCCACGCGTTTCCTTACACCAAACCGCATATATTCATCCGCTGACCAATTTCCATAAAACTGAATAATGTGACTTTTGAAGCCCAAATGTCCTTCTCTCCTAACCCTATTAGGATGTTACTAACCCAAAATGAACATCTAACTGACCTATTTTGAGAGATGGAGCAATCTTTGCGAAGCGTACAAAATCAAATAAAATAGGCTCAATATTGAATTTGATCTCACACTGCCGAGTCCATTTCCGATGAGTTTTAGCGACCGGAACCCCCAAAATTAAATTCACTCGAAAATGTGCATTTCTCTTTATTCGTCAATTCACGTCAGGAAAAACATTTTCTCTTATTGTAATCATTCACTTAGATCCCCCCCACCGCAGACACTAAAGCCCCCCCCCCCAACCAAAACAATTTAATAACAGTCACCTCTCTAAGTTGAGAGACTCTTAGGACAAATTAAGACGAATTCCGGTAACCGGTGGTTTACAACTTCACCTCAATAGTTTGTGTTTTTTTGATAAAATCGCGGCAATAACCGGAAATTTTTACGCCAGTCATTTTGTTGTGTGTTGTGACCAGCTGACAAACATCGTTTCTTTCAATCGGAAATATTCCAGTCTTTTGCTTCTAGTTCTTCTTCGTTTTTTCAAATCATTGATTTGTAAATTATGGACAAGATGTTTGCAAAAATCAACACACATTACGCTTAATTTCTCCAATCAAAATTCTGTCTTTATTTGAAGAAGGAAATTAACAAAAAAAAAAACCAAAAAAAAAAAAACCACAAGAAAAAAAAAAAAAAACAGCGGTTAATTGGTTCATCTCTAAAGAACAATCTGTACGAATTGTTTAGTTTGAATTATCATGACTAGCCAAAAAAATATGCACCCTCCGGACGCAAGTATTTAAGTTTTAATGTAAGTAAGTAAAGTTAAGTAGACGGGTTAGTCTAATGTCACTATCAGGCAAAAAACAAGGGAGTCTATCCCCTTTTCACTAGCGCTAGAGCAAGGAGATTGTTTTGGCATCTGAGGTGCAGAACCACACCTACCATCGGCTCCTCACTTTACCGCACAGACCCGTGCTACTCATACGCTGAGTTGGCGAGGGATGGTATCGAACCAGGAACCTTGCGATTCTTTGGCAAGTGCTCTAATGACTGAGCTAAACCGAAACTAGAAGCGGATACCCAGCATCAACTGGGCAGATGGAGGCGGGGGCAAACAGATAATCTCACAGTTCCATTATGACTGAACCACGTGTTCGATCCTCGCAGCATGCCTCCTTAAAAACCCCATGTAACCCCTAGCATTGATCCAGCCTGATGGGACGTCAGAAAACAAAAAGGGCTTAGACTCTCTGAAAAGAAAAGTTAATGTATCCTATTTCAAACATTAATTTTTTTTAAATTAAAAAAATCCAAACTGTTACTATCTAAATTTTATTTTTTTATATATATTCTCACGAATGAGAGAAATGGGAGAAGGTTAATCCGACAGTATGTGGAGAATGGTAGACAAACACGGGATGTTATGGAAACTGGATGTTTATTGTCGACGATGCAACGTTTCGGTCTTTTAGACCATCTTCTGACGACCTTCTGTTTCAGCATTTTGAGAATGTCCATCATTGAAGCAAGTACTATATCCAAGTCCTGAAGATGGTCTAACATACCGAAACGTTGCATCGTTGACAATAAACATCCAGTTTTCATAACATCCCGTGTTTGTCTACCATTCTCACGAATATAAATCAATTCTTCATTATTTTTGCACAAAAAAGCAAGCTCTGATGATAGTGAATGTGTATATATATTTTCTTTGCCGTTAATTAATTTGTAAATTATGGACGAGATATTTGCAAAAATCAACACACTTTGAGCTTAATTCATCCAATCAAAATGCTGTCTTTATCTGAAGAAGGAAATTGAAGAAAAAAACAAAGAACAAAGAAAGAAACAACAGCGGTTAATTGGCTCATTTCTAAAGAACCAACTGTACGAATTGTTTAGTTTGGTTTTGTTTCCATGTTTTGTTTTGTTTTGTTGCATATCAACCTCGGTGGGTCATTTAATGCCAATAAAGTTTTGAAATAAATGAATTCTTAATGGATAATACAATCTTGTTTATAAAATCATGTTTTTCTATTTAACCCGTAGATGGGACGAATTGTTTAGTTTCAATTATAAAGTTGTCGGGGTGGCCTAAAGTCGGTATCAACCAGATAGCGAGGGAGTCTACCCTCTTTTCACTAGCGCAAGACCAGGGAGATTGTTCTTTTTTTTGCATGAGTGTGGGAGATATACAGCATATTCGAAGCTTTGGCTTTTAAAGTTAAAGTGAAAAATATTAAAAAGCCAGGACACTAAAAAAAGGATGTTTTACACCGGAGTGGTCTAAAGTCGGTATCAGCCAATCAGTGAGGGAGTCAATCCCCTTTTCCCTAGAGCTAGACCAAGGAGATTGTTTTTTTGCATCTAAAGTGGAGCGCTACACCAACCATCAGCTCCTAACTTTACCACACATATCCCTGTGCTACTCATTCGCTGAGTTGGCAAGGGATGGTATCGAACTAGGAACCTTGTGGTTTCTAGCTGAACGCTCTACCAACTGAGCTAACCCGGCCCTTAGTTTGAATTATAATAATGTTTAGATAATTTACACACGGATATACATAAACACATTAGGTTGAAAACACCGATTCTCGCTTGATCCCCGATGTTGAGCAGCGATGAGCCTGTTCAATATTTAATTGTGTGGCCACTTAAGCAACATTAGATATTGTAAAGTACGGATGTACAAAATGTGGTCATTCAAAAGTTCCCAAATTCTTAAAAAATATTCTAAAACGATTATAAAAAATGGAAAAGTATCTTTTTACCGGTCAATATGTAAAAGGTATAATAATCCTGATTTTGCTCTCTCTCTCTCTCTCTCTCTCTCTCTCTCTCTCTCTCTCTCTCTCTCGTACTCACACACACACACTCTTTTTGTTTTCTTTCTTTCCTTCTTTTCATCTTTTCGATATGTTTGATTAAAACAGATTACTTATTTCGCTTTCGGGCGCTCACACCCTCCCTGTATCTTTCTCCAACCCTCTTTCTTTTTTCTTTCTTTCTTTCTTTCTTTCTTTCTTTCTTTCTTTCTTCTTAAATTTTTCTGTGTAGCATATCCATTTTCTTCCCTTTCTTTCTTTATAATAAAAACGGAATGGTCCATTATTTAGATGAGGTAAAGTCACTGATAAGGAATAAGAATTCGGAGGATGAGCAACACAAGCTAATCAGGATTTATATTTTTGCATATTGGACTATTTGGATGGTTCCATTTTAACCAGAGGGTGTGGCAAGATGATAACGGTCGTATTTTGTTGTAAGACCAGTATCATTATCATATAGATTACAACATGTAAGAAATGTTTTACCACAAAATAATCCCTTACACGTACATATAAATATGTATATATACATTGTGTTATGTTAGATATTATATTATATTAATTGTTGTTATACTATATACATGGTTGGTTGGTTGGTTGGGTTTTACGGCATGTCAACGCCTTGGGTTATTTTATGCCGAATTCTTCTATTGGTAATTTGGTATTCAAAAATGTTTAATGCCGACGAAGTTTTGAAATAATTTCATTTTTAGTGGATAATACAATTTTGTTTAACAACTCATGTTTTTCTATTTAACCCATAGATGGGACCCTAACAGGTACTACCATTCCGGGTCAGAGTGGACCAGGGAGCAATGGTGATGAAGGAGTGCTACACATTCCCCAAACCTCCAAAACTGGAACCTCACCATCAGATAGAATTTGACGTCATTCCTAGGACATGTAGACCCGCAGTCACCGCCTTCTAGCACCCATATGATAAAAAGGGGTTGGGGATTGCCATAAGGGCAATAGGGTTGGGGAAATCATATAGGTGCTAGGGCTTGACGTGACCAGCCGATTGGTCAGAGGGGGCCTCTCTGACCGTCCGTCTAGCCTAAGTAAGGGTTTAAGTGGAGAGTTGCATGTCATTTACTGCTCATCCACCATGACTCCATCCTTAAGCATCACTGGTCGCCACCCACGGCCAACAGTTGGCCCCATTGGGGGGGGTCTTACCCCTCTACAGAGGTGCAGTCGGTGCATTCTAACGCCCCACTGAAAGGGTGGACTATATACATGGTCGTCGGGGCGGCCTAAAGTCGGTATCAGTCAGACAGCGAGGGAGTCTATCCCCTTTTCACTAGCACTAGACCAAGGAGATTATTTGGGCATCTGAGGTGGAGCGCCACACCTACCATCAGCTCCTTATATTTACCTTATTATTTCCTGTGCTACTCATACGCTGAGTTGGCGGGGGCCAGTATCGAACCAAGAGCCTTGAGATTCCTAGCCGAACACTCCACCGACTGAGCTAAACCGGCCCCAATTATATACATGGTAGACCATAATGATGGGACACATTTTAAATGCTATTTTCTCAGAGGATATAAACGACACAAAATTCTAAATATATTTATTACATAACAAAAACACAGACGTTTTACAAGACATACATGTAGATTCAACAAGATGCTTTGTGAATGCACCGACTGCACCTCTGCAGAGGGGAAAGACTCCCCCAAATGAGAACACCTGTTTGCCGTGGGTAGCGACCCGTGATGCTTAAGGACGGAGTCTTGGTGGATGAGCAGTCCATGACATGCAACACTCCACTTAGAACCTTACTTGGCCATTCAGATCACCTGATCTTATCTCTGGAATGAAAAATATTAAAAAAATAAAGGGGAAAAATAAATTCGACTTGTTGAAGAGAGAGGAGGGGTCAATAATGTCGTCGCCGTCACAAAATCTATAACACAAAAAATCCGTCGTCGTCGTCGTCGTCGTCGTCTTAAAATCACCAACTCAAATATATTCAGCAGCTGAATAATCGCATCTCCTGCTGTTGTCCCCCAACTTCTACTTATACAAGTTTTTCCTTCAACACCCGGGTGTCTGCACCCCAGGCACGAGATTCCCGAGCCAAACCCGACCGCCGGAATCATCATAGCCATCATCCGGGCACCTGGCGCTTACATCCGGGACTGTAGCTTCTCGACTTCGATGACAATGTTTGCATTCTGAAGGAAGCGGGTTCGATTCTACAGTCCGACATGTCAGGCAAAGCCTAGCCCGCTTCCTTCGGGAATACGGCAGGCCTTGACGTTCGCCACTCACCTCGTGTTCTCTGTCACATTACCCCAGTGAACTATTTGTTGTGGGGTTACCTGAAAGACGAGGTATACGCGGGCAGACACCACATGACAGCGGAACTGTAAGAAAGCACCCGGAGAGAGATAACAGCTATTCCAGTTGATATACTGAGCCATTACTTCCCAACCTTTTTCGGCTTATGGACCATTCAAAAAATTCCCATGGACCAATCCTACTTTTCTTGAATGTTGCTGCGAGCGGCTAGCACACGTGTTAAAGTAAGACAAGACAATTCATTTTCTGCCGATCATCGACGTGCGCTTAAATAGAGATTTTCAACTGGGGAGGGTCATTATAAGAAGTGCTAAATTAGTTAAATTTTTGTGAAATGGCTAAAATATTTTTGTGGCTTCGAACTCTCTGTAGACCACTAGAAATATTCTGTGGATCACAGATGGTCCAGCTGGACCACGTTGAGAATCACTGTACTAAACCACACTTTACGTGATATGAGAAATCGAGCTCTCGAATGTTTTTCTCATGATGGTGACCATCTCAAGAACATTATATTCGTATCTTAGATAATTACTAGAACTCCTATGTACCAGTTATGTAATAAGTATTATCTGCGTTATTCGGACTATTGTCCCCATCTTCATTGTTATTTTTACAACGTTTCGGCCGATATGCCCTCCGGCCTTCTTCAGGTATTTCCTGTCGGACTCAGGAACCTTCTCGGACTAGGACACATGGCCTAGTGGATAAGGTAGATAGGTTAAGACAGTTCTAAGTGACAGTTATCTCTGGAACCCGAGTTCAATCCTGAGTGAAGGCAGTTAGAAAAATAATTAACCCAACTCCTACCCCAGCTATGATTAGCGGAATGAGAACAGGATACCCCCGTGGACTAAATAAAGGGTTAGGTTCAAAGTTCCGTGATGGCTCCCGATTACGACAAGAAAGTTCCCGAGTTCAAAAAGAAGGTTCCCTAGTCCGAGAAAGTTCCCGAGTCCGACAAGAAATACCTGAAGAAGGCCGGAGGGCATATCGGCCGAAACGTTGTACAAATAACAATGAAGATGGGGACAATAGTCCGAATAACGCAGATAATACTAATCTTCAAGCCTCATCTCAAACATTCAGAGAAATAGTTATGTAATAAATATAAGTAATACTCTGTGTTGCTTTTATAATATGAGAAAATAGCATTTGAAATATCTCCCATCATTATGGTCTACCCCACATATCCAATTATGTTGTACATTTTATAAATATCATAAAGAGTTAGCATTAAATAACCCCCAGGGTTTAAATGCCATTTAACCAAACTAAACAAAACATCATGTTTTCTGTAACGGTCTAATAGATTTTCAAAGAATTACTGTAAAATATTCCAAGTGAAAAGCTTCATCGATGCAAAGTGTTTATCAATTAGATTAATAATTCTTCTTCTCACTTTAATTTCAACTCTATTACGACAGAAGGGTTAATCCAGATGATATTACTTCTAATTAGTTTATTATTATTAATTATGCAGTTCTTAACGCTTTCCTTTATAAATATTAAATTTACAAGTTTACTTTCAGAACGGTTACAAAAATGTTCGTTACAACGACTTTATTTTGATACTGATTATGTATGTGCTAAAATACATGATATTACTTCTAATTAGTTTATTATAATCGAGATGATATTTATTTAAATTAATTTATTATTATTAATTATAATGTTCGTCACGCTTTCCTTTATATATATTAAATTTACAGGTTTACTTTGAGAACGGTCACAAAAATGTTCGGCAAGTGGTAAGTTAGGTGTCATTATATATATATATATATATATATATATATATATATATATATATATATTTAATATACCAAGCGTGTTGGTAGATCCTTGCGGAGAGAAAAAACCCGGCAGAGAGTTTGATTGTAAAAATATACTACCAAACATCAACCAGGAAGAAAAAAATTTTTGAAAAAAAGAAAAGACCAAGATATTCGTACCAACAAAAAAATAATCTATTGGTATAGTATTTGGCCAAAAGAAAAAACAATTTATATGCATATATATGTATATAAGATATATATATATTCATATAACCGCTAGGAGAAGCTAATTTGTAAAAAGTGCTCGATACCTAAGTAGAGCCAAGTAATAAAGATAATCTACTGAGTCAGACGAACCTACTATTAGTTTCGCATAAAGCTCTTCAGGGCTAAAATCTGTCAGATTTTAGCCCTGAAGAGCTTTATGCGAAACTAATAGTAGGTTCGTCTGACTCAGTAGATTATCTTTATTATTATTATATATATATATATATATATATATATATATATATATATATATATATATATATCCCCTCCAGCTATGGGTTAAATAGTACGGCAGACTGGGCCCTTCAGCCTTGGATAGGTAACCAGTCTAGGAGAAGGATAACTCTGAATTCAAAATTCCCTCCAGCTATAGGTTAAATAGTAGGGCAGACTGGGCCCTTCAGCCTTGGGTAGGTAACCAGTCTAGGAGAGGGATAACTCTGAATTCAAAATTCCTGAGGTCGGTCGTTGATTGGGTTTGTGGCAACCCTTGATGCACCAATTCTTTCCTATCGACTGTGCCAAAAAGTGTGGATGGTCCAACACAAGCCTTCACCACTATAAACAAATCACTGTGTGGCTGTTCATTGTGTGTGTGAACCCTCATGCGTCGAAAATCGACGAGAGAGTCCATTATATATATATATATATATATATATATATATATATATATATATATATATATATATATATAAGTATTTTGTGGGTAAACATTAGAGAATTGCAATAATAAGCGGGTTTATCTTTAACATGAATTCTTTGTTTTCACCTGAGTCTCATCAAAGGATTACCACAGGAAGAAGAACTACTAACTGAGGGTAACGAATACGTAAAGTTATTATTATTATTATTATTATTATTATTATTATTATTATTATTATTATTTTCAATCCTTTTGAGTTTTTCACATCAGCGTTAGCTGATGGTATTTCACTGAAGGCTGAGTGACAAGTCTCCTCTTTTCTCCAGGACTCTTCTGAGTATCTAGCCGATTGCAGCAGTGCAGTAGTCTAGATGGTCGCAATTCTTCCTCTGATTTTTAGATCCTCCAGTCTTTTTTCCAAATTTATTGGTACCTATCCAAGTGCACCAACTACAGTTGGTATCACTTTCACTCTCATGTTCCATAGCTTTTTCAATTCTCTGGCAAGGTCCAGATATTTATCAATCTTTTCATGCTGATCTGCTGGGACCGCAAAGTCCACCAGTTGACACGTTCTCTATTATTATTATTATTATTATTATTATTATTATTATTATTATTATTATTATTAATGAAGGCTTTTTTTCCATCTTCCTTTTTAAATATTAAATTTTCAGATTTACTTTGAGAACGTTTATAAAAGTTTTTGTTTCTGGAGTGTATTTGGATTCCGATTTTTGTATTTGCTAAAACACGCCAAATGTTACTCTAGATGTTGTTAAGTAATGTTGCTTTATTAGCTTATATTGCAATATTTCAATCCGTTTCGATCATCATCAGAGAATGTCTATTATAAAAAGAAAAGTGTTTATTGAAAAATATGACCGGTTGTAAGGGAAAGAACTATTAACGGACTTTTAAGAAAAGAGATATTTATATTTTCAAATAAAAGATCTTTAAAAACAGTCATATTTTTCAATAAACTGTTTTCTTCATTTTATAATAGACATGCTATGTTGATGATCAAAACAGGTTGAAATATTGCTATATAAGCAGCTATTCCTGTTACATAATCTATGCAGTTGCATAAGATTATTGTCAATCCCCTGTAATTCTGAGGGGACGACCCTTTTCATACCATGGCCGGGTCCTTCCATGGAAAATTACAGAAGCCCGCCAAAATACGTGAAGTCACGTGGGACCTGTTCGGTCCCCAGTTTGCAGTTAGACGTCAGGCAGAGCAATCGACCATTTTAGGTCCTGCCTAAAACTGGAACTCACGCCCGCTATGTTAGTTAGAGGATTGTGTATAGTTAAGGAAATAAAAGTTTGGATAATTAATATGTTCTTTTGGCTAATGAATGTCTTGGTAATGAGACTAAGAAATGACGACCAGCCAGCAAGAACATAGCAACAGAAAACCAGACCGAAGTCCCCAAGTCAACTCCAGACGTTAGAAGATTCCAGACTAAGCCAAAATGATAGAAGAAATACCAAAGACGATCAGAATACTAAAGACGGCCAAGAAATAGAATTAAAGAAAGAGGTATGCAACATTATAATTACTAGCAAATATATGCTCCCTCCGGGTGCAAGTATTTAGGTTTTGATGTAATAAACATATTGTATCAAATTAGAAACTATTTAGAAAATGATAAACTGAGGGGGTATAACCGAAAAATAGAACAGCTTTAAATCTAACTCTTCCATCATTTTCTTTCACTCCCGTCTTTCATTTTTCCTAATTTATCTATTTAGTTAGATTATGAAGTTATTTAATAAAATTACAGTTCTTTCTTCTTGTTTATGGATTTCTTTTAAGATTTATCCCCGAGATTTTTGCTCAGATTCATTAAGAGTAAACCAAACAATTAGAAATCAATAATACTGAGCATATATTTATTAAAATCAAATTCTTAATATCAATATGCAAATTAGCCTTCACGTTCATACTGTAAACCGCTATTTTGTTGAATACATAAATATACTTGCATGTTATTAGTATGTAGATTAATCCAACAGTGTTAATAATGTATAACAATTTTATCAATAATTGAGGTTTAAATAAAAATAAATTCATGGTGAATGTGACGTCAATAACTAAGGGAATTATGACTTGAGTAGTGATTTAGTTTCGGTTACAGACAAACAGACACACAATCTCCATTATAATAAGATTTAGTGTCAGTGAAGAAGGCGCTATGCAACATTCAAACAAAATTATTCACCAGCATCTATGCGCTTTATTTCAAATTTCTTACTCTAATATACTGTCGGATTCACTTCCTTATTTTTAATTATTATCAGGTATTGTGGGAACCCTAAGATTTTTGGTGAAAAGATTTTGAAATGGAAACTGTATTTACCTAAACTTGAAGGAACAATGAATGGAACGTTAATTCTCTTCGAAATCGTCCAATTTATTCCGACGAGTTTTCTATAAATCGAAGAACATTTAGAATTATCGATATGGTGTGATGTTTCATCTTCGTATTCATTTTTAAAATTGCTGTCGTCTCAAATCTTTCACTTTTGTGATAAATTTTCAATTCAGTACAAAAAACGTCGCCAGAAGCTAGGTCTGATGAGTCTGGAGTTAAGGGTGGCATGTACTTGTAAAAAAACGTAACGAAATTAACTTCATAATTTATTCAAATTGACTTTGATTCGTCTAGACTTTGGAACATAATCACATGACCATGTAAATTCTCACCAGTTCGCACTTTTTAATTTAGATTTTAAATTAAAAATATATAAGCAAATCAAATTTCCGTCTCGATACATTTGATTATATTTCGTGTCGTATATAAACAAAATACAATAGAAAAATGGTCGAAAGGCTGCATCCTCTCTCCCCCCCCCCTAAAAAAGGCGATCTTTGAATCGCTAAGAATTACAGAGGCATAACTCTTACTGTTAAAGCTGTAAAAATATATAAATCTCTCCTTCTCAATCGCATCCGACCCGAAATAGAGAAAATCTTCAAGAAAAAGCAAAACGGATTCTGTAGGAATCGATCCATAACTTCTCAGATCCTGACTATTCGTCAAAGAAGTGTTACGTACCGGCCTTCTTCGCTACTCTAAATCCTGTAAGCAAGTAGTCGTTGCGGGTATATATGGTCAAGTAGCGAAGTATGTAGTAGTCAGCTACTACCGACTACTGGACTTCAATAAACAACAGATACGTATGTACAAAGAGAGGGCCCTTCTTTATTTTCATCGGTGTGTGGATGGTGAAGGCGCAGAGCTTACAGTGAGTGCCCAAGGGGTATTTGCTGTCGGGAGACGTGAAGTGTCCTTTTGGCTGCTGGCTGGCATCTCTGACTGTCGGCTCAAATCTTCTCGCCTTTATATTGGTAGATACGCCTCCGCATCTTTATCTTTTGATCTGATAACGGATATTTGTTATATATTTCTTCATCTTCTCCCTGCTTTCTTGACCGGAAACCCTCTCTTCCGCTTTCTCTTTCTTTTTAAATATATATTTTATCTTTCTCTTTGTCCCTCTACCGGAAGCTCCGTTTTCCGTGCAAGGACAATACAACAGAAGTTCGAGCAAGGAATCTTGAGGCAACACTGCTTTTTGTAGATTTTACAAAAGCATTTGACTCCATACACAAATGGCAAATGGAACAAATACTACTAGCATATGATATCCGTAAAGAAACAGTTAAACGCTATAATGATGCTTTACAAAAACACTAAAGCAATGGTATGCTCACCTGATGGCCACACAGATTTCTTTTACATAGTAGTGTAAGGTTGAAGGTTATAATAATGTTATAATTAGTTGAACAAAACACCTCCGACCAAGGGTGTGAAATGTAACACTGGACTTTAATATAATCACATGGAGAAACATTTAAGACGTAAAATATATTTACATGAGACAAGATACATAGTAGATGATATACGTACATAGAAAAGGGATAAGATACAACAGTTATGGATAATTATGGAGAGTTCATAGACTAAAGTCACCCTGATTTTTTGTATTTTTTTTTTCCGGCGGAGTGAGATACGATGGTGGATTTTATGTCCGTTAAGTTCGATTTAACCATTTCTGCTTCGTCTACTTCGTCGGACGTCATCTTTTCTGGCCTGTTTTCTCCAGGTTGATTCTACTTTTTGTTCGGGCTGGGTGTCTGTGTATCTCTTGTTTGATAATTATTAATGCAAGGCTTTCATTAAATTTCATTAAATTCAGTTAATTCCCTGATTTTTGGTATTTTTTTCTTTCGGCGGGGTGGCATACGATGGTGGAATTTAGGTCCATTAAGTTCGATTTAACCACAGAAAACAAGTAAATGGTTGGTTGGTTGGTTGGTTGGGTTTGACGGCATGTCAACCCCTTGGGTTATTTTATGCCGAATACTTCTATTGGTAATTTCGTATTCAAATGCTGATAAAGTTTTGAAATAATTTCATTTTTAATGGATAATACAATTTCGTTTATAAACTCATGTTTTCTATTCAACCTATTGATGGGACCCTAACAGGTACTACCACTCCGGGTCAGAGTGGACCAAGGAGCAATGGTGATGAAGGGGTGTTCCATTCCCCAAACCTCCAGAACTGGAACCTCACCATCAGATAGAGTTTAACGTCATTCACAGGACATGTAGACACTCAGTCACCGCCTTCTAGCACCCATATGATAAAAAGGGGTTGGGGTTTGCCATAAGGGCAATAGGGTTGGGAAAATCATATAGGTGCTAGGGTTTGACATGGCCAGCCGATTGATCGGAGGGGGCCTCTCCGACCGCCCCGTCTAGCCCAAATAAGGTTCTAAGTGGAGTGTTGCATGTCATGGACTGCTCATCCACCAAGACTCCGTTCTTAATCATCACAGGTCGCCACCCACGGCAAACAGGTGGCCCTATTGGAGGAGTCTTACCCCTCTGCAGAGGTGCAGTCGGATGAAGAAAACAAGTAAGAACAAATAAATGATCCCCTCATCATATCCTCATCTGTCTGTCTGTCTGTCTCTTTTTCTATCTCGCTCTCAGCATTATATACCCCGACTTATTTGGTTGTATAAAATGTGGACAGTCTGTTATCTCAGAAGAGACGATTGAAGGATGTTTTGTATAAAGCCGTTATGGATTTTCGAAGAATTACTGTAAAATATTCCAAGTGAAAAGCTTCATCGATGCAAAGTGTTTATCAATTAGATTCATAATTCTTCTTCTCACTTTAATTTCAACGAAAGAAGGGTTAATCGAGATGATATTACTTGTAATTAGTTTATTAATATTAATTATGCTGTTCTTAACGCTTTCCTTTATAAATATTAAATTTACAAGTTTACTTTGAGAACGGTTACAAAAATGTTCGTTACAACGACTTTATTTTGATACTGATTATGTATGTGCTAAAATACAGCAAAATTAGATGCCATAATATATACTAGCAAATATATGCACCCTTCGGGTGCAAGTATTTAGATTTTGATGTAATAAAATATTGTATCAAATTAGAAACTATTTAGAAAATTATAAACTGAGGGGGTATAATCGAAAAATAGAACAGCTTTAAATCTAACTCTTCCATCATTTTCCATCACTCCCGTCTTTCATTTTTCCTAATTCATCTATTTAGTTAGATTATGAAGTTATTTAATAAAATTACAGTTCTTTCGACTTGTTTATGGATTTCTTTTAAGATTTATCTCCGAGATTTTAGCTCAGGTTCGTTAAGAGAAAACCAAACAGTTAGAAATCAATAATACTGAGCATATATTTATTAAAATCAAATTCTTAATATCAATATGCTAATTAGCCTTCTCGTTCACAATGTAAACTGCTATTTTGTTGAATATATAAATATACTTACATGTTATTAGTATGTAGATTAATCCAACAGTATTAATAAGGTATAACAATTTTATCAATAATTGAGGTTTAAATAAAAATAAATTCATGGTCAATGTGACGTAAATAACTAAGGGAATTGTGACTTGAGTAGTGATTTAGTTTCGGTTACAGACAGACAAACACACAATCTCCATTATAATAAGATATATATATATATATATATATATATATATATATATATTATATTAATCATTTGAAGGCAATTACAATGCGTATAAAAAATAAAAACAAAAAGATGTTATTTTTGGTCTTATCGATTTCAAAGTAGAACTTTATCTTCATAGATGAATATCAGAAACGTACGTGCTTAAGTTTTTTTGTGTGTGGTTATATTTTTTTTCTCTTCTTTTTTTTCTTTCTCTACCTTTCTTTTTTCTTTATGTTATGAATGAGATGGGCGAATAACTGTAATTTCTTATTTTTGGAATATCTGTTGAGAACGAATGTTTGAACCCCTACGCTTGTATATGTATCCAATATTGTCCGGTTATCTTCCGGTGAAATATTGCAACAAAGTAGCCATGTTGAATTCAACATAAAAACGGTCACATAGAAAAATTCATATACTTAGCTTTTATTTTATTTTTATCTTTTTATTTTTTCTCTAATTTTTTTATTTATTCTTTTTTTTTTTTCAGTTGTAAAAAATAAAATGTATTAATTTAATTTAGATGGACCAGTAAATAAGTAAATATAAGATTATCTTTAATTATATATTAGAAGGATTGAAGGAAAATATAAGAAAAATATGTTTTATGAGTATTTTTTAATATATATATATATATATATATATATATATATATATATATATATATATATATATATATATATATATATAAACAGCTTTATGTGGGGTAAAAAAAATTGGAGAATTGCAATCATATATGGATTCATACAATGGAGGTGCTTGGTCTAAAGTTAGAATCGCAGGAAATGGACTCATCACCCCGAGTTCAATTCCTGTAGGAAGCTATTGGCATTTCACATGGTGCTAATACCCTTGGGAAAGATATGAATCCAATTCTCCCTCCAGCTATTGGTAAATTAAATAAATCGGAAATTGATAAAATTGATTTATTTAATTTATTATTGTGACTTTTAATCGTCTCCGGGTGTAAAACTTGAAAAAGCACCGGACGAATGGGCCCTAATTTCATATCAATAAAACAACTTTCTCCACTCTATCCTTCTTTCTGTCTCCCATTCATTATCATTGTGTATATTATTATACATGATAGCATCATATATATATATATATATATATATATATATATATATATATATATATATACTCATTAGATATTGATATTGATAGAATATCACCGGGTTGCTGTACCTGTGATTAATGGCAATGAAGAGGCTTTCCTCCCCCTGCAGATCTCCAGAACGGGAGCCTCACCACCAGATGCTGATTAATTGGTACCCAGGATATTCCTTAAAGAAAACAATGAGCGTATTCTCAGCCCTGCTGACGAGGGTATATTAAAACCTATTCATTTACCTTAGCATTTTAAAAGGGGTGACACTTTATTTGATAATCATGATACTGAATCTCAGAT
This sequence comes from Doryteuthis pealeii, assembly GCA_023376005.1. Lineage (NCBI taxonomy): Eukaryota > Metazoa > Mollusca > Cephalopoda > Myopsida > Loliginidae > Doryteuthis > Doryteuthis pealeii. The sequence goes on from CM042158.1 coordinate 75,914,213, forward strand.
ATGCAGAGCTTGTCTTGGTAAGAGGAGGAAGCGGTCCGCATTTATCTCAATCATTTCATCTGGATTCTTGACAACCATCAAATCAACCTGTACCTAATTAATGTTACCCCCTGCGGTCGACATTTTGATAACATCTCCCTCGCCTTGTTTATCGCACCCCTCCAACATTGAATGACCTTGCTATGATAATAGATTTCGATTACCAAATTTAAAATACGGCACGTAATTCTCCTGGCGTCTACAAGACTAGCGTATAATTATCACTGCTAAAATCCAGCGTCAGAAACAAAGACCTTGCCATCCGCACACCGGTATCTAGACTCTAAATGAAGTGGCACAAGACCAGAAGTAGCGGGCGCTCAGTGAGAATCGAACTCACTCGCAATGGTTTTTGGTTTGTTTTGTTTTACGGCATATCAACCTCAGTGGGTCATTTAATGCCGATAAAGTTTTGAAATGAATCAATTCTTAATGGATAATACAATTTTTTTATAAATACATTTTTCTATTTAACCCATAGATGGGACCCTAACAGGTACTACCACTCCGGGTTAGAGTGGACAAGGGAGCAATTGTGATGAAGGGGTGCTCCATATTCCCCAAACCTCTAAAACTGGAACCTCACCATCAGATAGAGTTTAACGTCATTCCCAGGACATGTAGACCCACAGCCACAGCCTTCTAGCACCCATATGATAAAAAGGGGTTGGGGCTTGCCATAAGTGTCGCAATGGTTTGCGAATCTAAATTGATAACCATTACACCACGTGAGGTGCCCTTACCATAGCATATAAGACATGATTTGTATACACTTATTTATAGTTATTTACTATGTTTAGCTTAGAATAAGGGGGTGTCCAATGAGAATCGAACTCACTAACAATGATTTACCAATCTAACTTGCATAACCATTACAACACGTGAGGTGCCCAACTTAGTTAAGGTTGGGTTCTGATGATATAGTATATATTTTTGGGAGATTATGTGCTTAATTGAAGTCATGCCTAATTTGAAAATTAATTAGTTATAATTAAATGAATTAGGCGTGCATATCGGTTTAAATGTAAGGCGTAAACAAATCGAGAAAAAGTCAATCTCTCTATTTACATTTCACCCTATTAGGCCTCATCAGCAGAGTTATAGACAGGGCAGTGCTTTGTACGTGATTCAAACCATACCAGCCAGGCTGACAGGTGGGGAGTCTAACCATTACACTAACTGGCTTTTCCCAGATTTCTCGTTTTTATTTTAAACTGATATATGTATCGCACTTTTTTGGTTGACTTACAGCACGATAGTATGAAGTGGACAAACAATATGTCTTAGATGGCGATAGCTGAACATTTTGGGGAGATTATGTGCTTAATTGAAGTCATACCTAATTTGAAAATTAATTAGTTATAATTAAATGAATTAGGCGTGCATATCAGTTTAAATGTAAGGCGTAAACAAATCGAGAAAATGTCAATCTCTGTATGTACATTTCAGCCTATTGGGCCTCATCAGCATATATATATATGTATTATAGTGTGTACATAAATAACCTACTCGAGATTCACCATAAGGGTCTTCAGGGTTAAATCCACCGAATTAATCCACTGAACTAATCAAGATATTGATTAATCAAAGCTAACTGCAGGAGTTTCAAAACTCCTGCAGTTAGCTGTGATTAATCAATTCTGTAACTATCATTTTCTCTATTACTCTATTACTGGTCCACTCTGACTCGGAGTGGTAGTACCTTTTATGGTACCCTATATGGGTTAAATAGAAGAAAGTAAGTTTTAAAAAATGTGTTAAAAAACGAGTACCTATAAAGAAATAATACGAAGCGGGTGATGTAATGGTTAAAGTCATGGGAAATGGACTCGTCGTCCAGAGTTCAAATCTTGGACATGGTAATTGCATTTCACTTAGCGCAAATACCCTTGGTAAAGCTATGAATCCTACTCTCCCTCCAGCTATGGGCAAAATAGTAGGGCAAACTGGGCTCTTTAACCTTGGTTAGGTAACCGGTCTAGCAGAAGGAAATCTCTGAATTCAAACCTGTTAAACTCCGCTTAAGAAATTGACTTTGTGTCACATCCTGGTCGTGCGGAGGGATGGTAAATATATATATTGGCTTAAATTACTGCGCAGGTTTGAATTCAGTTTTCTTTCACTCTCTCCTCCAACCCCTGTTGCAATGCAAGTTAACGAGCCCAGTCTGTCCTACTATTTAGCAATATCTGGAAGAAGAATAGTTACATAGACCAGAAAATAAAAATGGGCTTCATTTGAAATAGTTGTACTTACAATCAGCCAAGAAAGAAAAATTTATCTGAAATACTTTTTGAACATCTGTTGTATCTAACATGAGATAATATCACCATATAAAATATCACTTTATAAAATGAGCGCACGGTACAAAGAAAAATAAAATATAATTAGATTAAGACAGTTCTAAATGCCAGTTATCTCTAGACTGGCAGGTTCAATCCTGGTCAGGGACAGCAGTAACATAGAATAATAATTAACACAGCTTAACACCTGTACCCCAGCTATGGTTAGTGGAATTGAGAAACAGGATACCCCCGTGAACCTAATAAAGGGTTGGGTTCAAAGTTCCATGATGGCTCCCAATTACAAGATGGTTCCCGAGTTCCGACAAAGAAATACCTGAAGAAGGCCGGAGGGCATATCAGCCGAAACTTTGTACAGATAACAATGAAGACGAGAACAATAGTCTGAATAATACAAATAATGGTATCTTTGCGGAGTTCCGTCCTGGCTTCCTGCATCCGAAGCGGTATCACTTGAAAAATAAACACTTTATTTTTTTACGACTAACATACTCAACCTTTACAACGTGGTTTCGGAGTGGTAGTACCTGTTAGGGTCCCATCTATAGGTTAAAATAGAAAAATGTATTTATAAAACAATTGTATTATCCATTAAGAATTGATTTATTTCAAAACTTTATCGGCATTAAATGACCCACTGAGATTGATATGCCGTAAAACAAACCAAACCATAAACCATTAAACAACGTGGTTTTCTAAAACAAACATAACAGAGCTGAGGGTAAACAAAGTTTATGCTCTATTTACAGAAATATAATAAATCATTTAAAAGGTGTCAAAAAAATAAATAATAGACTTAGTTGATTTGAAACACCAATAATACTAAAATCCAAATTATCTTGTGTCGGTCATCTTTTGAGTAATTCATTACCCAATGCTGGCCGACCGGGTAATGTGACACAGGTGAGCAATATCTCACCTAGTTGCGAGGAATAAAAATTGCTTGTTAACGAAAATCCAAGTTTGAAGATCACGATGAAGTCAACAAGTCCAAAAACGAACGTAGTGGATTTTAAATATTATTGGATCCTCTCCAAGGGTTTTAAGGTTTAAAAAAAAAAAAAAAAAAAAAAAAAAAAAGAAAGAAAAAGAAAATGTTTGGGTTTTTCACAATTGTTGGTTGGTTGGTTGGGTTTTACGGCATTGTCAACCCCTTGGGTTATTTTATGCCGAATACTTCTATTGGTAATTTGGTATTCAAAAATGTTTAATGCTGGCAAAAGTTTTGAAATAAATTCATTTTTAATGGATAATACAATTTCGTTCATAAACTCGTTTTCTATTTAACCCATAGATGGGACCCTAACAGGTACTACCACTCCGGCTCAGAGTGGACCAGGGAGCAATGGTGATGAATGGGGTGCTCCATATTCCCCAAACCTCAAAACTGGAACCTCACCATCAGATAGAGTTTAACGTCATTCCCAGGACATGTAGACCCGCAGCCACCGCCTTCTAGCACCATATGATAAGAAGGGCTAGGGCTTGCCATAAGGGCAATAGGGTTCACAATTGTTAAAAAATCACATGTTTCGGTCTTTTATAACCTATTTCTTAAAATAGCTAAAAATTATTGATTATAAAAATTGAATTAAAAATAATGGTAAACAGTATTGTCTAAATGAATATACATTTACAAAACATTATTCTTGAGTATAATAAATCTATCTGAATTAAAGATGCAAGTATCCCCCAACCTGGAGCATCGACAGTAGTAGGATTGGGGTATTTACTGCATAAAATTGAGTATCCATTAAGAATGAATTTATTTCAAAACTTCAAGTTTTAAAAAATGTGTTAAAAAACGAGTGCCTATAAAGACAGAATAAAACAAAACGTCTTTAGCTTTTTATAACCCAGCAAAAGTTGAGATGCCTTAAAATCCAACCACCCAACCAACTAACCAATCTCATTTCTTTCTAGACAGAATAATAAATGCGATGACGAATTTTGTTAATCCAATTTACTGCCTGTTTATCAAAGAATCACATTGGAAAACAGAGTTTTGCCTGGGGTCGAACATAGACTTCTGTACCCGAAGGAAATATTCATTTATTTCAACTACAACTCTGTCGACCATACATCCTTATGTAGGAGTGACATTTTTTAGTTAATTGATTATGGGAGCGTATAATTGATTCTGTTTCTGAGTTTTCAATATATATAATTATGTTTGATACGCTATCTAGTATATTAACCCGAAGCATTTTATTCTCTTAAAAGTTAAGTAACTTTTTTACAAAAAAACAAAAAAAAACATTTCACTAAGTATAGCCATAAAAACTAAAAAGGGAAGTAAATATATTATTTTCAGAAATAGAGACATAATGTTACGTGCCTGTTCTTTGAGCCACTTCTTCACTACAGATTTCATTTCATCATCACTTGAATAATATTTGCCTCTCAACCACACTTTCATGGGGCGAAGAGATAAGGCACTAAATCTGGTGAGTATATGATGGTGGCGGTAAAGTTGTCCACCCAAAGTGTGCATTTTTTCCCTTGTCCTAATGCTTGTGTGTGGTCGATCATTGTCATGCCGAAGGGGGACATTGTTGATTGGCAAGTTGGGTCTTACTCGTTGGATTCTTGCTCTGAGCCTCTTTAGTGTCTCAATGTAGGCTTTAGTTTTATAAAAAAGAACTTCATATGAAATATAAGAAAATAGCATTACTTTTTGACTCACCTCATAAAAATGTTTGCAAATAAAATTATCTAGATAAAAGACTATTAAAAGTATATGTTTGAAGTGCAAAATCAGATCTTCTGTGATAGACTAAAGTAGATGTGAGGAAAAAGTGGAAGTCAGGTTATGGTCACAGTACCAAAGCGATATATGTAGTAGTCGCTACTACCGGCTACTGGACTTCAATAAACAACAGATACGTATATACAAAAATAGGACCCGTCTTTATTTTCTTCGATGAGTGAGTGTTCACAGTGGAAATGCCCGAGGGTTGACAATGACTGCTACTGGGATGACTAGCGTTGTTGAGGTAAAGGGGTGGCTACGTGCATCTCACAACCTGTGGGCCGTGAACGAGCCGTGACCGGTTCTCGGTTCACTTGTTCTCTGTCCGATCTTCTGTCTGACTATAACTGCTGTGATCTCTGACTTTCTCTTATGTATATAAGCCGCCTACGCATTTTCTTTTGTTATACTTATCAGTGGAAAAATCTATTTCCGAATTTATTGTTATACCCGTCCTTCTTTGTTCGCGTTACCCGGAAAAGTCCTTTGTTATTTTTATTTTCGTCTTTTCTTTGTTTCGGTTTAAACGGAAAATCCTACTTCCGCCGTACGATATGCAACAATAATTTCTACTGGTATTATTAAAAAACAGTGGTACCTTAAAAGCCCTGTCGGCTGGGGTTTTAATACACCGACTGCATCCGCCAGAGTAGCCTGGGGTAATGGTGGTAAAGGGATACTCCCAAATACTTAGAGGTCCATACCCAGGTTAATAAGACCCTCACACACAGCCTTCTAGCACATATGATAAAAAGGGTTGGGTAGCCATAAGGGTTATATAAGGTTGGAATACATATTAGTGCTAGGGCTTGACGTGACCAGCTGATTGCTCGAAGAGCACTCTCCGACCACCGTCTAGCCTAAGTAAGGACCAAAGTAGAGTGTAGCATTGCCACGGACTGCTCAACCACCACCACTTAAATTTATAGACTAAGCGAGGTCATGTGGTTTAAACCTAGCCAATCAACACCCGAATTACGTGTTGGGTTAAGTATTTAATCGGCTGATATTGACAGACGACCATTGACGAACGACCTGCAAACATTTGATAGCAACAAGAAAAGGATCATACCCACTATTAAGGACTCTAAGGAGCAACCAAATGATTCTTCATTAAGGGTTGTGCTCTGGCTTAACACAAAGGATCTCCGCTGGACAGCGCTTCTTCGTTGAACCCCTAAGGATGTCCACAAAAAGCGTAACAACGAAAGTGATACATATTGTAGTTGGTGCACTTGGAACGGACCCAATGAACTTGGAAAAAGACTGGAGGATCTGGATATCAGAGTAAGAATTGGAGACCATCAGAATACGCAATGCTGTAATCTTCCAGAATACTCAGGATAGTCCTGGAGACCTGAGGAGACTTTGTTGTCACTCAGACTCCAGGGAAATACTATCAGCTAATGCTGTGTGTGAAAAACTAATATAATAATATAGAGTAGTAGTAGTAGTAGCAGTAGTGTTTATATGCATACATTAAATAAGCATTGGAGTAAAAGTCATTGAGAAAAAAGAAGAGAAATATTCTTGTGATTTCGCGTTATTAATAGAAAATGAAAAAGAAATCTATTCGATACTTGAATATTCTTCTTATTAGTTGGATTCACCTGAGAGAATGTCACAAAAAGTATTTTAAACACGAACGATTTTTTTAAAGTATTCTTCTTGTTGACTTAATTTAAACACAAAAAGGCTTTCTTTTCTTCTCTTCTTCTTCTTCTTCTTCATTCTTCTTCTCTCATCTCCCTTCCTTCTTCTTCTTCTTCTTCTTCTTTCTTTCTTTGCTGCTTCTCTTCTTCTTCTCTTCTTTCGCTCTTCCTCTTCTTCTTCTTCTTTCACCTTCTTTTCGCCTTCTTGTTCTCCCTCATAACATCACCTTCTTCTTCTTCTTTCTTCTTCTTCTCTTCTTCTTCTTCTCTCCTTCTTTCACCTCCTCTTCTTCTTTCTTCTTCTTCTTTCGCCTTTTCTTCTTCTTCTTCTTTCACCTTCTACTTCGCCTTCTTGTTCTCCCCTCATAACATCACCACTTCTTCTTCTCTTCTTCTCTTCTTCTTCTTCTTCTCTTCTTTCTTCTTCTCTCACTCCTTCTTCTTCTTTCTCTTCTCTTCTTTCGCCTTCTTCTTCTTCTTCTTTTTTCTTTACCTTCTTCTTTCGCTCTTCTTGTCTCCCCTCATAATCACCTTTCTTCTTCTTTCTTCTTCTTCTTCTTCTTCCTTCTTCTTCTTCTTCTTCTTCTTCTTCTTCTTCTCCACTCCTTCTTTCTCTTCTTCTTCTTCTTCTTCTTCTTCTTTTCTTTCTTCTTCTTCTCACTCTCACTCTTCTTCTTCTTCTTCTTCTTCTTTCTTTCTTCTCTTCTTCTTTTCTTCTTTCGCCTTCTTTTTCTTCTTCTTTCGCATTCTTCCTTCTTCTTCTTCACCTTCTTTCTTCCTATGCCTTCTTGTTCTCATGCTCCTCC
>CM042158.1:75921774-75936774 GCA_023376005.1 Doryteuthis pealeii
GCCCAATCGCGTCCCATGAGGTTTCTCTACTGATGCTTGCACGGATCTTTGGTTAGTATGTCCATAAATAAAAAAGTGAGTCAAGCGCTGGGAGTCAGCCAGCAGTCGACGGACGACCCGAAGCGGCTGTTGCGAACGATCCCAGTAAAGAAGAAGAAATGGAATTTAGTCCAACAGAAAAAACCTAAATAGGAAATGTGGATCGGAACTGGTTTTTTATTAAAGATCATTTTTCGACTACGACGACGGGAATTTTTTCCAGTTCGCTAGACGCGAAGAACGAAGACATGTGTTGTGACCAAAAGAGAAAGTCTTGGCTTTTGAGGAAAAGGACTGTGAACTCGCTTTTTTGTGGGGCCCCCCTCAGTAGGAACTTCTGTCGATAATCTAATTCCCACCAATATTTCCCACCCTTCTTTAAAAATTATGGTTGCCACTACAAAGTTGTTCTCGCATTCAATCAATAAATATTGGTTACCTCTACAGTGGGCGCTTGGTACTCTAAAATAAAAAAACGTCAAGATTTTATTTTTTAATCATCCCGTTCGACGAAAAAAAACAAAAAAAAATTACGGTCATCCATAAAAGGAGGGGGAGTACAATTTATGCTAAATTCCTTAAACAAACGAGGCCCCTCACTTTTTAAAACAAACCATTCTCACCAAAATAAAAAACTTTCTTTTTTAAATTATACACATTGAAGTTGCAATACTTTTTAAAAATATAAGATAAGAAACACTAATTTCAGTATTGTAAAATACGGGTGCAGAAAAAAAAATAAAACAATTCTTATGGCAGTAAAACACGGTCATAAAAATGGGGGTCCAGTTACTGATAATTTGGTAGTAATTTACCGACGTAAATCAAGTCGTTACAGGATTAACCCGAGTACATGAGATTCAGACATTTTTTTTACACAAACATCGGACTTCTCACTTCACAGACCTGACCACAGGGTCCGATGCCAGGCTATAAACTCAGCGGGCACATCAAACTATTATAGTCTTTCCGAGACTGACAATGAATGCCAAATACCATAGTTCGGCTGTAGCGAATTACGAACTTAAGACGCTTCAGAGGTACAGACCGGCTTCTATCGTCGGAATTAAGAAAACTTTTTCGCAGATTTTACTTTCTTTTTCTTTAGGAGCCCCATAGATTTTGTTCTTGTAAAAAGTGTATTTACCTTACCGTACGGAAAACCTTGACCTTAGATTACAAATAGATACAACTATTGAATGAATTTGCGAGCAGGACACACAATAGAATGAGAGAGAGATGAACACATTTTGATTTTTATGTGAAATCTCTGAATATCTTCTGTTTTTTTTTTTTTATTTTTTTTTTTGTTATTTACCGAATGTTTCCTCTTTTCTTACCGTAACCAATACGATTTTCATGGGCATATATTTGAGAAGAGAGAGAAATGAAGCGGCATGATGAGGAGAATATGGAAAGCAAGAGGTAGGATATCAGCTGCATGGGAAATTGACAAATTGATCACCATCCGCGAGGATTCAAGACCGGAAAGCACATGGCCAAGTAGAATTTCGGGAGGAATCGGAACGTCTCGACAATCGGAAATATGGGAAACAGGAAATATGGAAGTTTTTGTTTGTTAATCTCTTGATCTGATATCTCATTTGTCTCTTTGCACCTTCCTCTTTTACCCCACTGCTTTTTCCCTTCTCCTCTTTGTATCGGTGGCTTCTTCCGGCTCACTACTCTCCTTCTCCTCTCTTTCCACCTTCCTCTTCGCCCACTACTCTTTTCCTTTCCTCTTTCACGCTTCCTCTTGCACCCATTACTCTTCCTTCTCTTCGTTTCTACCTATCCCCTTTTGCCGACTACTCTTCCCTTCTCCTTTCTCTTTATACCTTTCTTCTTTACCCACTTACTCTTTTTTTCTTTCTTTTAAACCACCTTCCTCTTCGACCACTACTCTTCCTTTCTCCTCTTTCCACCTTTCCTTCTTCCACCCATTTACCTCTTCCTGTTCGGCTGCTTTCACCTCCCCCTTTGCCCACTACTCCCTCTTCTCCTCTTTGGTATACTGTCTTCTTCACCCACTACTTCTTTTTTCTCTTCTGTTCAAAACCTTCCTCTTCACCCACTACTCGTTCCTTCTCCTCCCCGTTCGTGATTTCCACCTTTCCTGGTTCACCCCCACTTACCTCTCCCCTTCTCCTTTTTACCTCCTTCCTTCACCCCACTACTCTTTTATTCTCCTTCTTTTATCCACCTCATCTTCGACACTACTCTTTCCTTCTCCTCTTTTCTAACCTTCCTTTTCACTCACCATTACTCGCCCTTTCTCCTCTTTATTACCCTTCTCACCACTACTCTTTCTTCTCTTCTTTCCCACCTTCTTCTTCACCCACTACTCTTCCTTCTCCCTTTGTACCTTCTTCTTCGCCCACTACTCTTCATCACTTTGTGCCTCCTCTTCATATTCTACTCTTCCTTCTCCTCCTACTCTCCCGTTACATGACGTGTTTATTCCCCTCTTAATATCTTCCATCAAATTTTTCTTCTTCTAATTCGTTTTCTTGTTCATATTGTAAAATCACGGTGACAATAAGAATAGACAGAGAAGTAAAAGCAAAGGCATAGACATTGTAACAGAAAGAAAAAAAAGGGAAAGAAAAAAAGAAAGAAAGAAAGAAAAGAGAAGTGTACGACAAGGAAGAAAGACGAAGTTAGACAAGAAAGAAAGAAGAAAAAAAGGAATTAACAAAGAATGAGAGAAGAAAAAGAAAGACCAAGAAAAATAAAGAAAAGAAGTAAAAAAAATCAGAATGATAGAAAGAAAGAATTAAAACAAAGAAGAAAAGAAAGAAAAGGCGAGAAAGAAAGAAAGAGAAAGGAAAACATAGTAACAAAAGAAAAAAGAAAGAAACAAGAAAAAGTAGAAAGAAAGAAAGAAATGAGAAAGAGATAGAAAGAAAGGAAAGAAGGAAAATAGAAAGAAAGAATTAAACAAAGAAGAAAAGAAGAAGAAATAAAGAAAGAAAAGGACCAGGAAAGCAAAAAGAAAGAATTGGACACAGAGAAAGAAGAGAAAGGAAAGAAGGAGAAAAGAAGACAAGAAAACGTAAAAAGAAGATGATAGAAAGACGAATTAAACAAAAGAAGGGGAAAAGAAAAAAAAAAAAAAAAATAAAAATTAAAGAAAAGATACAAAGAAAGGAAAGAAAGGAAAAGAAAGAGTTAAAAAAGAATGATAGAAAGAAGAATAAACAAGAAGAGGAAGAAAAAGAAAGAAAAGAAAGAAGAAGAAAGAAGATGGACACAGAACGAAAGGAAAAAGTAAATATGATGGAAAGAAAGAATCAAACAAAAAAGAAAAGAAGGAAATAAAGACAGGGAAAGAAAAAGGAATGACAAGAAGGAATGAAGGAAAAAGAAAATATACGAAAGAAGAAAAAAATAACGATGGAAAGTAATAAAGGGAAGAAGAAAGATAGAAGAAGAAGAAGAAATATAAAGGAGGAGGAAAAAAATGCAAAAGAAAGAAAGCAGAAATTAAGAAAAAGTAAAGAACGAATAAAGAAATGAATAAAGAAATAAATAAGAAAGAAAAATGAGATTTAAAAGAAAAGAAAAAGAAAGAAAAGAAAGAAAAAGAAAAATGAAAGAAGAAAGAAAAGAACGAAAGAAAAAGCAAAAAAAAAATGAAAAAAAGCAAAAAATTAACAAAGAAAGTAATAAGAAATGAAAAAAGGAAGAAAGAAAGGAAGAAGAAAGAATGAATGAATGAATTTATTTTTGAAGGGATAAAAAATTGTGCTGTTACCAAAAAAAAAAGAAATGAAAAAGAACAATGAGGAAAGAAGAAAGAAAAAAAATGAGGAAAGAAAGAAAAAAGAAAGAAAAAGAAAAAAAGAATGAAAAAAGGAATCAAATAAAGAAAGAACAAAAGAAAAAAAAGGAAAATACAAAAAGAAATAAAGAAATAAACAAAAGAAAGAAAGAAGAAAAGGAAAAAATATAAAGAGAAAAGAACGACAAGAAAGAAAGAAAGAAAGAAAAAAAGAAGAAAAAAAAGCAAATGAATAAAGAAAGAAGAAAGAAGAAGCAAAGAAAGAAGGAAAGAAATGAAATTAAAGAAGAAAGAAAAAGAAGAAGAAAGAAAGAAGGAAAGAAAAAGAAAGAAAAAAAGAAGAAAGAAAGAAGGAAAGAAAGAAATTATTTCTGAAGGGAAAGAACGATGACATGTTCTGTTAACAACAAAAAAAAATCTTTTTTTTACAAAAGATAACATCACTCATTAAATCTAAAAAAAGAAAAAAAAAAGACAAAAAAACTAATCAGATCAAAGGTAAGTTACGTGATAGCTGACAGAGTGTGATATCCTTAGAATATTCATGATTTGTTTGGTCTCAAAAAAAAAATCCTTTGGACAATAACAGAGCTGAGAAATAGAAAGAAGCCCACACCGTCTACAAGGTGGGAAGAAAAGACACCGGAACTTGTTGTGTTTATGCTTGAATAATTACCGAAGTACACTGATGTATGAAGAAAAAAAAAAACTGTAATCGATTTCCAAACTGCAAAAGTCTACCGACAAACTCTTTCCACTACAAGAATATTACACCAATCTTCACCCACGTCCCAAAACTTATCGCCTTCGGAGAATCAGAATAGTCTTTCGAATTTTCTATCCTAACTTTCGTTGCGTACCGCATTAATAAACTAAGCGGTCGCACTCGATCCGGCTGCCTCGATTCGCAGCTTCCAACCTCCTGGCCCTTCACGCCACAATTCAAACCACCCGCCGCCCACACGATTGCTTAACACAGAGTATGCAAGTGAGGATCTCAGAAATAGCATCAGACTCGCCAGGCAACGCTGGCGTTTCAAATCGGGTGAATGCCTATTGTCACATACCTCCTCACCCAATTAGAGATAACTTGTTTAAAAGACATGGTCCAGCCAGAGGGTCCATTAAACTAGACATCGAAGAGTATGACCGTCTGTTTACCCAGTTTCACCCGCTAGCTGACTCCACCCCACCTTGTGTTTGTTGTAAAGATTACTCGGTCGCAGGTTTTGGTAAAATGAGATTAATAGTCTCTTAAAACTTTCTGCTGTAGACTTCTATCTTCTCGAACCCAGCCAGAGATAGCTACTAAAAATGGTATAACTGCACTGATTGGGTAAGTGGTTTGGCGAGCGTAAGTTCGTTCGGGTCTCGAACCCAGCCAGAGGTAGCTGCTAAAAATGGTATAACTGCACTGATGAGAGGTGATACCTCGAAACACGTGTCTGTAGTTTACTCTAATATACACTCCCAATTGCGGTTGAGCACTTTATTTAGGAGGGATTTAACTGCAAAATTCACCGTATTCGGCGTTCAGCTAAATCTCACTTTGTTTACAAAGTTTGAGACCTCTAAGTGAAGTTCATTTCCGCTTAGAAATGTAGCGATTAAATAACCTGCTATACTTGGCAGCTGACTGTGGTGACATGGGTAAGTGGTCTGGTTTGGGTCTTGAAACCAGCCAGAGATAGCTGCTAAAAATGGTATGACTGCACTGATGAGAGGTGATACCTCGAAACGTGTCTGTAATTTACTCTCTCTCTCTCTCTCTCTCTATATATATATATATATATATATATATATATATATATATATATATAAGTTAAAAGAAAGGAAATGAATCCGACAGTATGAGTATGAGCAAGATGGAATGAAAAGAACACACAATGCTGTTAAAGAGAAAACGATTTATAAAATATACATAGCTGATACTGATCAATATTTCGATTTTACAAAAAATCATCATCAGAGCCAGTTACTCCGTGTTGTTGGTGGTCGGAGATAAAAGTTGAATGAAGAAAATCCGCTACAATAAAACGGTGACTGAAAAAAAAGATATACACATTGTGGCGGGAATGCCCATATTGGGAAATAATGTTACAACTTTCGTTCTCTTCTTTGCAAAATCAAGTTTTTTTTGTTTTTGACTTCATTCAACTTTTATCTCCGACCACCAACAACACGGAGTAACTGGCTCTGATGATGATTTTGTAAAATCGAATATTGATCAGTATCAGCTATGTATATTTTATAAATCGTTTTCTCTTCAACAGCATTGTGTGTTGTTTTCATTCCATCTTGCACATACTCATATATATATAATATACCAAAGCTGTTGGTAAATCCTCGCGATAAGAAAAAAACCCAGCAAATAGTTTGATTGTAAAAATATACTATCAAACATCAACCGGGAAGAAAAAAAAAATTTGGAAAAAAGAAAAGACCAAGATAATCCTACCAACCAAAAATAATCTATTGGTACAATATTTGGCCAAAAAGAAAAAAACAATTTATATGCATATATATATATATATATATATATATATATATATATATATATATATATATATTCATACAAAACCACAGGAACTAAAGCTAATAAGTAAAAAGTGCTCAATACCTAAGTAGAGCAAATAATAAAGATAAATCTAACGAGTCAGACGAATCTACTAAAAGTTTCGCTTAATGCACTTCAGGCCTAAACTGACAGCCCTGAAGAACATTAAGCGAAACTTTTAGTAGGTCTGTCTGACTCATTAGATTTATCTTATATATATATATATATATATATATATATATATATATATATGCACACACATATATATATGCACACACACGCATATATATACATATAATGGAGGCGCGTGGACTAATGGTTAGAGTTGTAGGAAATGGACTCGTCGACCCGAAACTGTTTGCATTTTACATAGCGCTAATACCCTTGAGAGAGGTATGAATCCATTTCTCCCTCTAGCTATGGGTAAATAGCAGGGCAGACTGGGCTCTTTAACCATCGCTAGGTAACCAGTCTAGGAGAAGGGAAACTCTGAATTCAAACCTGTTAAACTCCGCTTAATATATTGACCTTGTGTCACATCCTCCTCGTGCGGAGGGGTTGGTATATATATATATATGTGTATATATCTATATGTATGTATGCACACACATACATTTATATGTTTACATATAAGGTGATATACACGAGCATTCAAAAAGAACCCAACTCAACCCTACATATACTTGTCTGGGTTTTGTTCCTTCGTCCACATTTCTCCCTCTAATCTTTACTATATATATATATATATATATATATTATATATATATATATATGAGGAAAAATGAGTAAAGAAAAGAAATGTAGATGGATAAAAATGAATTTTATCGATATCACTTTTAATCGATATCAATTTTAAAAGTGATATCGATAAAATTCATTTTTATCCATCTACATTTCTTTTCTTTATTCATTTGTTCCTCATATTGTCGGATTCATTTCCATTATATATATATATATATATATATATATATATATATATATATATATATATATATATATAAATTAATATTCATTGCCATTTTCGTAAGTAAAGCATCTTCAATATTATTGATAAAGCACTCCATACGCAAACTGACAATTTCTAAACAATTACTTCGCTACCCCAACTTGATGGCACAACCTATAACACTACACACACACACATATATATATATATATATATATATATATATATATATATGGACTTGTTTGTCCATGTCCCCGATGAATAAACAGGCGCCTGCCCAAGAAGAAAGCAACACAGACGAATTCACCGTCGCCGGTTGCTGACTTGACTCTCAGTAAGTCTACCTTTTTTTTAAACCAGATTTTACTGTTTGTCTTCTTTTTTTTAATGATTCTGATTCAATATTAGTGAAATCTAAGAAGTGCACATAAAACAATAAAGATGCCAGCGTGTTTATAATGGACGTTAGTTTCTTAAACAACCACCAGTCTTAACCAGAATAAGAAATCGGTTCGTCGAATCCATTTCCTCCCCCGCCAAAAATGTTAACGCTCTTTGGTATGTAAGTGAAAATTATTTCAGCTGCTTTTTTGCAAAAAAGTATTTCGGAATATAAATTATATAACGCATTCGAAAAGAAACATGTCTCTTTTGCTTATCTGCTCAAACAACATAACACTGTTCTTTTTTTTTGTCTCTATTTAAATGTAACGCATTAATATAAACGTGTTTACGTCTTGCATATAGTAGACAAACATACGCGCAATAAATGTACAATAAAAACCGGGTCGCTGACCGCCCTGTCGGCTGGGGCGTTAGATTGCACCGACTGCACCTCTGCAGAGGGGTAAGACTCCCTCAATGGGGCCACCTGTTGGCCGAGGGTGGTGACCCGTGATACTTAAGGATATAACCCAAGTGGATGAGCAGTTCATGACATGCAATACTCCACTTTGGCCCTATCTTGGGCTAGACGGGCGGTCGGAGAGGCCCCCTCCGATCAATCGGCTGGTCACGTCAAGCCCTAGCACCTATATGATTGCCCCAACCCTATTGCCTTTTTGGCAAGCCCCCAACCCCTTTTTATCATATGGGTGCTAGAAGGCGGTGACTGGGGGTCTACATGACGACAAATTTCTATAAATGAACAAGAATTACGACAAATTACGAATCTTATGGTGAGGTTCCACTTTTGGAGGTTTGGGGAATGTGGAGCACCCCTTCATCCCCATTGCTTCCTGGTCCACTCTGACCCGGATTGGTAGTACCTGTTAGGGTCCCATTTATGGGTTAAATAGAAAAATGTATTTATAAACAATTGTATTATCCATTAAGAATTGATTTATTTCAAAACTTTATCGACATTAAATGACCAACTGAGGTTGATATGCCGTAAAACAAACCCAACCCAACCAAACCAAACCGGTCGCTGAGCACTCCATAACATGCAAAAATCCACATTGTCCTTATTTATGTTAGAAGCCTGGTCAAGACAAACCCTAGCACATATATGATTGACCTGACCCTATTGTCCAAACTGCAACCCCCAACTATTTTTATCATATATTTAATACAGACACTCCTATTTCGACGTGTCTCGTCTCTTCAGTGCGGCTAGACTTTGTAAATTACTCGACCGATTTTTCATCTGAGAGAGTCTCTAACCACCGGGCTATCAGCACACCCAATAACAATAAGGAAATTGCATACATACGTAAAGGCTGCCAAAGAGCTCTATCCGGTTTAAGGCTGAGGATCTTAACGTCCTGCGTATGTCGTTGAACTCTATCTGATGGTGAAGTTCGAATTCTGGAGCTCTAGGTAATATGGAGCTCCCCTTAATCCCCATTGCTCCCAGTTCCACTCAGACCCGGAGTGGTGTTAAGTATCTGGTCGGCATACTTAGTTCCAGATGTAATAAGTAAGTAAGCAAGCAAGCCAATAAGAATCCGGTGTTAGAGTATTTTTGTAAGTCCTACGTCCAAGAGAATCCAAGTGTCAATGACATAAGCTCAGAATGGGGTCTCTATTAATACAGCAGAAGCAGCAGCAGCAGTGCCAGTGATTGGACAATAGAAATCTTTCTCGGGTCACGTTGTAGTTGACGAGTCTATATTTAGGAGTGACCATTTGCCCCATGCCTTATATACCAAAAACTTGCAACAGTACCTGTTAGGGTCCCATCAATGGGTTAAATTGAAAAATAAGTAAAAAAAATTGTATATGTCTCTGTCAGTTGCCGTTGTTCGGTTTGAGATTGAATTACTTTAATGATAATCGATAACACCGATAGATTTTGGAAAGCTTCATCCTACTTAGAATAATTGGTACACTTAGCAAGAGTTTATATGGTCTAGTATTCCCTAGGGAGTTCTCCAAAAGGAGAGGTAATCATACAGTAGGGTAGGTAACTCTCAATTACTTATTACAATTAGCTTCTACTTCCCTGTGGTAATTTATGAGGAAGTGCGTCCCGGTCTCCTGCCTCAGAAATTGCAACCTGGTGACTATTAAAATAACGTCCCCAGCTATGTCGTCTCAGATTTTCTTTTATTCATGTTTGTTTAATGTCTTGTTTTTAGTTTAAATAAACAAGAATTACGACAAAAAAGAAGCGACACCCCACAAATACATTTACTTGTAGAAAATATCTATCTATCTCCATTTGTTCATATCTATCTATATTATTTTGTTTATCTATCTCAGTCCATTCCAAACTATATATCCATCTTCATATCTGAACAAGAATTACGACAAATTTCTATAAATGAACAAGAATTCCGACAAATAACGATAAATGAACAAGAATTACGATAAATTTCTATAAATGAACAAGAATTACGACAAATTACGATAAATTAACAAGAATTACGACAAATTTCTATAAATGAACAAGAATTACGACAAAATTCTATAAATAATTACGACAAATTACGATAAATGAACAAGAATTACGACAAATTTCTATAAATGAACAAGAATTACGACAAATTACTTACGACAAATTTCTATAAATGAACAAGAATTACGACAAATTGAACAAGAATTACGACAAATTTCTATAAATGAACAAGAATTACGACAAATTACGATAAATGAACAAGAATTACGACAAATTTCTATAAAGGAACAAGAATTACGACAAATTACGATAAATTAACAAGAATTACGACAAATTTCTATAAATGAACAAGAATTACGACAAATTACGATAAATGAACAAGAATTACGACAAATTTCTATAAATGAACAAGAATTACGACAAATTACGATAAATAAATAAGAATTACGCCAAAAAAAGAAAAATACATTTAACACCCTAAGTTGGTTGATTTCTTTCAAGTAACACCGACATAGCTGGGGACGTTATTTTAATAGTCACCGGGTAGCAATTTCTGAGGCAGGAGACCGGGACGCACTTCCTCATAAATTACCTTCCCTGTTACTGAGGATTGAAACAACTCCATAGTATTACTCTCCGAGGAAATCCCCACTTTATCTAAATGTACAGCATTTATACACACATTATGTCTTGCATATGTATGCTAAAAATATGTGCAAAAATATTATGAAATAAAAATATTAACGTTGTATTATTCTATTGTCCTCATCTTTATTGTTATCCGTACAACGTTTCGACCGATATGCCCTCCCGCCTTCTTCAGGTATTTCATGTCCGACTCGGGAGCCTTCTCGAATTCGGGAACCTTATTTCTGAACACGGGACTCTTCTTGTCGTAATCGGGAGCCATCACGGAACTTTGAACCTAACCCTTTCTTCAATCCACGGGGGTATCCTGTTCTCATTCCACTAACCATAGCTGGGGTACAGGTATTAAGCTGTGTTAATTATTATTCTATGACACTGTTGACCAAGATTGATCCTTCAGCCTAGAGATAACTGTCACTTACAACTGTCAAAATGCAACGCCTGTATCCACTACGTTATGTGTCCAATTAAACAACTCAGAGTGAATTTGGTGAACTTATAAACCTAATGTCTTGTTTTACATAAAATATTTACATTTTTACTTATTTTTGGAAGAATATGTGCTTAATTGAAGTCGTCCCTAATTTTGAAAGTTAATTAATTAATAATTAATTAATTAGGCGGGCTTACCTCATCTCAAAAATTCAAAGAAATAGTGTAGATAACAATAAAGATGAGGACAACAGTTCGAATAATACAAATAATACAAATTATCAAGCCTCATCCTAAAAAATTCAAAGAAATAGTGTAGATAACAATAAAGATGAGGACAACAGTCCGAATAATACAAATAATACAAATTATCAAGCCTCATCTCAAAAATTCAAAGAAATAGTGTAGATAACAATAAAGATGAAGACAATAGTCCGAATAATACAAATAGTACAAATTATCAAGCCTCATCTCAAAAATTCAGAAAATAGTGTACATAACAATAAAGATGAGGACAACAGTCCGAATAATACAAATAATACAAATTATCAAGCCTCATCTCAAACATTCATAGAAATAGTGTTAATAACAAAAAAAGATGAGGACGACAGTCCGAATAATAGAAATAATACAAATTATCAAGCCTCATCTCAAAAATTCATAGAAATAGTGTTGATAACAATAAAGATGAGGACAACAGTCCGAATAATACAAATAATACAAATTGTCAAGCCTCATCTCAAAAATTCAGAGAATAGTGTAGATAACAATAAAGCTGAGAACAATAGCCTAATAATACAACTTGCCAAGCCTCGTAAAAAAAAATCATAGAAATAGTATAGATAACAAAAAAGATGAGGACAATAGTCCGAATAATACAAATAATACGAATTATCAAGCCTCATCTCAAAGATTCAGAGAAAAAGAATATTTCTTACATATAGTTAAAGTCTCTGGAGAACTTAGTGCATCGATAATTTTCAAGGGTTTGGTTATTATTAATTCAAAAGATAATCTCGGAATTTATTATATAAAAAGTTTAAATAAAGAAACAACGTAAAACGTATTTTGCAATAATTCAAATATCTTTGAAGATTTCGTTTTGTTTTTAATTGCAAGAAAATAGCGAATAGTTATGAAAACTAAAATTTACTTTTTTGTAAGTTTTCTTATCGGTTTTTAATGTAAATTCGAGACATTTTAATGTGAAATTTGTTTTGTTTTTTCTTAAATTCGAAATTAATTTCGATTACGAAATGATTGCTGTCTGTCGATAAAAATATTTAAACTTCGTAATTAAAAATGTTCTAAGTTCAAAGAAAAAGTTATAGGAATTTAACAGAATGTAGATTAATTTTTTATGGTGATTCGTCAGAAATATATATATATATAATATATATATATATATATATATATATATATATATATAAAATTTTTACTTGAAGGCACTTACAACGCATGTATCGCATAAAATTCGAATTTTATGCGATACATGCGTTGTAAGTGCCTTCAAGTAAAAATTTAATATATACTTTATTCAGCAACGTTTCTAAAATAAACAAACATCCAAAAATCTTATATATATATATATATATATATATATATATATATATATGAAAGTTCGTTCGGGTCTCGATCCCGACCAGAGGTAGCTGCTGAAAAATAAGTCTAGCTGCACTGATGAGGGGTAAAACCCCGAAACGCGCGTCTGCAGATTACTTTATATATATTATATATATATATATATCATCATCATCATCATCATCATGTCACGATTTCAGCGCGGATATCCATGACAATCTCTCTCCATCCGTCCCTATCGCTCATCATTCTCGGGAGGTCCTCTATGCAGCATCCTGCATCCGCACAGAGCTGACCAATGTACGTCTTTGCTGG
Source organism: Doryteuthis pealeii (assembly GCA_023376005.1). NCBI lineage: Eukaryota > Metazoa > Mollusca > Cephalopoda > Myopsida > Loliginidae > Doryteuthis > Doryteuthis pealeii. The sequence goes on from CM042158.1 coordinate 75,934,919, forward strand.
TCGGCCCACACTGGCTTGTCCATGTGCTGGCTTCCACAGGAGGACGTCGCTTATGAGTTCGTCCTTACTTCTCCAGAAGTGTTCCGCGTGTCTTGTCCGTCTTACTCGGATGGTTTGAGTGATATGTGGCAGGTGGCCGTACAGCTGCTTTCTCGTGGGGTGCTGTTTCCACGTCTTGTTCAGGATCACCCGCAGCATTCTTGTGCAGCTTCTATCTAGTTTATTCTTTATTTGCTTAGTAAGGGTCCAGGTGGTGCAGCCATACAGCAGTACTGACACGGATATATATGTAAAAGAAAATTTGGTGTGTATGTGTCGACTTATAATACAGAAAAGACATGTTATTCAGATTAGAGATCTTGCATACACCTTGATATCCTTATAACTAAGAAGCACACCAAATTATGTTATTGGTTTTTACTGATTAAGGGATATAATTAATTAATTAAACAAAACCAAACCAATAGCCAATCAGAAGTATTTTTACTGTTTAATGAATATTCATGACCAGTTTCGGAAATGTTGGGTAGGTTCATTGAACAAAAACAAAACAAAAAAATAAAAAAGCGTCCTTATTATTTTACTAGTTATATTTGTTAACGGTAACAATAACATTAATTTTGTCTCAGATAATTCAATTTTTCCAGGACAAAAAAACGAAAATTTTCGAGGATTTTGAAAAAAAAACCCTATCTTTTCAAGGTTTTCCAGTACTGGAAAACTAAAAAAGCCATATCAAAAACACATTGTGTATATATATATATATATATATATATATATATTTATATATTTCTGTATCCACAGCATTTCCAATTCCATTTCATTATAAGGATATTACATAAGGATAGAAATAAAATAATAATATAATAATAATAATAATAATAATACAAACAGAAAAACGACAAAGACTAGAAAACAAAAATGGGAAGAAAAACAATTATACGGACGCTTCAAACGACAAATAGATGAGGTTGCACATCAAAAGACTTGGACATGGTTAAGAAAGGGAAACCTCAAAAGAGAAACAGAATCACTTATAATTGCTGCACAAAATAATGCCATAAGGACAAACTACATCAAAGCGAAAATTGATAAGACCCAACAAAATAGTAAGTGTAGACTTTGCGGTAATAGAGATGAGACTGTTAACCATATACTCTGCGAATGTAGCAAACTAGCACAACGAGAATACAAAGCTAGACACGACTGGGTTGGGAAGGTGATCCACTGGGAATTATGCAAAAAATTAAATTTTGACCACACAACAAAATGGTATATGCATAAACCAGAATCTGTTCTTGAGAACAAAAACGCACAAAATTCTCTGGGACTTTGAGATAAAAACGGATCACCTTATCCCAGCAAGAAGACCAGACCTAGTGTTGATAAACAAAAAAGAAAGAACTTGTCAACTGGTGGATTTTGCAGTGCCAGCAGATCACAGGGTGAAGTTAAAGGAAAATGAAAAAATAGACAAATATCTGGACCTTGCCAGAGAACTGAAAAAGTTATGGAATATGAAAGTGAAAGTTATACCAATTGTAGTTGGTGCACTTGGAACAGTCCCAAAAGCATTAGAAAAGGGTTTGGAAAGTTTGGATATCAGAGGAAGGATTGAAACCATTCAGAACACTGCACTGTTGCAATCTGCCAGAATACTCAGAAGAGTCCTGGAGACCTGAGGAGACTTGCTGTCACTCAGACTCCAGTGAAAGACCATCAGCTAACACTGATGTGAAAACTCAAAAGGAGTAAATAATAATAATAATAATAATAATAATAATAATAATAATAATAATTTAAAATAAATAAAAAGATGTAAAGAGGGAAATCGAGGTAATGGAATATAAATAGAC
>CM042158.1:75941774-75974274 GCA_023376005.1 Doryteuthis pealeii
AAGGATATTATTTTTTTGACCTTCGTTGAGTTTATTCTTTTGGCAATTGAGCCTTGATAGTCACACCACATTAACTGACATGCTTGGATTTTCTCCTTCTATTCATCATAAACGCATTAAAAATGGCCGACCATACCAACACATGTTGCAGTTCTTTTCACGTAGCATTGTAATCATTTAAGAATATACAATTTTGATATAGTGCTTACGTTTATCTAAGTGAACATTTTTCCAGTTATGCTATCGCTAAATTTGATCTTGCAATAAAATCATCTTGAAACAATTACCGTATTTCACGGCATATAGGACGCACTTTTTTCCAAAATGTTGGCTAAAAAATTACCCTGCGTCTTATACATCATAGGCGAAGGAAGCGCGTGGTGTAATGGTTAAAGTCATGGGAAATGGACTCGTCGACCCGAGTTCAAATCCTGGACGTGGTAATTGCATTTCACTTAGCGCTAATACACTTGGGAAAGGTATGAATCCTACTCTCTCTCCAGCTATGGGTAAATAGCAGGGCGGACTGGGTTCTTTAACCATGGCTAAGTAACCAGTCTAGGAGAAGGAAAACTCTAAATTTAAGCCTATTAAACTCCGCTTAAGAAATTGACCTTGTGTCACATCTTGCTCGTGCGGAGGAGTTGGTAAATATATATATACATCATAGGTGAAGTTTGAGGTCTCCCGTAGGCCTAGGCTAATTTTCTCTATGATGCTCACTAACCCAGCTTACGCTTAGTGCTTTTACCTATCCAGTACTGCCAAATTGCTTTTATACAGCTAGACTGTTTTCAACAATATATGCTTAAATACACTAAACACTTTTTTTTCCCTGAATCTGACCAGTTGAAATGGAAATGCGTCTTATATGCGCGTGCGTCTTATATGCCGTCAAATTATGCATGACACCAGAAATGTCCTTTGGATTGTATGCAAGCCATCTGTTATTCTGCGCGTTGTGCTTTTGATCTTGGCAAAAGTGTTTCGCATCGAAAAAGAACCAGATTGTTTGGGCTTCAACAGGATGTTTCACTTTGCTCAGAAGTTTCTTCTCCTTTCTCAGACGATTTTCACGGGCTTTTTCTTTGAGCAGTTGACCCCTGCGACGCTTGTATGAGTAGTAGTGAGCCCGAATTCCACCCTTTTTTTCAGCAGATTTTCGAGGAATTCTGCTGTATTAACGCAATCAGATCGTCCGTTATGTTGCTTTCTTCTAGACACAGCCTTAAAATAAATACTTTTTAATCACAAGTATTTTTCAACACTTACGATAAATTACAAAAAAAAAATAAAATAAAAATAAATAAAAACGAAAGACGTTTTTATACTAAAATAGGTTTTACTTAATCAGAAGAGAATATATATATATATATATATATATATATATATATATATATATATATATATATATATATATATATATATATACTGTTGCTATGGTCCAAAAGTTAAGTAAGTTACAAAAAACACACAACCTAAATATCGGACATATTCTGCCAAAATTATAATCAATGCCTGAAGAAGACAACAGATCAGAAACACGTGTTGCATGCTTATGTAAGTTAATTAAATTATTAAAAAAACATAATCCTTTTTGCAAACCTTTTTTTATAATATATATATATATATATATATATATATATATATAAGAAACATTTCCTGTACAATAGATTGCTGGTGTGAACGATGTTTAACATAGACAGAACGAAACTTGTTTCTGCTGTTAGTATAAAAAGATCAAATAACAAGTCACATACACATTTGCCCATCTACACAGGGTCGCACAAACGGACTTACACACAGACACGCGTGCGCACACGCAATAAAGATAGTTTTTAATTGCAAAATATTATTTATATTTATTTATAAAACAATGCTGTTCAGAAATAGTATCACACAATTTGTAAAATTTGTTTTTGTCAGATACAATATAAGTTCAAAAAAAATCATCAGTTTGTTTATTTTCAAATATTTGAAAGCCGAAGTTACAGGTGATGAGTTAAAATATGAACCTTTCATTAAGTTGATGATTTGGGGTGCCTATAGGATACTTGGTCCGTATTTTTTTTTCATCTTGATGCTTTTAAAAACAATATTTTTATTACTATTGCAACTCTCTTGGATCATCGTTTCTATAACATTTAGTTCCAGTTATGTCACAAATGATTGATTTAGTTCAGTCGGTTTAGGTCCCGCCTTGGCTAATTGCAAGGCTCTGAGTTCGATACTGAAATTTTCATGGGGCATCCAGCGAGGATCCAACTGATGATTCAGTAATAACGGATCTGCGAGACTAACTTTTATTCTAATACCCCCTCTACTTCTAGTTATTTAATAAAGGGATGTTTAGTCAGTAGCTAAAAAAAGAAAGGAAATCGATATTCACGGAATTTTACGACAAGAAGGTTCCCGAGTTCGAAGAGAGGGTTCCCGAGTCCGACAAGAAATACCTGAGGGAGGTTTGAGTCCAAAAGTTGTATTGTAACAATAAAGATGAGCACAATAGTCCGAATAATACAAATAATACAAATTATCAAGCCTCATCTAAAACATTCAGCGAAAAAGGTTTGAAAAGTCGTAAACTCCCAATAACCATCAGAATGTCGTGGCCTTATGCCAGGTGAGGACAATAGTCCGAATAATCCAAATAATCCAAATTATCAAGCCCCATCTAAAATCAGCTTATGAGTAGCAGAGCATGGATAATCTGATTTGTTGCTGACGTTAGGTGCGGCGCTCCATCTCAGTAAATTGATCTTTCTGGTCTCGCACAAGCGAAAAGGGGATAGACTCCTTCGATGCTCGGTAGATACTGACAATATGCCACTCTGCCAACTTTTACTTTTTTATTACTGTTTAATGTAATAACGTATTCCCGGTTGCAGACATACAGACACTGCATCTCCTAATAATAATATTTATCAACCCGTCCTCACGAGTAGCATGACATGCGATCAATTTTTAAGCAGGGTTTAAACAGGTTTGAATTCAGGGTTTTCCTTCTCCTAGATCGGTTGCCTAACCAAAATTGAAGATCCAAGGCATTAGCGCTATGTGAAATGCAAACCTTTTCCTGCAACGTTAACCAATACACCAAGCACCATCTCATGTTTTTGTTATTGCCAGGTATAGGGTGCGCAATACAAGAACAGTGAGCAAGGTGATACGTGGCAATTATAAATGTTTTTTTTTTATGTTAGAAGGATATGTCAATTTTTCCCTTTCTTATAGCTAAATGTAACTTCGACAAACAAAAAGATTTCAGTAACCCGGCTTCTTGTAATTGCTGCTTCTGAGTTCTCTATAAAGAATGGATCTATCGAAAAATAGCATTGATTTAGTAAGATTAAAATCGGCAGGTCAATTTTTTAAATTCAACTTCGATTTAAGCTTGTCTAATTACTTGGTTTTATGATGATGAAATTTTCTTGATGAAATGATTTTTAAAAAAACATCAAAATAAACAAAAAAAAAAAAAAAAAAATAAAAGATAAATAAGCAAAAAAAAAAAATAATAAACAACAAAAAAAACCTAAAAAAATAAATAAACAGAATTGTTTTTTTATCTAGTTTAATTTTTAGTTTTTTTATGCTTATTTATTTTAAAACAACAAAAATAAAAAATGAATAAATAAACATAAAAAACTAAAAACAAAACTAAATAAAAACAAAACAAAATCAAGTACAGAAATTAAAAAACAGCCTAAAAAATTAAAAAAAATTAAAAAATAACAATAAAATAAAATAATAAAAAAAATCCCCCCAAAAACAGTCTAAAAAATAAAAAAAAAAAAAAATAACAATAAATAAAATAATAAAAAACTCCCCCAAAAACATTCTAAAAAAGAAAAAGAAAAAAAAATTAAAAATAAATAATAAAAAACTCCCCCAAAAACAGTCTAAATAAGAAAAGAAAAGAAAAAAATTAACAATAAATAAGATAATAAAAAACTCCCCAAAAAACATTCTAAAAGAAAAGAAAAAAATTAACAATAAATAAGATAATAAAAAACTCCCAAAAAACATTCTAAAAAAGAAAAAGAAAAAAATTAACAATAAATAAGATAATAAAAAACTCCCAAAAAACATTCTAAAAAAGAAAAAAAAAAAATAACAATAAATAAGATAATAAAAAACTCCCCAAAAAAACATTCTAAAAAAGAAAAAGAAAAAAATTAACAATAAATAAGATAATAAAAAACTCCCCAAAAACATTCTAAAAAGAAAAAAATTAACAATAAATAAGATAATAAAAAACTCCCAAAAAACAGTCTAAAAAATAAAAAAATAAAAAATTAACAATAAATAAAATAATAAAAACAATCCCCAAAAAAACAGTCTAAAAAATCAGCAATAAATAAAACAAAGATTTTGTCACTATGAAATCATTTTCCAAATTTAAGAGCAAAAAAAACTTTGATCTGAGAAAATACTTTTTAATCTAAGTAAATTAAGGTCCCGTCTCTTTTATCGAACACCTCCAATGATTGATAGGAAGCAGAAAATCGATTTCTCTTCTCTCATTTTGTATTCATTGCCAGATTCTTTGATCGGTGGCATTTACCGTAATTTGTTCCAAATTCATTCCGGTTATCGAAGGACACTTGAAGCAACTCACAGTTTACCCTGTGATCATTTCTTTCTCGTGTCTTTGACGCCGTCCAGCCATTTTCTATATCGAAATTGTGTGGCAGATTTGGGCCGATACATTTAGGAGACATTAAATAACAAGTGTTTTTTCTTATTTAACAAAGAAAATATTTCTCTCTTTTGGAATATTGACCATTCTATGAGAGGTGAACGCAACAGGAAAAGCAGTGTTTCATACATTGCCAAAATGGAATGGTCTCTACAATGTTGCTCAATGTTGCGTAGGGGCCAAGTCAAGTAGTATTTTTCTGTTCTGTTTTCTAGTTTAAAATTACTAGCAAATATATGCACCCTCCGAGTGCAAGTATTTAAGTTTTAATATAATAAAATATGATATTAAATTAGAAAGGCTAATGAAACTGAATAAAAATGCAGATAAAATGATTTGGAACAGAGGGGGTATGATTGAAAAATAGAACAACTTTGAAACTAACTCTTCCATCATTTTCCATTACTCCCGTTTTTCATTGGTAAATTTTCCTAATTTAACTATTTAGTTAAAATAGGAAGTAAAGAATAATATTGCAGTTATTTCTTCTTGTTAATGATTTATTAAAGAGAATTTTGCTCATATTCAATAAGATAAAACCAAACAATTAGAAATTAATAATACTAAGCATATATTTATTAAAATACAATTTCTAATATCAATATGCAAATTAGCCTTCCCGTTCACACTGTAAACCGCTATTTTGTTGTATATATAAATACAACTGCATGTTATTAGCATGTAGATATGGTCAACAGTCTTAATGATGTATAACGATTTTTGTTAATAATTGAGGTTTAAATAAAAATAAAATCACGGAAAATGTGATGCAAATAACAAAGGGAAATTGTGACTTGTATAGTAATATAGTTTCGGTTACAGACAGACAAACTCACAATCTCCATTATAATAAGATTACATATTGCTATAAAACAAATTTATTTTTTAGTTCATGAATATTAGTATATTACATCCATAAAAATTAGTATTACATTCGTGAAAAATGTGTATATTACATTCACGAAAAGTGTATTAGATACAGTTTAATTTTAATTAAAAAATATGAGTTCAAAAAATAATTTTTAATACCTATCAATACCCAGTACATTAAGACCCTCAGACACCGCCTTCTAGCAAATATATGAGAAAAATGGCTGGGAGTTTGCCATAAGGGCAATAGGGTTAACGAGACCAACCGATTGATCAGTGATGACCTCTCCAACCGCCCGTCCAACGGATTTGGTTTGCTTTAGTTAGTTTGGTTTTACGGCATGTCAACCCTTGTTGGGTCATTTTATGCCGAAGACGTTTTTGTTTTATCCATTCTTTAGGTATTCACTTTTTAGAACGGAATTCTTAAAAACATTTTTGTATCCTTTTGATCTATTTAACCCATATATGGGACGCTAACAGGTACTCACCCTCCGGGTCGGGGTTGACCTGGGAGTAATGGCAATGTAGGTGTAATCCACACTCCCCAGAGCTCCAAAATTGAAACATCCCTATTAGATGCAGGTTAATGTCATACCCAGAAGACTAAGGCCCACAACTACTGCCTTCCAGCCAATACATGGAAAAATGGGTTGAGGTTGCCAGTGTCGGGACTATCATAGGATAATTCCATGTCAAATGATCCAGAAAAATGTAAAATTGTCACCTACCCCTTTCTGAAAAAGCTACAACATCATTTAAATTTTCTAGAGAAGCTACAACATCAGTTAACATTTTGCAAATCAGAAATCATTAATAACTTGTTGCAAGATGGGTATATTATTGACTTTTGTGAGCAAGGACTACTAATGGAAGGGGAAGGAAGAAATAAATAAATAAGAGATGATAAAGGTTTAAAAAATAGTGATGACCCAAAACAGGATGAACGATGGTTTGACCGTAGCGTGACCCCGAACTGAGAATTGAGTGACAACCGGAAGTCGGGTGTTGACCGGAAGTCACGTGGTGACGTGGAACAACAAAGAAATCTATCGGGCTCTTTTTGCTTTCGGACGTCGTAGGGTGCGGACCTGACCTTGGTCCCTTATGGGATAACAGTAATCTAGAAGTAGTGTTCTCTCTCTCTCTTTCTCTCTGCCTTTCCTCCTCTCTGGTACGAGCCCACTAGACGAGCACGATAATAAAGGAGCATTGTGACTACATATTTCTCGTGTTGTAATTTCTATCAACACCATTTTAGCACTGTGAATTTGGAGGCACGTGGACGAGACCCGCTATATAATATATACGCCGCCGCCACCTTACCGTTATTGGAGTAGCGCTCGAAAAAAAGGACAACGTTACTTATATCATTTTGGTACCGTGAAAATATACCACTACGGTACAAACTTAAAATTGGTTAACTTTTAGATTTTTGGTAGCATTTTTGGATCAAGTCCGCTGAATAAGTCATTCTTTTTGCAAAAAATATTCCATTACTCTACAACAACCTCATAAGTGCCTCGCTTGCTAAGAATCCAAATCGTCTCTCTTCGCTATATACCACGTAAATAAAGCATTAATCAGAGTGCTTCAATTCGCAGATTCAAACATCTTGGCCTTTCCCGCCACAACAAAACCAACAGCCGCCCACATACAATCTTAAAACATCTTCCCGGGGAAGGGTTTGAATTATGAAAAACACAAAACTGATTCGGGTATCAATTTCCCAACTGCAAAGGTTCGCCAACTAAGCTTTCTTCCTGCAAACAAATTCCAACAACCTCATAAGTGTCTCACTTCCAAAGAATCAGAATCGTCTCTCTTAGCCTTCGCTATTTATTACATTAATAAAGCAGGGGTTCGCACTAAATCCGGGTGCTTCAATTCGCAGGTTCAAACATCTTGGCCTTTCACGCCATAACAAAACCACTCATAATCTTAACACCGAGCATGCATCCGAGGCACAGCAGTCAGACATGCAAGGCAACGCTGACGATTTGAATCGGGTGAATCTCTATCGTTACAATAATATCAGTAAATCACCGACTAAGTCTTGCTTGCTGCAACAATATTCCAGCAGTCTTCAACCAAGTCATAATGTTATATACTGTATCAATTGACAGCGCTGGTGTGTAGTACACTGGATTAAAAACCAACACAGGTATACAAAAGAAAGCTGGACTTTATTTTCTTCCTCGGTTGGCGTGGATGAAAGGAGGTGTGCGCCGGCTTGCATGAGTGGTGGAAATGAACCATAGTTATAACAAGTCTCTTCTTCGGAGAGTCGACGGGAGTGACTGAAGTTAGTGGCTACCAAATCTCAACTGTTGAACTCCCGGTCTAACCGTCACTTTTTTCAACTTTTTACGCAGCATGCTCTGGTCTATTGAAATTACACCGGAACTGTACTGCGTGATCTGCAATCCTAGATTTGTCACCAGTCAATAGGAAGTCCTTTGTCATCCTGCTATTGTGGTTTTTCCGGACAGTTCGTTTGACCCGGTCAGCAGTAAGCCTCCGATCTTACTCACTCTTCCTCTTTATTCGATCCAGACTTCTGTCTGGAACATCCTTTGTTTCCCAATTCCCTTTGTATTTTTGAACTTCTTTTCGCGCCAAAAGAATTGAAACAATAATTAATCTGCAACAATAAGCGTCTCTCTTGGTCATCGCTGCGTATCGTTAGCAGAGGGGTCGCATTAAATCTGGGTGCTTCAATTCGTAGATTGAAATATCTTGGCCTTTCATGACACGACAAAACCAACAGCCGCCCACACTAAATTTTAACACCGAGCATGTATCCGTGGACACGGCAGTCAGACACGCAAGGCAACGCTGACGATTAGAATCGGGTGAATCTCTATAATTTAATTATTAGAACGTTTGATATGTTTACTTAAGAGCTATTTCAAAATAGTTCAATCTATAAAAAGTATAATAATCTTGATTTAAATATCTCTCTCTCTCTCCTCTCCCTCTCTCTCTCTCTCTCTCTCTCTCTCTCTTTCTCTCTCTCTCTCTTCTCTCTTCTCACACACACATACACACACACACACACTTTTCATCTTTTCATTATGTTCGATTGAAACAGATTAGTGTTATCACTTCCGCGCGCTCACCCCTTCTCTCTGTCTTTCTCCTACTTTCTTTCTTTTTTCTTTCTTTTTTTTTATTTCTTATGATATTTTTTCTGTGTAGCATGTCCTTTTTCATCTCTTTATTTTTTCATAATAAAGTCGGAATGGTCCATTATTTAGCTGAGGTGACGACACTCATAAAAGTAAAGTAAAGTAGTCGGGGCGGCCTAATGTATCAGCCAGACAGCGAGGAAGCACTAGCGCTAGACAAAGGAGATTGTTTTGGCATCTGAGGTGGAGCGCCACACCTACCATCAAGCACCACAGATAATCAGGATTTTATTTTTTTCGCATTTCATCGTGGACGATTTTGACGGTCTCATTTTTAACCAGGGTTAAAGGCATTTGAAAAACAATATATACAAAGTGTGTTGTATTTCTGGTTGAATTATGAGAAATAGCATGTACGATAAATAGTTTAAGTTCATCTTTCTTTTTTTTCTCTTTTTATGGACGATAATTCCTGAGCACCTGCTAGATAATGAAAAAAACCGCTTTCTACAATAACAGCGAAAATTCTTTTTAAAAATCACATGTACCAGACTAAGAAAACTGTATGTCTTGAGGTACTTAGCATTTCGAATGTACATATATTTATATATACCTACATAGTATATTTAACAACTACACCTCTTATATACACATGTGTGTGTGTGTGTGTGTGTGTGTGTGTGTGTGTGTGTGTAAGTGGATACAAAGACAATATATCTTCCTGTCTGAATGCACATACTTACTTCCTCCGTACACATACCTATATACATAAGTATATGAGGCGTGTGGTCTAATCGTAAGTCGTAGGAAGTGGACTCGTCAACGCGAGTTCAATTCCTAGACGAAGCTGTTGGCATTTCACATGGCGCTAATACCCTTGGGAAAGGCATGAATCCAATTCTCCCTCAAGCTATGGGTAAATAGTTGGGCAGACTGTTCTCTTTAACAATGGCTAGGTAACCAGTCTAGGAGAAGGAAAACTGTATATTGACACTGTAATCTTTTATTTTACGTACACTGTTCTTAGTGAACCAGAACGATATATGTTGTATAAGCCAAGGCAAGTTGTTTTAATATTCGTCGTTAGTTCAGAAACAACACACGCAGGTTGTATAGTCACAGGGGGCTGTTTATTTATTCCAAGCTCGTTGGGTTTTTCTTCTTCTTCTTCTTCTTCTTCTTCTTCTTCTTCTTCTTCTCTGAGAGAGAGAGAGAGAGAGAGAGAGAGAGAGAGAGAGAGAGGGGGGAGGGGGTATGGTCAAATTACGCTTAAATCATGTTTAGTACTACTAAGTTCAACCCATACGGGGAACCGTGAGCCACGTCTGATTTCACCAGAGCCCAGCCGAAAAAGGGAATATTTTTTCCTCTTCCGTTTCTCGCCCCGGCGTCACATCCACAATGAGGAGCTTTGTATGGCGTTTTGTTTTATGTGGACTTAGAGCTTTATTGAATTATTCTTAGCGGCAAAGTCTATTTCTTCTAGTGGCAATTTTCTTCTTTCAGCAATCCTAAATTCCTCGTGGCCCTGTGACAAACTTCGTTTTTGGCGATCCGGCCTCTGACTATATGTTTAAAATTCAGAGTGATAGTTTTATAGAAAAATTGTAGCTATTTTTGTCATCCTGGCAAGGTCAGCAAGTGCTAAGCCATAGCCCCAAAACATATAATTGATTTGACAGCCATATCAACTTTTAGGTCACTGCTATAACCTTTTCTTCTATCTATAAACACACTAAGAATATTTTGATTATTTTCCATTTTCCATTTTAACTAAACCATTTACGTTAACTAAAAAATAACTTCTTCATTTTCCTCTTTCGTTATAAATTAGTTGACGCCAACAAAAGAACTCATCGCGTTATGAAAATTAGTTTCACAGATCCAATGATTATTTTGCTCTTCCATAAGTTTCTTTTAATCACGAACGGAACAAATGAATTTCCATTCTTTTACAATTCAAATCCCAATGTTTAAATATCTTCCAGAATATGAATAAAAATTTCATTATTTTTGCACAAAAAGCAAGCTCTGGTGATAGTGAATATGTATACATATTTACTTTGTCGTTTATTTTCGCTGTTTCCTCCGTACATCTTATTATAATGGAGATTGTGTTTTTCTGTCTGTAACCGAAACTATATTCCTACTCAAGTCACAATTCTCTTAGTTATTGATATCACATTCTCCATGATTTTATTTTTATCTAAACCTCAATTATTAAAAAATTGTCTTACATTATTAATACTGTTAACTATGTCTACATACTGACAACATGCAATTATATTTATATATACAACAAAATAGCGGTTTACAGTGTGAACGGGAAGGCTAATTTGCATATTAATATTAAAAAATCGAATTTAATAAATATGTGCTTAGTATTATTGATTTCTAACTGTTTGGTTTTATTTTAATGAATATAAGCAAAAATCTCTTCAATGAATCTTAAATGAAATCCATTAACAAGAAAAAACAACTGTCATTTTATTCTTTACTTCCTCTTATAACTGAATACTTAAATTTAAAAAAATAACAATGAAAGACGAGAGTGATGGAAGAGTAAGTTTCAGTTGTTCCATTTTTTATTATACTCCCTCTGTTTCAAATCTTTTATTATACTCCCTCTGTTTCAAATCTTTTTATCTGTATTCGTATTTATTTTCATTAGCCTTTCTAATTTAATACAATATTTTATTACATTAAAACTTAAATACTTGCACCCGGAGGGTGCATATATTTGCTAGTACATACAATGTATTGATAGATTCGCAATTTTAATTTCGTACACCTGTAATACACACCCTAAAGTCAACCCCTCTTCTGCGTGGTAAGGTGGTGATTGTTACATACTCATACACATATACCCATGTTGGGTTAGGGTTATACACAAGTGTTCTTTTACTAGAGAGGGGAGAGAGATAGACACGGGTAGACAGAGAGATGCATATGCATTTTGCAGTAATTACTTCTTTGGCCATTTGGTGATCTCTAGTCGTTTCTATTCTTTCTCTCCATGTTGAATTCTATTTCTAGATTCTTGTTGGCTGTTTGTCTTTTATGCATTCCCTCTTCTTGGTCAGTCTCAGCATTTTCAAGTCAGCATAAGGTGATGTTCTTTCACTGGAGTCTGATGACAGAAATTCTCCTCGGGTGTCCAGTAACAAACAACCTGTGTTTGACCCTAAGAAGCCTGAGTTGGTAGAGAGAGGGGTTCGGGTAGGTGTAGGTTGTTGTTACCATAGCTAAAAAATGAACAATTCCGTTCTTATTGTGGAGAAAGAAATGAAAGAAAAGGGACATGCTACAAACCAGAAAAATATAAGACAGAAAGGAAAAAATAAAGAAACAGAGATAGAAAGAAAGAAAGAGAAAGGGGGATAAGGACATATAAAGAAAGTAGAAGCGAAAGTGTGGAAGCGATAACGCTTATCTGTTTCAATGGAATGGAATGAAAAATTTAAAAGAAGGAAAACTGTAAGATAGTGAGAAAGAAAACGAGTTAGAGTGGCTTATGCCTGGTTTGATACGAACTCAGTCGATTAGTACCACTTCTGGGGATCGAACTCACGACCTTTGATCCACAAAGCAATGTTTGAAGTCTTCTACAGTAGTCATCAGACTGATTTGCATAGGAGTGGTGCTGGCCAATGGTCGTCGTACATTTCTGGATGAGAAGGCTATAAATCACTGAGTTTCCTGTCATCCAAAGGACACTTCTACAACAGATGCTAAAACAATCTCTCTGGATTAGCGCTAGTAAAAGAGGATGGACTCCGTCGCTGTCCGGTTGATACAGACAATAGGACATCTGCTGAATTTAAATGTATGTATTTACCAAACCCCTCCACACGAACAGGGTATAACATAATGTCATTTTTTAAAGCAGGGATTAACAGCTATGAAATGAGATTTTTCCTTCACTTAAGCCGGTTGCCATACCATGGCTAAAGAGCCCAACATTCCTTACTATATACCCATAGATGGAGGGAGAAATTTAAGATTCAAGCCTTCACCAACAGCAATAGCTCTTTAATGAACATATCAAACGTTTCTCTGAATGTTTGAGATGAGGCTTGATGATTAGTATTATCTGCGTTATTCGGACTATTGTCCTCATCTTTATTGTTATTTGTACAACGTTTCGGCCGATGTACCCCCCGGCCTTCTTCAGGTATTTCTTGTCGGGCTCGGGAACCTTCTCGGACTCGGGAACCTTAGAAGTTCCGTGACGGCTCCCGATTACGGCAAGAAAGAAGGTTCCCGAGTCCGAGAAAGTTCCCGAGTCCGACAAGAAATACCTGAAGAAGGCCGGAGGGTATATCGGCCGAAACGTTGTACAAATAACAATGAAGATGGGGGCAATATTCCGAATAACGCAGATAATACTAATATCAAACGTTGTAATAATTAAATTGTCCTACTCTGGTATATTCACAGGTCCTGCTAGTATACATAAATATATTCCCAATGTTTGGGTGACTATCTCTACGACAGTATGAAAGTAAACAAACAGGCTTATATTCTGTTTGAGATGGCGATAGCCGACAATTTTGGAGAATAAGTGCTTAATTGAAGTCCTAATTGAGAATTAATTAGATGATAATTAATAAATTACGCGAGCATATCTGTTTCATTTTAAATGTCTATCTGTAGGTTTGTATAATGACTGAAACATCGAGCTCTCACACTGATGCCCTGTATTACTACAGAAGAGTTAAATTAAATGCATCCAGTCTAGGATTTGAACTCGTGTCGCTGTGTCCATTTTCTACGATGATGTCCATTACACACGGGGGATCCTCATATTATATATATATATATATATATATATATATATATATATATATATATATATATATATTATATATATATATATATCTGCTAACGGATTTGTATGAGTAGATATTTATCAAACCCATTTGCCACAGGTAAGATGGTTTGGTTTGGTTTGGTTTATTTTACGGCATATCAACCTCAGTGGGTCATTCAATGCCGATAAAGTTATGAAATAAATTCATTCTTAACGTATAATCAATTTTATTTATAAACTCGTGTTTTTTATTTAACCCATAGATGGGACCCTAACATGTACTGCCACTCCGTGTCAGAGTGGACCAGGGAGCAATGGTGATGAAGGGGTGCTCCACATTCCCCAAACCTCCAGAACTGGAACCTCACCATCAGATAGAGTTTAACGTCATTTCCAGGACATGTAGACCCTCAGCTACCGCCTTCTAGCACCCATATGATAAAAAGGGTTGGGGCTTGCCATAAAGGCAATAGGGTTGGGGCAATCATATAGGTGCTAGGGACTGACGTGACCAGCCGATTGATCGGAGTAGGCCTCTCCGACCGCTCGTCTAGTCCAAGAAAGGGCCAAAGTGGAGTATTGCAAGTCATGGACTGCTCATCCACCTGGGTTTTATCCTTAAGCATCACGGGTCGCCACCCATGGCCAACAGGTTGCCCCATTGGGAGAGTCTCAACCCTCTGCAGAGGTGCAGTCGGCGCATTCTAACGCCCCAGTCGACAGGGCGGACAGGTAAGATGTGACACAAAATCGCAAGGTAGTATATATTAGTATGGATCAGTCAGCGAATGGTACTAGTTAGGAAAGAATATGAAGACAGGCAAGAGCCCTCCCCCATTCTCACCCACCCCCTATAAAAACCAAACTTTTGGGTTATATGCAGAGAACTGGTTGCAGATCTGTATTGAAATAAATGAGTTTCTTTCCGTTGGAACAGATGCAGATGGCCAAAAATGATGACAAGCTCTGTGGTATGCAAACGGAAAGGGAACGAACAAGGAGAAAAGACAGCAAGCGAATTAAGGACAATATAATATAATATAATATAATATAATATATATATATATATATATATTATATATATGTGTGTGTGTGTGTGTGTGTGTGTGTGTGTGTGTGTGTAGAGAGAGAGAGAGAGAGAGAGAGAGAGAGAGAGAGAGAGAGCAGAGTCAAAGAAAACCACTGGATTTGTTAACAACATTCTGGTGTGTCTCTGGCGAACAACCCTTGAAATAAAATAACTTCTTTTTCTTATCAGGAAAAGAGACTTTGTATCATTTTGTTTTTTAACTAAAGCAACTCCCAAGTTAAATAAATAACATTTATTTAACTTTTAGAACTGTTCTTCTTATTCTCTCTGCTTTTCTGTCTCTCTCCAACACACACACACACACACACACACACACAAAGGCACAAACACACATATATATATAGGCACATACATATGTATATAAGGAATATCGTGGTACTTGCGTGTCGACTTATAACTCGGAAAAGTAACGTTTTTCAGCATTGAAATCTCGCATACACCTTAATATATTTATAAAAAAGAAACGAACACACTTTATTTTTTGGTTTTTACTAATTAAATGACATAGTACAAACAAATCAATCGATTTGTGTAACTCTTCACAGTTCTTCATAAATAAGTACAAAAACATCCCCTCTGGTTTAAACTCCTCGTTTGTTTTATTATTATTATTATTATTTACTCCTTTTGAGTTTTCACATCAGTGTTAGCTGATGGTCTTTCACTGGAGTCTGAGTGACAGCAAGTCTCCTCAGGTCTCCAGGACTCTTCTGAGTATTCTGGCAGATTGCAGCAGTGCAGTGTTCTGAATGGTTTCAATCCTTCCTCTGATATCCAAACTTTCCAAACCCTTTTCTAATGCTTTTGGGACTGTTCCAAGTGCACCAACTACAATTGGTATAACTTTCACTTTCATATTCCATAACTTTTTCAGTTCTCTGGCAAGGTCCAGATATTTGTCAATTTTTTCATTTTCCTTTAACTTCACCCTGTGATCCGCTGGCACTGCAAAATCCACCAGTTGACAAGTTCTTTCTTTTTTGTTAATCAACACTAGGTCTGGTCTTCTTGCTGGGATAAGGTGATCCGTTTTAATTTCAAAGTCCCAGAGAATTTTGTGCGTTTCGTTCTCAAGAACAGATTCTGGTTTATGCATATACCATTTTGTTGTGTGGTCAAAATTTAATTTCTTGCATAATTCCCAGTGGATCACCTTCCCAACCCAGTCGTGTCTAGTTTTGTATTCTCGTTGTGCTAGTTTGCTACATTCGCAGAGTATATGGTTAACAGTCTCATCTCTATTACCGCAAAGTCTACATTTACTATTTTGTTGGGTCTTATCAATTTTCGCTTTGATGTAGTTTGTCCTTATGGCATTATTTTGTGCAGCAATTATAAGTGATTCTGTTTCTCTTTTGAGGTTTCCCTTTTATTATTATTATTATTATTATTATTATTATTATTATTATTTCACTCCTTGCGAGTTTTCACACCGGCATAGACTGATGATCTTTCAATGGAGTCTGATGGTAACGAGTTTTCTCATGTATGCATTAATTACCACATTTGAACCCCTCTGTTTTTACTAGACACAGGAAATGTTATTATCTGCGTTATTCTGATTATTGGCCTCATCTTCATTGTTATCTGTACAACGTGTCGGTAGATGTGCCCTCCGGCCTTCTTCAGGTGTTTCTTGTCGGACTCGGCAACCTTCTCGGACTCGGGGACTTTCTTTTTGAACTCGGGAACCTTCTTGTCATAATCGGGAGCCATCACGGAACTTTGAACCTAACCCTTTATTTATACCCACGGGGGTATCCTGTTCTCATTCCGCTGACCATAGCTAGGGTAGAGGCGTTAAGCTGTGTTAATTATTATTCTGTGTTACTGCTGCCCTTGACCAGGAGTGAACCTGCAGTCTAAAGATAACTGTCACTTAGAACTGTCTTAACCTAACTCCTTTAGGCCATGTGTCCAATTGGACAAGAAGGTTCCCGAGTCCGAAAAGAAGGTCTCCGAGTCCGACAAAAAATACCTGAAGAAGGCCGGAGGGCACATCGGCCGAGACTTTGTACAGATAACGATGAAGATGACAATAAATCGAATAACGCAGATAATACCATTTCCTGTGTCTAATAAAAACAATTTGTTCACTTTCTCTCTTTTGTTAAAAATTAGTTGACGCTAACGAAAAGAATTGGCAGTGTTGAATTGCCCTTTGATGTTTTGTTGTCTGATGAAACCATTAGCAAATAGGGCTGATTATTTCCAATCTATTTAATAAGCACCCAATGGAGTCAAAGACATTTATTAAATTACTTTTTGAATTTAGGCTAGATATGGGTTGCATGTCTAGCACGCCTGTTTAATCCGTCGATTTATAAAATTACCTTTCTTTTGATCTTGGGTCCCGCTATTATTATTATTATTATTATTATTATTATTATTATTATTATTATTAGCTTGATCCGTGTAAAATACACGGTATTGTCAATATTGAAAACATTACCCAAACAGATATTTCTGCTCTCTTGATCTCTGTTTCTCATGTTTTGAAGGCAGTCTTTTCTGTATTCTTCTCTGATGCGAACGAGATTTAGGTGCTCATCATTTCCACCTAAATTCCACAAAGTTTGATTGACAAGAAAACCCATCATATATTTTGAGACCTTTATTTTTTAAATCTAGCCCAACCAATGGTGATTGTGAAATACAAAGAAAATGACTTTTTCTTTTATTTTTAGTAACAACACATACAATAGAAACATTTATACATAGAAGAAAACATCAAATGAAGATTTCTTAATATAGGAAAAATATATTTTAATAAATTGCAAACATAACCACATCCAATAATGATTATAAATAAGAAGAACAGACATTTTTCTTTCAATATAAATTAATGAAGATGAGAAAACATGGATTTCTTTAATATTAACGCATCCATTTTGAAATGTATGGTAATTATTTTAAAATACATTGCAATGATATCACATCTAATAAAGACACACATATAATAAAAAACATGTATGGCCTTAAATGTAATTCCTACACCATCCAAACAAAAATCACAGTTTTAGAATAATTTTAAAATGGGTGAAATGAGAATTTGGTGATTAAGGGACACCAGTTAATTAGGGTGTACATTTTTGCGTTTTAACTTGAACGATTTGGAAGGTCTCAATATTAACCAGATAGTGTTGTGAGATGATAACGGTCGTATTTATTTTAGAAACATCAGTATAAATCTATTCATATATAAAGGACAGTTGGTGTGTATGTATGTCATGAGGAAACTACAAAAATAAAACAATTAAAGACAAAATATATATATATCCACATTCACTATCAAATGCCGCATCCCCAAAGACATACTGTATAGCGAGTTATTATAGGGAAACCGACCAGTAGGGAGACCACGCAAGCGCATTAAAGATGTCTGCAAGAGAAACATGAAGACATGCCACATCAACACTAACACATGGGAGGTGTGTGCAGAAGACCGTGCGACCTGGCAACTCCTTGTCAAACAAGGAACGAAGAGGATTGAAAAAGAGAGGAAAGAAGCCGCCGCGGAAAAGAGAGCCAAAAGGAAGGAGAGACAACAGCAACACCAGCAGACATCACTGTTTGTTTGCAGTCACTGCACCAGAGATTGCCATTCAAAAATTGGTGCTTTTCAGCTACTCACGCAGTTGCAAATTTAAAAAAGTGGACATTACGCCATCGTCTTTAGTAGACGGAACGATACCAACAACATCACCAGAGCCTGATTTTTGAGCAAAAATTATGAAGATTTTATTTATATCTGGGAATATTTTCAAGAATTAGGATTTGAATAGCAAGAGAAGGGAGCGTCATTGGTTGTGTTCATGATTAAAACATAAATCATTTATCGACAAAATCTTACCCCTGCCCACTCACTCACCTTTTTACTACTTCCTTTTCTGCTTCTTTGGATGAAATTTCTCTCCAGGAAGGCTGATCCATTTTCTCTTTGAACTTGTTTCTCTCACACTGTAATTTTTCACCTTTCTCTGCATATCCTCTCTCACTCTCTCTTCTCTTTTGATTTTCTCTCCCTCCCTTTCCAATGATTTCCTCCTGACCATTCAAATTCTCCTCACAAATGCTATCCCACCCACGTGACTTCATCCCCTATTCTACCCCTCCCCTGTCCACTTTCTCTTCTATAAAACACTTTTATGATGCTTTAATGATCAAATAAACAACTGATGAAGCTGAGCTTAATGTTTGGTGAAATATATACACTTGTCTGAGTTTTGTTCCTTTGTTCCACATATCTTTACTACATTCTGTCAGATTTCATCTAATCCCCCCTCCTCATAAATCATTTATATAAGACCAAAACAATCAATGGATCTGCGAGACTAAGTGTTTATTATCACCCCCATGTAGCGAGATCGAACGGCAAAACTCCCAAACCTGTAATGAGCCAACAACGGTCCGTCGGTCGAAGAGACAGCAAGTGGCGTGTTGGCGGAAGCAGAAATGTGACAAGTCCGACTAGTGGTGAAATCGTGAGTGTCCTCGAGGCCGCGATTTGTAGTGATAAGTCTCGTAGCTGGCGAGACGAGAGTTGTGACGTTTCTGGCCAGACCGAGTATAAAAGGAGACGTTTGGACAGTGTCGAAGAGGAAAACACGACGGACTCAGTTTGTCAAAATTCGTCTCAAGTGTTACGGTGTCTTTGGTAGAATCAGAATTACATTTCGTTTGCTAGACACTCTATCCAGCCTACACCGTGTAGCCACTTCTAGTATATAGATAGATATCTTCTGAAATTTTAGACACTATTATTACTAATTATTTTCTTTCATTTAATGGACTGATTAAGTCTACTGGGTTTTGAAATGCACAATAAAAAGGTTTACTTATAATTGTCTTAGATAAAATTGCTCATCTTAACCCTCTGCAGATTGACTTTATTTTTACATTTTCACAATTTTAATGAACCTCAGATTTAAATTGTAAACAGATTTGAAAACAAAGATCCAAAACAGACTGAATCAAATTTATCCAAGGTTTGTCCAAAAATTATCATGATATTTTGTACTTTTTGACACACTTTGTATTCTGAAAGAAAATAACGTTCCATTCATTATTTTTTTTCAGAATACAAGGTGTATCAAAAATGTACCAAATTTAAAGCTGTATTTACCAAGATAGAAATGAAGAATGAATAGAACGTTATTTTTTTAAGAATACAAGGTGTCAAAAAAGTACAAAAAATCTTGATACTTTTTGGACACACCTTGTATAACACATAGCCTGCTATAATAAATTGTTATTATTTAGTATCAGCTATAAGCCTAGTAAGGGTTGTGGTTAGCCCAGAGCTTCACAAAGGGGTCATTGTAGATCCCTGAGGCTGAAACAGATTTTGTCAGGGTTAATAAAAGCAGAGTGGTCCACACAGGGAAGGGATTTACTTGTTAGCATTTATAAATTGGATTATCTCTGTATTTGTTGTGTCTCTGACGGGGGATGCAATTAAAAGCAAAGCCCTGTATCAAGACCCAACAGTGTATTTTATTGCTTCTACAAATGTTTAAAAAAAAGATATTAAAGAAATCTACATATATTTTCTTTTTTGATAGTTAAACACGATACTAAGTATTTACTAACTTTACTATCTGACTAATTTTGGTCAGGTGACAAAAAATATTGACAGGTCTCGTATATATTTTTAGTGCAAAGAGAAGAGTGAACTAAGTGTGCCACTTGACGTGTTTGGGGGGTCACGTGACAAGCATCATCAAGGTAAAAATAGGTAAATGGAAAGAATAATTAGTTGCATTCCGTTCATTGTGTTGCCCACCTGGGGATCGAAATACATTAAACTTAGGTCGGGGGAAAGTATTTGTTTGTTTTAAAATTCAAAATTAATTGCATATTGTTTACTTATATATTCTTGAATACTTTTTTTCTAGCATGGACTTTGCAATTTTATTCTTTTAAATCACATGCACACACACACACACACACACACACACCACACACACACACACATATATGTATATAGTGTGCGTGTTTGGGTATAATATATATATAATATGATTGTATATATATATATATATTATATATATTATATATATATATATATATCGTGCTTGTGTTGTTCGTATATATATATATATATATATATATATATATATATATATATATATATATATACATATACATATATATATATATATATATATATATATATATATATATATATATATATATATATATATATATATATATATATATATATATATATATATATTTATTTGGTGTTTATGTATATATATATATAATATATATATATATATATAATACGTGTGTTTGTTTGTGTGAGTAAATTTCCCCAGTGTACACTTATTAAAACTTGAAAATATTTCGTTTGGTCGATAAATTGGAATGAGTTCGGTCGGCCATGTTTGTTGACAGTGGGAAATTCGCTAAGTTGGATCTAAACGCTTTAAGTTAATTACGCAGAAGATATCTCTTGAGTCAAATCACATGCTTCAATGGTTGGCAAGCTTGCAGAGTAAACTATTGATAATGGGTTCGATTATCAGTGAATACCCCGAACATCTGGCGTTATTTTAAATCCAGATAAGCTTAGGAAATGAGGCCGAATGATAGCTCCTAAGCAGAATATCCCTGTGAAAATACAGGGTGATTGAAAAGTAACTCCCTATTATCTCAGAACCATTTTAGAATTACCGAGATAATTGTATGGTGTGGAACAGGGGTCTGCAACCTATGATCCGCGTGTTGTATAGCGGCTTCAAATTCACGACGCTAAACTGTTAGTACTGGGGTTTTCACTGTACCCAAATCGATGTACGTTAATAGTCAGCTACTACCGACTACTGGACTTCAATAAACAACAGATACGTATGTACAAAGAGAGGACCCTTCTTCATTTTCTTCGGTGTGTGGGTGGTGAAGGCGCAGAGCTTACAATGAGTGCCCGAGGGGTGTTTGCTGACAGGATAAGTGAAGTGTCCTTTCGGCTGCCGGTTTGCGTCTCTGTGTGTCCGCTCGAATCTTCTCTCTTTATATTGATAGATACGCCTCCGCATCTTTATCTTTTGATCTGATAACGGACATTTGTTATATATTTCTTTATCTTCTCCCTGCTTCCTTCCTTGACCGGAAACACTCTCTTCTGCTTTCTCTTTCTTTTTAAATATATATTTTTATCTTTCTCTTTGTCCCTCTGTCGGAAGCTCCGTTTTCCGGGCGAGGACAATACAACACGCATGCCAGATCCGGTCCGCAATCCATAAGCATCTGGCCGGCATTCACTAAGACAACTATTATAATAACCAAACCAGTAAAGGAAGCAGACGGTGGCTTAGATGCTCGTTTTTCTTTCTTCCAGACTGTGATTATATCAGTACTGCTGTATGGCTGCACCACTTGGACTCTAACCAGGCACTTTGAGAATCAGCTAGATGGGAGCTGGACAAGAATGCTGCGCGCGGTCTTGAACAAATCCTGGAAACAGCACTCCACAAAAAACAGCTGTACGACCACCTAAGAATTAACAGTTTTATTACAATATTCATGGGTTCTGTTTTTTTCTGGGTCACTCTGTAATATCATTATAGAAGGGGGGATATAGGGGGAAATAGATATTCGAATCAAGAAGTTCCTGCTGAGGGGGGACCAAAAACAAGCGAGTTCACCGTCTTCTCACAATCCAGACTTTCTTTTGGCCAACACATTCTTCGTCTTCGTCTAGCAGCTGGAAAATCCGTCGTCGTAGTCGAAATAATCTTTAACAGTTCAAAATCGTAATTCCTATTTAGTTTTGTTTCTGTTGGACTTAAAATCCATTTCTTTACTGGGTCGTTTGCAAAGCGCGTCGTCGTCGTCGTCGTCGCCTGCTTCTGCTGCTGCTGCTGCTGCTGCTGCTGACTACCCAGCGCTCGACTCACTTGTTATTTATGGACATATTTACCCAAACATCTGGGTACATCAGTCGAACCTCGCGTCCATCCAGTGCCCAAATCGCATTTGTTTTTGCATGCAGGAGGACGCGAGTTCGATCCCGGCAGACAAGACAATGTCTTGCTCTTTTTTCTTTCTCGTTCTCCATCACAATCATGATACTCAACTAGGGTGGTTAGGACTAGGGTTAGGGTTAGAGTTTAGGGTTAGGGTTAGTTTAATGGGAAAATAAATAAACAATTTGGGTCTATTTTTTCTGGGTCATCATGTAATATTATGTTACTCAACTAACAAATAACCAAAACTGGTATCATGCAAGCGTTAGATTCTTCGAAACGCATAAAAATATACAAAATTGATGGTTGTACGAATAATTTTGTCGTTGACTGTATTTCACATCAAGTACCAATAAGAACTTCTAGAATTGATTATTGAACCAGATGTAAGTATATTTAAACATGTTCTTCGGCTTCATAAGAAGAGTTTTAATTTGCTAATATCAATTGGATTATTTTTGGAAAAGAAAAATCCGGGCACAATAGGCGTAATTATAAGATCTCTGATACTGCGATAACATAGTTGTAGACTCTTAATCTGGAAGACGCAGTTTTCCGAACTCGAAGAACTGAGCGGGGGAAAATGGTGTCATTCTAAAATGTAAAAATATAAAAGATAAAAAGATAAAATATATATATATGTATATATATATATATGTATATAAAATCCCATCGTTTATGACAGCCAATTAACATAATTCTAAAATCTCTGAGGCACACAGTACAATTTAATTCATTTCTAGTCTAGGCGTCAAATTTGTAATTTTGTTTTTTTGTAATACAATCGAAGTAATTAGTGAGTGTGTTTGAGTAGATCAGCAGAATTCTAAAGTGTGCCAGATCCCCGTTGTATGCGTTTTGATATCAATTCAAGAAAACAGCTCGAGGTGAATCAGATATTCATTGTCTTCAATGTTTTGTGTGATGAGCAGTAAATTGTTTTATTTATATTTCTTCGCCTTCCGGATTGACCATTGTTCTGTGCAGTATTAATTACTACGGATAAGACGAGCGCATTTTTTTTTTAAGTGAGGGGTGTTATTGCTTTTTTCTTTTTCTTTAAACTCAATCACCCACTTTGCTTACTTGCGCGTTCCTTCGTGTTCTTATCCAATTAGAGAACCAGTCAATCAATTGAGCAATTACGCTTCGCCTCGAAATAATTTATCCACGTTTTGTGTGCGTCAGGACATATTGATGATAGAACCTTATATCAATTAGGATGGAGCCACGTGGTCTAATGGTTAGAGTCATAGGAAATGGACTCGTCGCCCCGAGTTCAAATCCTGGACGTTGTAATTGCATTTTCACTTAACGCTAATACCCTTGGGAAAGGTATGAATCCTACTCTCCCTCCAGCTATGGGTAAATAGTAGGGCAGACTGGGCTCTTTAACCTTGGTTAGGCAACCGGTCTAGGAGAAGGAAAACTCTGAATTCAAACCTGCTGAACTCCGCTTAAGAAATTGACCTTGTGTCGCATCCTGCTCGTGTGGAGGGGTTGGTAAATATATATATCAGTTAGGTTGGCGCCAAGTGGTCTAATGGTTAGAGTCAAGGGAAATGGACTCATCGACCCGAGTTCAATACCTGGACGAAGCTGTTGGCATTTCATATATCGCTAATACCCTTAGGAAAGATATGAATCCAATTCTCCCTCCAACTATGGGTAAATAGCAGGGCAGACTGGGCTCTTTAACCATGGCTAGGTAACCAGTCTAGGAGAAGGAAAACTCTGAATTCCAACCTGTTAAACTCCGCTTAAGAAATTGTCCTTGTGTCGCATCCTGCTCGTGCGGAGGGGTTGGTAAATATATATATTAATTAGGTTGGACATTCCTGTGGTGTTAGCAAGTTAGTTTCGCAGATCATTGTAAGTGAATTCGATTCTCACTGGGCTCCCCACCCTTCTGGCCTTGTGTCACATCTAAGTTAAGCTTAGTAAATAACTGGGCACCTCCCGTGGTGTAATGATTAGCAAGCTAGATTCACAGATCATTGTTAGTGAGTTCGATTCTCACTGAATGCCCAACCCATCTGGCCTTGTGCCACATCTAAGCTAAGCTTAGTAAATAACTGGGCACCTCCTGTGGTGTCAGGGTTAGCAAGCTAGATTCCCAAATCATTGGTAGTGAATTCGATTCTCACTGGGCGCCCCTTGCATCTGGCCTTGTGACACATCCAAGTTACGCTTACTAAATAACTATACCCAAGATATTTGGGCATACTCACTCACACACATTCGTTCTCAGACACAAACTCTCTCATTGTCTTACGCACACACGCACACACACACACTGTTTCTCTCTCTCCTTCACACACAATATCTCTCACAAACTCTCTCTGTCTCACTCACAAACTGTTACACATACACGCTATCTCCCATTCACACTCTTTCTCTCTCATACACAGTCTCTCTTTCTCTGTCTGTCTGTCTGTCTGTCTCTCACTTACCCAAAAGCACGCGCCTTCTATTTCACATACGCACACACACACTCACACATACGAGGTCTCTCTCTCTCTCTCTCTCTCTCTTTCTCTCTCTCTCTCCTCTCTCTCTCTCACTTACCCACAAGCACGCACCTTCTATTTCCCATACACACACACACACTCACACATACGAGGTCTCTCTCTCTCTCTCTCTCTCTCTCTCTTTCTCTCTCTCTCTTTCTCTCTCTCTCTCTCTCTCTCCTCTCACACACACACACTTACTCACAAGCACGCACCTTCTATTTCACATACGCACACACACATACATGGTCTCTCTCTCTCTCTCTTTCTCTCTCTCTCTCTCACTCTCTCACTTACCCACAAGCACGCACCTTCTATTTCACATACGCATACACACACTCACACATACGAGGTCTCTCTCTCTCTCTCTCTCTGTCTATCTCTCTCTCTCTGGTCTCTCTCTCTCTCTGTCTCTGTCTCTGTCTGTCTCTCTCTCTCTCTTAAAAGTCCACCTTGCTATTGAATTTTTCCTTTGCCTCACTTTTTCTCACCTGTATAATTCCCGACCAAATTGCTAATTAATTCTTCGAACCTTTCTTTTTTTTTTTCAAGAATGTCCTCATTACCAAAGACACGATATCAAAAAAAGAAACTTAGAATTAAACCTGATTACTTTTTGGCCTCCCCCCCCCCCAATTCACTTTGATCACCTTTTTTTTTCTTTAACCCCCAACTTTCGTTAATTAATATTTCGATCGGTTTTTTTTTATAGGAACAGCAATGGTGCGAAAATGGACACAAGTGTAGCTGAACTCCAGGTTCGTTGGTTGGTTCGATTTTACGGCATGTCAACCCTTGTTGGGTTATTTTATGCCCGAGACGAGAAAGGGGCGATTACCAAGATCCGTTCACTGTCTCTTATAAATTTACCTTAGATCTGTCTATCTATCGATCTATCTATCGATGAAATTCAGTGCTATCTGATAGTTACTTGGTTGCTTGGCTGGTTGGTTGGATTTTACGGCATGTCAACTCTTGTTAGGTTATTTTATGACGAAGGTGAGAAAGGGTAAATAGCAGGGTAGACTGAGCTCTTTAACCATGGCTATGTAACCAGTCTAGGAGAAGGAAAACTCTGAATTCAAATCTGCTAAACTCCGCTTAGGAAATTGACCTTGTGCCGCATCCTGCTCGTGCGGAGGGGTTGGTAAAATATATATATATCAATTAGGTTGGACATTCCTGTGGCGTAATGGTTAGCAAGCTAGATTTGCAGATCATTGTTAGTGAGTTCGATTCTAACTGGGCACCCCATTCTTCTGGCCTTGTGCCACATCTAAGCTAAGCTTAGTAAATAACTATATACAGAAAATCCAGGGCACCTAATTTGGTGTAATGTTTAGAAAGCTAGTTTAGCAGACCCTTGGTAGTGAGTTCGATTCTCACTGGGTGCCCCATACTTCTGGCCTTGTGTCACATCTAAGTTAAGCTTAGTAAGTAACTAGGCACCTCACGTGGTGTAATGTGCAATTACCAAGCTCCGTTCCCTGTCTCATATATCTTACTTTAGATCTCTCTATCTATCGGTCTATCGATGAAATTCAGAGCTATCAGATAGTTACTTGGTAGGTTGACTGGCTGGTTGGATTTTACGACATGTCAACCCTTGTTGGGTTATTTTATGCCGAAGGTGAGAAAGGGGACAATTACCAAGCTCCGTTCACTGTCTCATATGTCTTAATTTAGATCTGTCTATCTATCGATCTATCGATGGAATTCAGTGCTATCCGATAGTTACTTGGCTGGTTGACTTATTGGTTGGATTTTACGGCATGTCAACCCTTGTTGGATTATTATATGCTGAAGACATTTTGTATTATTCATTGTAGATGAATATTCAATATTTCTTTAAACTAAATTTTTACAAACAGATTTTGTTCTATTTAACCTATAGATCGGATCAAATAGATAATACAATTTCGGATCAGAGTGGACCTGGGAGTAATTGTGATGAATGGGTACCCCACAATCTCCAGAACTCCGAAAGTAAAAATCCTCCAGTTGATGCAGTTTAACGTCATACCCAGGACACTCGGCCACCGCCTTCTAGCACATATATGATAAAACGGTAGGAAGCGCGTGGTGTAATGGTTAAAATCATGGGAAATGGACTCGTCGCCCCGAGTTCAAATCCTGGACGTGGTAATTGCATTTCACTTAGCGCTAATACCTTTGAAAAGGTATGAATCCTACTCTCCCTCCAGCTATGGGTAAATAGTAGGGCAGACTGGGCTCTTTAACCTTGGTTAGGCAACCGGTCTAGGAGAAGGACAACTCTGAATTCAAACCTGCTGAACTCCGCTTAATAAATTGCCCTTGTGTCGCATCCTGCTCGTGCGGAGGGGTTGGTAAATATATATATGATAAAAGCAGTTGAGTTGCCATATTTGCAATAGGATTGGAACAATTATATAGGTGCTAGGGCTTGATGTGACCAGCCGATCGATTAGCGAGGGCCACTCTGATAGCTTACTTATCCCAAGTAAGGGCCAAATTGGAGTGTTGCAAGTCATGGACTGCCGGGCATGAGGAATTCGTCCTTAAACAGCAAGGGTCACCACCCACAGCTAAAAGGTGACCCCATTAGGGGATTCTCCTCCTTTGGAGGGGTTCAGTCAGTGTGTTCTACTCCACCGACAGGGCGGTCTTACTCATCAGCAGCAGTGCTGTCTGCGTACTCAACTGCCCGAGACGATAGAACGGGCGGAACTCCCGTTTAAAGATAATAATTATTACTTTGCATTAATGGTGAAATGGGGCCGGGTTAGCTCAGTCGGTAGCGCGTTCGGCTAGAAACCACAAGGTTCCTAGTTAGATACCGGTCCTCGCCAACTCAGCGTATGAGTAGCACAGGGATCTGTGCGGTAAAGTAAGGAGCTGATGGTAGGTGTGGCGCTCCACCTCACATGCTAAAACAATCTTTTTGGTCTAGCGCTATTGAAAAGGGGATAGACTCCCTCGTTGTCTGGCTGATACTGACATTAGGCCGCCCCGACGAACTTACTTACTTTTACTGGTGAAAAGATATTTAAAAAATCACACATCTATTAATAATGGAGATTTGGTCTCTATTTTCTGTAACCGAAACTACTCCACTGCTTACGTCACATTACACAAAATCGTCAAATATAGAATGAAGAACAAGCAATGACATTAATTTTTTAAAAATCGTATCATTACTTTAAATGGAAAAAAATTATTTTCGAAATTTGAATTCAATTTTTTAAAATTACTTTTACACTTTCCTTTTTTTCAGTAACAACGGGTTAATTAAAAGATTATAAATGTTACATAATCTATGCGGTTGCATAATATCATTGTCAATCCCCTGTATTTCTAAAGGGATGGCCCTTTTCATATAACGGACGGGACTTTCCATGGAATAGTACAGGAAGCCCGCGAAATACGTGAAGTCACGTGGGACCTGGTTGGGTCCTCAGTTTCAGTTGGGACGTCGGACAGAGAAAATGTCCTGCCTTAACTGGAACTCAACTGCATACGCGCGCTATGTTAGTCAGATGTTTAGTTACATGAAATTTTTAGTTAAGTAAATAAAAGCTTAAGAAAATAACACGGTTTTGTGGTTGGTGAATGTGTTGGTAACAAGACTGGTCTAGAAGAAAAAATGAGTTAAGTGCGACCGACCACCAAGAGAAGTCCAGACGCTAGAAGAGATGTTAGAAGAGAACTTACGATATCAAAGACGCCAGAAGAAGAACAGAAAGTAAGTAATGAAAAGGGTATACAACATAAATAGATAAATACTTTTGATTTTGTGTAAAATTTATGTGTAAAATATTCAAAGTAATTACTTAATTAATAATTGATAAATGCACGCAACATTTTATTTGGGTGGGACGGAACAAAGTTTCCATTTCAAATTGTTTTATTATTTTTTTCACTTTTAATAAATTTGATGGTTTTACTTACTTGTGATACACACTCTCTAACATTGAATTTTTAATTCCCACTTCCTCAGGCAATATATTTTAAGAATTAATTTTAACACTGCCCAGAGGGCGTTTTTAGCTAGTAAATACAATTAACTTTCCTGAGAATTTAAAGCAAACATTCTTCCAGGCAGTGCTATCATATGGCACCACTCCTTGAATGCTAACGATTCACCAAGAGAAAAAGCTAGACGGGAGTTGCGCAAGGATGCTGAGTGCTGACTTGAACAAATTTTGGAAGCAGCAATCCACAGAAAGTAGCTGTATGGAGACTTGCTCCCTAGAAACCGTCAGAGTAAAACAAACAAGAGATGCTAAACATTGATGGAGAAGCAAGGACGAACTCAGTAGTGATGTCCTCCAGCAAAACACTGCAACAAGCAGCTCTGTGGGTTCTGGATCCTGCTTGGAGGACCTCACAGGGCCGATAGAGACGGGTAGAGAGATAAACTCATAGATACCCATGCTGCTAGCACGACTTAATGATGATGATAATGATGATGATATATCTTTAATCATGTGAATTCCCTCCTCTCTCTCTTTCTCTCTCTCAATCTATCTATCCATCTATCTCTTGCTTTATCTCTGACTCTTTCTAGCCTTCGCCCCCCATCTCTTCGTGCACATGTGTGTGTGTGTGTGTGTGTGTGTGTTGTGTGTGTGTGTGTGTGTGTGTGTTCGTGCGCGTGTGTTGAGCATCAGGCCAATTCGGCAGTCCAGTAGGGATTTTCAACTTCACCTCATCGGAAACATCGGAAACATTCGGAAACATTCGGAACTGCCGAATTGTCTCCCCTCCCGTTACCGAAGTATTGCAAAAACTTTTGGCCCACCGTAGTTCTGTCTCACGTTACCAATATATTACAAATATTGTTACTCCATCTAGTCGTGACACACATTACCAAAATGTTGCAAACCTTGTGACTCCATCGTGTAACTCACGTTACCAAAATATTGAAAACATTGTTACTCCATCTAGCTGTGTCTCACATTACCAAAATGTTGAAAACATTGTTATTCCATCTAGCTGTGTCTCACGTTACCAAAATATTACAAACATTGTAACTCCTTCTAGTTGTGTCTCACGTTACTAAAATATTGCAAACATTATGACTCCATCTTGTTGTAACTCACGTTACCAAAATGTTACAAACATTGTGACTCACTCTAGTTGTATCTCACATTACCAGAATAAAACAATATTTTGACTTCCTTAATTTGAGCTTCACGTTACCAAAATGCTGAAAATGTTTAGACTACCACTAGTTGTATCTCACGTTACAAAATATTGAAAACCTTTTAAGTACCCTTAATTGTTTCTTAGTTTAAAAAATATAGCAAAAGTTTAGACTAAGCCTAGTTGTATCTCACGTTACCAAAATATTGAAAACCTTTTAAATAACCTTAATTGTTTCATAGTTTACAAAAGTATAGCAAAAGTGTAGACTAAGCCTAGTTGTATCTCACGTTACCAAAATATTGAAAACCTTTTAAGTACCCTTAATTGTTTCTTGGTTTACAAAAGTATAGCAAAAGTGTAGACTAAGCCTAGTTGTATCTCACGTTACCAAAATATTGAAAACCTTTTAAGTACCCTTAGTTGTTTCTTGGTTTACAAAAGTATAGCAAAATGTAGACTAAGCCTAGTTGTATCTCACGTTACCAAAATATTGAAAACCTTTTAAGTACCCTTATTGTTTCTTGTTTACAAAAGTATAGCAAAATGTAGACTAAGCCTAGTTGTATCTCACGTTACCAAAATATTGAAAACCTTTTAAGTACCCTTAGTTGTTTCTTAGCTTACAAAAGTATAGCAAAAGTGTAGACTAAGCCTAGTTGTATCTCACGTTACCAAAATATTGAAAACCTTTTAAGTACCCTTATTTGTTTCTTAGCTTACAAAAGTATAGCAAAAGTGTAGACTAAGCCTAGTTGTATCTCACGTTACCAAAATATTGAAAACCTTTTAAGTACCCTTAATTGTTTCTTAGCTTACAAAAGTATAGCAAAAATGTAGACTAAGCCTAGTTGTATCTCACGTTACCAAAATATTGAAAACCTTTTAAGTACCCTTAATTGTTTCTTAGCTTACAAAAGTATAGCAAAAGTGTAGACTAAGCCTAGTTGTATCTCACGTTACCAAAATATTGAAAACCTTTTAAGTACCCTTAATTGTTTCTTAGCTTACAAAAGTATAGCAAAAGTGTAGACAAAGCCTAGTTGTATCTCACGTTACCAAAATATTGAAAACCTTTTAAGTACCCTTAATTGTTTCTTGGTTTACAAAAGTATAGCAAAATGTAGACTAAGCCTAGTTGTATCTCACGTTACCAAAATATTGAAAACCTTTTAAGTACCCTTAATTGTTTCTTGGTTTACAAAAGTATAGCAAAATGTAGACTAAGCCTAGTTGTATCTCACGTTACCAAAATATTGAAAACCTTTTAAGTACCCTTAATTGTTTCTTGGTTTACAAAAGTATAGCAAAATGTAGACTAAGCCTAGTTGTATCTCACGTTACCAAAATATTGAAAACCTTTTAAGTACCCTTAATTGTTTCTTGTTTACAAAAGTATAGCAAAATGTAGACTAAGCCTAGTTGTATCTCACGTTACCAAAATATTGAAAACCTTTTAAGTACCCTTAGTTGTTTCTTAGCTTACAAAAGTATAGCAAAAGTGTAGACTAAGCCTAGTTGTATCTCACGTTACCAAAATATTGAAACCTTTTAAGTACCCCTTATTTGTTTCTTAGCTTACAAAAGTATAGCAAAAGTGTAGACTAAGCCTAGTTGTATCTCACGTTACCAAAATATTGAAAACCTTTTAAGTACCCTTAATTGTTCTTAGCTTACAAAAGTATAGCAAAATGTAGACTAAGCCTAGTTGTATCTCACGTTACCAAAATATTGAAAACCTTTTAAGTACCCTTAATTGTTTCTTAGCTTACAAAAGTATAGCAAAAGTGTAGACTAAGCCTAGTTGTATCTCACGTTACCAAAATATTGAAAACCTTTTAAGTACCCTTAATTGTTTCTTGTTTACAAAAGTATATGTAGACTAAGCCCTCACGTTTTTTAAGGTTTACAAAAGTATAGCAAATGTAGACTAACCTAGTTGTATCTCACGTTACCAAAATATTGAAAACCTTTTAAGTACCCTTAATTGTTTCTTGGTTTACAAAAGTATAGCAAAATGTAGAC
Source organism: Doryteuthis pealeii (assembly GCA_023376005.1). NCBI lineage: Eukaryota > Metazoa > Mollusca > Cephalopoda > Myopsida > Loliginidae > Doryteuthis > Doryteuthis pealeii. The sequence continues at coordinate 75,974,016 of CM042158.1, forward strand.
TAAGCCTAGTTGTATCTCACGTTACCAAAAATATTGAAAACCTTTTAAGTACCCTTAGTTGTTTCTTAGCTTACAAAAGTATAGCAAAAGTGTAGACTAAGCCTAGTTGTATCTCACGTTACCAAAATATTGAAAACCTTTTAAGTACCCTTATTTTTTTCTTAGCTTACAAAAGTATAGCAAAAGTGTAGACTAAGCCTAGTTGTATCTCACGTTACCAAATATTGAAAACCTTTTAAGTACCCTTAATTGTTTCTTA
>CM042158.1:75989274-76013436 GCA_023376005.1 Doryteuthis pealeii
TATCAAAAAAAAAAAATTGGTTTATAAAGCGCGGGGGGAAAAGCCCTCCCGACAAAAACACTGAAGGCCCGAAGCTAACAGATTCTAAATCTGTTTTCATGAACGTTCCTCCATTCCATAGTACGGATGTCCAAAAAAGCATAAAATTAAAAGTATCTGGTGCCAGGATATCAGTCAAGAGACACCAGTCTGGTTATACAAATGTTTGGGTAAGAAAGAAAGGAGACAGTGTTGGTTCCAGATGGGTTGCTTACAAACGACATTTCAGGACACTCGAGAGATTCCATCAGAATTGCCATCGCTGGATTTTAGGGATAGAATGGTTGTCATTTACACCAGACACCACAATACTTGAAAGATGTCACCTGCATAGTATTGAGAGCTTAATCCTTAGATCATGTCTTCGCTGGTCTGGTCATCTAGTTCGCATGAACGATTGCCGAATCCCAAAACAACTTACGGGGAAATCTTAACTGGCAAACGTCGTCAGTGCAAACCCAAATTGAGGTTTAAGGACTGCCCCAAGGACACTCTGAAGAACAATGCTATTGATGTGGAGGACTGGGACAAGCTAGCTTGTAATAGACCTGGCTGGAGAGCTACAATCTAACGATATGTGAAAGAATTTGAGTCCAACCGAAGTAAACATCAAAAATTGAAGCGGGCTAATAGAAAGGGTAATTTTCAGCCCAGCAACATTCAAAGTGGAGGAGTTCCCATGTGTAATTTATGTGGAAGAGTATGTCTCTCCAGGGCTGGCCTGTTGAGTCACCTGAGAAAACACAAGGATACTGTGTCAAATGCTACTGGCACTCAGCTATATATATATATATATATATATATATATATATATATATATATGTGTGTGTGTGTGTGTGTGTGTGTGTGTGTGTTGTGTTGTGGGGGGTCGATGATATCAAGTATTTCCTTGATAGAATTTAACAAATTGAGAACTAAAACGTACATATAGACATATGGATTTAACATTTTTGAAAAAACAAATGATGTTTATAATTGCTGACAGAAATCTGTTTCGACCGTTTTAATAGATCGTTCATCATCAAGAGCAACATATGAGAGAAAGACGGGATGAAACAACCGTTAGAAGAAAGGGTACAAACAAAACGCTATTATTCAATGCCGGAATTTTAAAAAAATGCGTGTTAAAATTCTGTGTTAAAAATAAAATAAAGTTTTATTTTAAAAATTGTACCCTTTCTTCTAACGGTTTGTTCATCCAGTCTTTCTCTCATATGTTGCTCTTTATGATGATGACCAATCTATTAAAGCGGTCGAAACAGATTTCTGTCAGCAATTATAAACATCATTTGTTTTTTTTTTCAAAAATATTAAATTCATACTGTCGGATTAATTTCCATCTATTTTCATATAAACATATGTATGAAATTTAACATGATACAAGTCCACAGTGTAATTTGAAAAAAGATGTTAGAGTTCCAAAATTTACTTGTGGCGTTGATAAGTCCGTAGAGTTATAGATGAAAGTCTTCAAGGTGTAAAAGTCCCAGATTTGTATATTTTTTAACAGCTGAAATATATACTATACTATTTTGATACCCACTTTACATTTTTATATAAATTTTTACAACAAACTCTTTTGAGTTTTACTATAAACTATAATGCTTCTGATTTTTTAAAAATTGAATTTATTTTACTTTTAAAACAGAACATGCATTTTTCAAAATTTCAGCGGTTGAATTCAGCGTTCGTTTCTGTGAAAGTCTTTTTAACGGATATCTTTCTTCCCATCTATGTCGCTCTTTGATGAAGACCAACTTATCGATTTGGTCGAAACAGTACTATCAGCAATTACTTAACAAACATCATATGGTTTTTTCAAAATGTTAAATTTCATACTGTCGGATTAATTTCCATCTATTTTTTCAAACATATGTATATATTTTTACATATGCAGAGTATTATGAAAGAATAAAAAGAATGAATATAAACCGAGGCATCCATTTATTCATATATATATATATATATATATATATATATGCAACTCTATGTGTGTATGTATGTTTTTGTGTGTGCCTACAATGATATTATAAGCCTGGAGTTATTGTGATTAGGATATCTTCCCGAGTGACTGAGTAGCGATAATTCCTTTAACCTTAAAAAGTAAAAAAAAAAAAGGAGATAAAATGAAATTCGGACCTTAATAAAAATGCTAACGCGAAAATGTTGCCTAACCGAACGTTTCTTCAACAAACAAGTCTCGACTTCCCACGCTGACAAACAAATATAGCATCAGTGACGTTGCCCGAAGCTGAACAGAGGACTTCATTTAGGAAAGTGGATTTCAAATGGAATTATTTATTTTTTTTATATTTGCTTTTTTTTTTTCATTTTGCATATCCGTATCATGCAGCGTCAAATATATTTATTCTGTACAGCCTTATCCTTACTTATACTAGTGTTACATAATTATGGATCCCTAATATCTTTTAATGTAGTATAGAAATCATTATGGCGATCAGTACAGCTGATGGCCTTGAGAGTGAGTGACAGCGTTTGACCTCACTCTGACCTTGCGTTCTGGGTAGAACCGTGAGAACTGAACCCCGATAGAAAGCCCCCTTCCGGTTTAAGGTGGGCAACTCAGTTAGTCAGTTGGAGAGTTAGGACTTAGAAGCGAAGCTAGCAAGATGTGAGCTCACTGCGTGATTGTCTGGTCTGGGGTTCTACGAATAAAGTAACATCATCGTAAATCGAAGTCTTGTTGTTATTACTAAAAGCTAACAATGACACAAGGCTTCTGATAAGAAATGATCCCCGACAAAGACCCGGAGCCCCCAAGAAACACCACGACAAGACCAGACCAAGATAGAAGATAGATGATAGACGATCAGAAGACGGCCGGAAGAAGAGACCAGAGTAAGACGTAAGAAGTATACAACATATAGATATTTAGTGCCGTCACAAAAAAGGCTCTACGTAACAGATATATCTACGTCACACTAGTACAAAATAAAAAACACCCTCCAGGCGATGTAAAAATAGATTTTTGAAACATATTGCCTGAGGGATGGGATTAAAAAATTCAATGTCAGCGAGTTTGTACCCTAAGTAAGTAAAATCATCAAATTCATTAAAGGATAAAAAATAAAACAATTTGAAATGTAAACTTTAAATATGTATTAAAATAAAACAAACTATATATAGATATATAATACCAGTCATGTATTTATTAAAACTTGTTTTAAAAAATAATGAGGACGGTCTAATGTTGCATGGTCAAATTTTGAGTTTATTTATTTCATGTTATGACGATTTTGGGTAATGTGACTTAAGCAGTGACGGAATTTTAGTTACAGACAAAAATCGGAAGCGAATCTCCATTATTAATAGATATACTAGCAAGAATATGCACTGCTGGGCGTAATTATTTAAGTTTTAATTTAATGAAATATGATATAATTAGAAGGACGTACGAAATTAAATAAGAACGCATATAAAAAGATTACACTTATTTTAATTATATTTTAACAATATACACGGTGTATAATACATACATCTTGAATATCAATACAATAAATACATCTTGAACATTTTTGATACCTTTTTATACAATTTTTATACACTTTTACTTCAAACTATTTTGAATTTTTCTAATGATAAAAATACTTCTGATTTAAAAAAAAATTATTTTATTTTAACACAAAATACGCATTTTCAAATTTGTTAAAATTCCGGTCCTGAACGAGAGCGTTTATTTGTACCTCGTGATTAACGGTTTATTTATTCTGTCTTTCCTCATGAATATAGTTACTTTGAAAAAGACCGTTTTATTAAAAGGTCGAAACAGATCTGTCAATAAACTAATAACATATTTTGTTTTTTCTAAATATTTTCTATTCAGTATTATTCGGACTATTGTCCCAATCTTCATTGTTATTTGTACAACGTTTCGGCCGATATTCCCTTCGGCCTTCTTCAGGTATTTCTTGTCGGACTCAGGAACCTTCTCGGACTCGGGAACCTTCTTTTCGAACTCGGGAACTTTCTTGTCGTAATCGGGAGCCATCACGGAACTTTGAACCTAACCCTTTATTTAGTCCACGGGGGTATCCTGTTCTCATTCCGCTAACCATCGCTGGGGTAGGAGTTGTGCTAATTAATTATTTTTCTAACTGCTTTCACTGTCACTTAGAACTGTCTTTTAACCCAACTGCCTAATCCACTCGGCCATGTGTCCAATTGGACAATCGAGTGTGAATTTTGGGAACTTATAAACCTAATGTCTTGATTTGGCTAGAATATCTACCTATTTTACTTATGTATGATTTTTTACCTAGACTCATATTGTGTGATTTTTTTCGTTTTTTTTTTCCTCCTCCTCAATCTGATCCAGCCTTCTTAATTATGGGTTCCCATATTGTATTCATTTCTATGCTAGGTCTACTTAACAGCCCAGTACAGCCTATCATATGTGCTGATTCTTTGAGGCGTCTTCTCTTCCAATGTTCTTCTCTATCTATTATTCTAACTTCATCCCATAAGGGCAGATGGTTTCCCTTTTCATTCCACATATGGTCAGCCATACCCGACTTTTCTATTTCTGCTCGGACCACTGCTTTACGATGTTCTTCTAGTCTTACTTTCAGTGGGCAGCATGTTTCACCTTTGTATTCTTTGCCACAGCTGCATGGGATGGAATACAGACAATTTTTGGTCATGTTATATTCTGTATATTTTCTATTCATACTGTCAGATTCTCTTCAATTTACTTCATATACATGTGTGTATGTATGAATGTGTATAAGGTTGTGTTTTTGTGTATAAGTGATTATTTGTTTTTATGAGCACACTTTCCTGCCAAATACGTCTAAAGACCGTCTCAATATTTATGTGTGTATTTGTGTATGTGTGTGTGTGTGTTTGTGTGTGTGTGTGTGTGTGTGCGTGCGTTCAGTATGGAGGATGCGGTAAAGTTGTCAACCCGAATGAGGTGATTTACTCCTTTGTCCTGATGCTAGTGTGTGGTCGAGCATTGTCCTGCAGAAGGAGGGCATTGTCAATTGTCAAGTTGGGTTTTACTCGTCGGATCCTTGCTCTGATCCTCGTTATGGTCTCAATGTAGACCATAGTTTTTTTTTAAATTCACATGAAATAAAGAAAATGGCATTACTTTTTTACATACCCTCGTATATATATCACACACACATACACACACACACACACACACAACCTTGAGTTTTCACTTCCGCTGTCGTTTATCGCTACAGAAAAAAATTTATACACACACACACACTACCACATACCTAAAAAATGCACAATGTTTCCTTCAATACACACACTAACAGCGCTACATACTCACACCTTAAAATAGAATATTTGATGTCATATTTCAAAACCGTCTCCTTTTTTCAAACTTCAGAAAATTTTTTTAAACAGACTGAATAAGAAGGATTACCACTCACTTTTTCTCATCATTCTGTGATATATAATTTCTTATCTTATGCCCTGAAGATGATCTATTTAATAGATCGAAACACTGTAGCGTCGGCCAATAAACTCACCACTTAACCCATTTAAACCTGTGTTTTTTTCATTTTTCTTGATATATTACATATATATATATATATATATATATATATTATATGATACACAAACACACACACACACACACACACACATATATATATATATATATATATATATATATATATATATATATACTCAAATATATAGACCCCTCAAATATACCGACAAAGAAGCGTACGTTTACTCCATAACAACATTATATATACTAGCAAATATATGCACCCTCCGGGTGCAAGTATTTAAGTTTTAATGTAATAAAATATCGTATTAAATTAAAAAGGCTAATGAAAATAAATAAGAATGCAGATAAAAAGATTTGAAACAGAGAGAGTATAATAAAAAAAATTGAACAACTGAAATTTACTCTTCCATCACTCTCGTCTTTCATTGTTATTTTTTCTAATTTAAGTATTTAGTTAAAAGAGGAAGTAAAGAATAAAATGACAGTTATTTTTTCTTGTTAATCGATTTCATTTAAGATTCATTGAAGAGATTTTTGCTTATATTCATTAAAATAAAACCAAACAATCAGAAATCAATAATACTTAGCACATATTTATTAAAATCACATTTTTAATATTAATATGCAAATTAGCCTTCCAGTTCACACTGTAAACCGCTATTTTGTTGTATATATAAATACAATTGCATGTTGTTAGTATGTAGATATGGTTAACAGTATTAATAATGTAAAACAATTTTATTAATAATTGAGGTTTAAATAAAAACTAAATTCATGGTGAATGTGATGTCAATAACTAAGAGAATTGTGACTTGAGTAGTGATGTAGTTTCGGTTACAGACAGACAAACACACAATCTCTATTATAATAATATATATATATATATATGTGTGTGTATGTGTGTGTGTACGCGTTCATTATTTTGTTTGTGTGTCTGTATACGTTTTTTGTGTATGCTTTTGTATGTATATATAGATACGCGACATTTTGAGTGTGTTTGACCATTTTTATTTTTATATATACATGTATGTGTATGTGTGTGTATGTACGTGGGTGTGTGTTTGTGTATATATGATTATGTGTTTTCTTTCTTCCATATATGTGCACTTTGCTGCAAAATACAGTGAACCGCGCTTGAAATGTTTCGGTCCTGATACCGAATTTTCCCATGACTTGCGGCTTGGCCAAGAAGTCCTATTGATCTATGACTTCAATCAAACTCGCTAAACCTGCAAGGCAACCGCGTCCTGCGTCCATCTGGTCTCTCTACTCTTCTTGACCTTCTAAAGGCCAAATTCAAGGTCTGCATATCCTCAAGATACAGGACATTTACGCCACACGGACAGAAGAGACATGCGGGTGTGGATGCAGGCGAAAACGAGGTGACATCAAAAGTTTACTCGAGTCAGTAAGAAGGCTGAAGCCCAGAAAAAATACACTTGCAGTATGCACACACACACACACACACACACACACACACACACACACATATATATATATATATATATATATATATATATATATATATATATATATATATATATATATATAATATTTTTTGAAGGCGAAATAATGCAAATTTATGTTTAAAAACACATTTATTTTTTTTTTTGTTCCCTTAATATTTCAGAGAGTTGAAAATTTTTTTTTTTTAAATTTCATCTGTATTTTTAAAAAAATCTTTATTTCAATATATATATATATATATATATATATATATATATATATATATATATATATAATTTAATTTAATTTATACGTATAATTGTTAATTTTAATTGGATGCTATAATTACTACTACTACTACTACTACTACTACTAATAATAATAATAATAATAATAATAATGAATGAAGAGGTTGCCCATGAAAAGTCGTGGACATGGTTGAAAAAAGGAAACCTCAAAAGACAAACAGAATCACATATAATTGCTGCACAAAATAATGCCATAAGGACAAACTATATCAAAGCGAAAATTGATAGGACCCAACAAAATAGTAAATGTAGACTTTACGGTAATAGAGATGAGACTGTAAACCATATACTCTGTGAATGTAGCACAACGAGAATACAAAACTAAACACGACTGGTGGGAAGGTGATCCACTGGGAATTATGCAAAAAATTACATTTTGACCATACAACAAAATGGTACATGCATAAACCAGAATCTGTTCTTGAGAAGGAAACGCATAACATTCTCTGGGACTTTGAAATAAAAACGGATCACCTTATCCCAGCAAGAAGACCAGACCTAGTGTTGATAAACAAAAAAGAAAGAACTTGTCAACTGGTGGATTTTGCAGTGCCAGCAGATCACAGGTTGAAGCTAAATGAAAATGAAAAAATAGACAAATATCTGGACCTTACCAGAGAACTGAAAAAGTTATGGAATATGAAAGTGAAAGTGATACCAATTGTTGTTGGTGCACTTGGAATTTTTGGGCCATCTTTTTGGTGTTGGGTGGAACTGGTGTAACAGTCCACCAAAGGTTTCGATACGAGCGCTTTCGGCAATACATTTTGCCATCATCAGGTAGGAAACGATGGTATGGTTTCGTGTCTCGTTTTTAACGAGAACGAGTAGTAGCAAGGAATTAGAAGTGGGAGGTAATAACAATTGGTAGCGTGAGGTTGTAGAAAAATTAGAAAGGATCAACCAAAAACTTGTCCGACAAGAATTGTCTGTACAGTTCAACAGAACTTGTATATATATATATATATATATATATATATATATATATATAGTCGGTTGGTTGGTTGGTTGGTTGTATTTGTGGCATGTCAACCCTTATTGGATTATTTTAGGCCGATCATATCTTTGTTTTATTCCTTCTTGTTGGGTTTCACATTTTCTTAAGCACATTTTAATACTAATTGTTTAATCTATTTAACCTATAGGCGGTACCCTAGCCGGTAATACCACTCCTGGCCAGGATTTACTCGGGAGTAATGGCGATTCAGAGGTATTCTAAATGCCTTAGTGTTCAAGAATTGGTACTTCTCACTATATGCATCTTACCCTCATCCTCCTGTTATGAGATCACCACTACTGTTCTTCCACGAGGATGACATTGACATTAAATAACCCACCAAGGTTGATATACCACTAAAAAACCTGAACCATCTCTTTCGGTCATACTCCTCTGAAGGTTATTGTTGTAGCTAACTCGGTTATGATCAGAAAAATTGACTTACCCAAAGGGTATATTTATCAGAGCAAAGCTGCTCAAGTGGGAAGTAGCAAGTGCATGTTTTCGTGTAGGCTGGCAATGAAACCCTCCTCATTTTTTACTTGATATGTGTTGAATACATCTGTTCTTTTTTTTACCAACCCCTCCGCACAAGGTCAATTTCTTAAGCGGAGTTCAACAGGTTTGAATTCAGAGTTTTCCTTCTAGGCTAGTTGCCTAACCAAGGTTAAAGAGCCCAGTCTGCCTACTATTTATCCATAGCTGGAGGCATAGTAGAATTCATACCCTTCCCAAGGGTATTAGCGCTAAGTGAAAATGCAATTAGCACGTCCAGGATTTGAACTCGGTGCGACGAGTCCTTTTCCTATGACTTTAACCATTACACCATTACTTCCTTAAAGCCCTATAGAACACTCGACAATTCTTTCTGTGATTTTGCTTTTAGCATGTGCTTCATTAGATTAATATCTTTCTTTTTTTTTTTTTCAGGTTTGAATTTATCAACAAAATACGGTGAATGAATTTCCGTTCTCCAGAACAAGGGGATTTATTTAAACCCCGAATTTGCTTGCAGGTATAAATTCTCTGATCTTGAATAAGAATCATCCTCAGCATCGCGCTGACAGCACAGATCTCCATGATTCTTCTGCGCCATCCCTATCTGTAATCGCTTCTGCTCGAATTTACGTCAGGAACCGGCGTTATTTATTATTTTGCTTTTTGGTTAGCAGGATATTCAATCTTATTTTAGACTATTGTCCCCATCTTCATTGTTATTTGTACAACGTTTCGGCCGATGTGCCCTCCGGCCTTCTTCGGGTATTTCTTGTCGGACTCGGGAACCTTTCGGACTCGGGAACCTTCTTTTCGAACTCAGGAACTTTCTTGTCGTAATCGGGAGCCATCACGGAACTTTGAACTTTGATGTGTTTGTTTTATGTTTTTACTTACAGATAAAATACGGAACACTGAATGAAAATGCAAAGCCATGTTGTTAGAATTTCTCTGAATGTTTGAGATGAGGCTTGATGATTATCTATTATTCGGAATATTGACCCCATCTTCATTGTTATTTGTACAACGTTTCGGTCGATATGCCCTCCAATTGGACACATGGCCTAATGGATAAGATAGTTAGGTTAAGACAGTTCTAAGTTATCTCTGGATTCCGGGTTCAATCTTGAGTAGAGGCAGTAACATAGAAAAATAATTACCACAACTCCTACCTCAGCTATGGTTAGCGGAACGAGAACAGGATACCCCCATGGACTAAATAAAGGGTTAAGTTCGAAGTTCCGTGATGGCTCCAGATTACGACTAGAAAGTTCCCGAGTTCGAAAAGAAGGTTCCCGAGTTCGAGAAGGTTCCCGAGTCCGACAAGAAATACCTGAAGAAGGCCTGAGGGCATATCGGCCGAAACGTTGAACAAATAACAATGAAGATGGGGACAATGGTCCGAATAACGCAGATAATACTTATCTTTAATGAATTTAAAAATATATCCCGACTGATGGTGTAATCTGCTAGTCATATAAAATACAGTTCTTGCAACATCTTTTAATTAGCTAGAAAAATAAAATGAGTGTACAACGTTATATGAAATGGGGAGACTTCCAGAAAGTATCCCAATATCAAAAATGGTTAACTCAGTTACTGTTTCTCACATGCACGGAACAGAGTATATATTGTTCCTCCACAAATACATGGGTATTAGCTCTATGATCACCGTAATTTCGTCCAAGATTTGAACACGGGTCGACAAGTCCATTTCCTACGACACTAGCCAATACACCACAGATTTTATCTAAATTTAAAGCATATTTTTCCACTCACTAGTTACTTGGTTTCCATGAGGGTCCTACTCATGTAGTGTGTCGTAGGCAGGAATAACCAGGCAGCACCTGTTTCCTCTCTAGGTTTACAACTGGTATGAATTCAGTTTTCCTTCTTCTCAACTGTTTTCCATGCAAAATTTAAAGAGGCCAGTCTTCCCTACTATTTACCTATAGCTGGAGACGTATGCCATAGATTTATGTAAATTGTTATATGAATCCCTGATCTACCAGGAAATTTTTAGCTCCATCGACAGAGCCGGTTAGGTTTGCCTTCAACGATCATATGATGTATGAAGTAGAGAAACTTATTATTTCAAGTTTTAGACCAGAAGATTGTTGGTATAATTCGCAGACATAAGCAAATAGTTTTTGGTGATGGTATATAAAATCGCTGAAACAATACATTCGCAGAGGAGAGCTTTCATTGCGTCACAAACACGTACGACCTTGGATTTACGTTCTAGCGCATCGTCTTTTGTGATTGTGAAGGTTTATGTTTAAAAGATAGTTTCGGACACACATGTCAGCTGTGAAGGCTGATCCTGAAGATATTGATGGTGCGTTGGTTTTCTGCTGCTGTTGCTTTCTCTTGCTTCAGGGTGACGGGCCAAGGTGACTGAAGACATAAATAGAACGATGCAGAGAGCCTACCGCGACCAGTTTTACACAGAAAAATTGCAGTAATAATTCACAGGCGTATGCAAAGATTAGTTTGTTTCTTTGTTTTGTTTTACGGCATATCAACCTCAGTGGATCATTTAATGCCGATAAAGTTTTGAAATAAATTAATCATAAATGGATATTCGATTTTTTTAATAAATACATTTTTCTATTTAACCCATAGATGGGACCCTAACGGTACTACCAGTCCGGTCAGAGTGGACCAGGGAGCAATGGTGATGAAGGGGTGCTCCACATTCCCCAAACCTCCAAAACTGGAACCTCACCATCAGATAGAGTTTAACGTCATTCTCAGGACATGTAGACCCTCAGCCACTGCCTTCTTGCACCCATATGATAAAAAGGGTTGGGGCTTGCTATAAGGGCAATAGGGTTGGGGCAATCATATAGATGCTAGGGCTTGACGTGACAAGCCGATTGATCGGAGGGGGCCTCTCCGACCGCCCGTCTAGCCTAAGTAAGGGTCTAAGTGGAGTGTTGCAGGTCATGGACTGCTCATCCACCATGACTCCATCCTTAAGCATCATGGGTCGCCACCCACTGTCAACAGGTGGCCCAATTGGAGAGTCTTACCCCTCTGCGGAGGTGCAGTTGGTGCATTTCTAACGCCCCAGACAACATGGCGGCGTATGCAAAGAATTTCTGGCGATGGTTGTATAAATCACTGAAGCAACGCATTTGCAGAGAAGTTTAATTAAAACAAGTCAGTGAGTAGAACTGAGCCTATTCTAGTAGTGACCACTCCAAACGGGGATTTAAGAATTTTGAAATCAGAGTTTTCTTTCTCCTAGACTGGTTAAAAAAACTCAGTCTACACTACTATTTACCCATAGTTGGAGGGAGAATAGTTGGATTCATATCTTTCCCAAGGTTATTAGTGCTATGTTAACTATGGCTTCGTCTTAGCTCCATCGACTGTGCGGCTTAGTTTGCCTACAACGTTCATATGGCGTATGAAGCAGTGAATTTTTAAAAAAAATTTACACCAGAAGATTGATGGAATAATTCGCAGAAATATTCAAATAGTTTTTGGTTGTATAAAATCGCTGAAACAATACATTCGCAGAGGAGTGCTTTCCTTGCGTTAAAAACACGTAAGTCCGCAATACAGTTTAAAAAAAACACGTTAATAATGCGAAACCTCAAATTCCAAGTGGTTTTGCACCTTCTCCATATATGGCATCATCAGATTTCTTTCATATTTCCGAGGCATTGAAAATGGGATTGGAAGATTTTTATTTTTATTTTTCGTGTGATGCCAAAGATAAAAATCTATCGCGGAATTGAATGAAAGCGAAAACAAAAACGTTAAGCAGAATATTTCTTCATTGACAGAGTAAAATATGGAGACACATTTTTAAAAAAGATACTTTTCACCACAAATAAATATTGCCATTATATGTTGTTTTCAGTTACATCTAACAACGTTTTTATAGCAGAAACAACTACATTTTTATGGCACATAATGTTGGTGATTTTATGATATAAGGTGTGCGCTAATTCCCCACCTGGATTTATTGACTAGCCAGGGTCACGGGGTTTACTCCTCCGGCCAATCAACAACCCAGTTATCAGAAGAACCAAAGGATTCTTTTCGGAGGACTCTAACATGGTCAGTCTGAGTTCGACCCTAGCCAAAGATAGTTGTGTCTAGCCACACTGAAGAGGCATGAAACGCCGAAACACGTGTCTGTGGATAATGTATATATATATATATATATATATTATATATATATATATATATATATATGATGATTGCCACTTCTTCACTGAAGAAGGCTTCTTCTATAAAATTCAGTCGTGAGCACGACAATGGCTCAGAAGTCCAGCTTTGCTATTACACGTTCTGTCGCATAAAATACACGTGAGACGCCCAACTTTAACTCGTACACACGCATGTTTTTCACGTGGTCGTCTGTCACCATATATATATATATATATATATATATATATATATTGAGGGAAAATATGTGCTTAATTGAAGTCATACCTAATTTTGAATTAATTGATAATTAATGAATTAGGCGGGCGTATCTGTTCAAATGTAAGGCTAAACAAATTGAGAGTAATCTCTGTATGTACATTTCGGCCTATTATGCCTCATCAGCAGAGTTATAGACAAGAAGACTGCTCTGTGTGTGATTCGAACTCTAACTGTCAAGCTGACAGGCGGGGATTCTAATCATTACACTAGCTGGAATTTTTTCCCAGATTTTTCGTTTGTTTTGAACTCAGTCATCAGAAAAATCTGGGAAAACCAGCTATTGTAATGGTGTGTGTGTGTGTGTGTGTGTGTGTGTGTGTGTGTGTGTGTGTGTGTTTATATATGTTTGTGTATATGTTTGTGTGTGTATAAAGTAAGAGAGATATAAGGGAGGGGAGATGTAATTATATTATGCCAGTGAATATTCCTTTTCGAATTATATGTAACACTAGTATCAGAGTGAATTCACCAGTTGCACGGACATCAGTATTATACAAATTAACAAGGAAACAGGAAACAAACAGAAAGTTCCCTCCCTTGTGACGTCAACGGAAACGTGCTAAGATGGTGAACCAATTGGAAAATAGAAACGGAAAACGGAAATTATGAAAGAAAAAATCGAGAATGTGAGAGATAGATAGATAGATAGATAGAGAGAGAGAGAGGGGGGAGAGAAGGGGAATAGGCCACGTGACGTCAGGTTTCAAAATCTACAATCGTCAGCACTTAGCGCTGAGTTGCTTCTTGAAGATAGTCTTTTTTTTTTCTCTCACCGGAGATTTCATTATCTTCATTCAGTCGACGTCTCTCGATTTATATTAATGGTATTGATTTTTGAGTTTAGAATTGTTCTAGTACATATTATTTTGTACAATTCCACTTGCCGACCTACAAACAGCGCCTCCCCCAATCCTTTGTTACCAGGCTCCAGTCTAGGGAATCTAAAATAATTACCTTCCCTTGAATTGCTGCTGGTGTCTTTCCACCTACATGTCCGTTGGTCACATGGGAATTCAGTCTGCTTATTCATTCTCTTTTTGGTTCACGTCTTTGATGGGACAATATGCAGTTTTTTGTTTTTGCTCGTAGAGCAAAGTGGACACAATTTTTACGTCTATTCGTTGAGAAGAATAGAGACCTATGTCTCCAACTCACAGCGACGTATTTCGTTTCACTTTGTCATGTAAACTATTAAAGAAAAATTACATTTTTACATTCATCATTTCCGTACCATCTTTTATCTATATATATAAAATGATTTTCTGGTATGTACGTGTCGACTTATAACTCCGAAAAGAGATGTCATTCTGATTTGAAATCTCGCAGACACATTAATATGTTTCTAAGTAAGAAATACACAATTTGTTTTTGTTTTTTTACTTTTATTAATTAAGTGATATAATTTAATAATTAAACAAGAATCACCCATTTTAGAACTCTTTACAGTAAGAAAAAATAAAGTAAGGACAAATTGTGTCAAAAAGGAAATGAATTGGACTAATACATTTAATTTTAACTCAACAGGCTAGGTACTCTCTCTTTCATCCAGTCTGTTCATCTCTCTCTCTCTCTCTCTCTCTCTCTCTCTCTCTCTCTCTCTCTCTTTCCCTCTCTCTCTCTCTTCTCAATTCGGCCTCTCTAAATAAAATTATGTTTTAAAATAAGTTTAGAATTACATTTAAAAAATAATATTTTAAATGTAAACAAAAAAAGCATTTCCTAAAACAAACAAACATTGTAATATACGAATTTTCGGCGATTTTTTAGATTTAACAAAATATTTTCTCTTATTCTTTCTTACTCCTGTTTTCTCCCTTTCCTAAAAAAAAAGAATTAGTCCTGTCATGGACCGGGTACTTTTGCTAGTAGATTATATGAATTGATACTTGGTAGAGGATCTGCCAAACTGTTAGGTTTCAGACCCAAGGAAAATAGAATTACTCCCCTTGATCAGTAGGGGTCTGATGGGAACTCGGAACTGAGGTTTCCACCATGACAGTTTGGGATTAGGGTTCTAATAGGTAGGACACACGTGCACAGCACGGTTGAGCTACTTTAGTCACTTTTCATATAGAATCATTCTCTATCCTGTGTTAAATAAAATCTTGTTAATTTCTAACAACATGTATTATCTGCATTATTCGGACTATTGTCCTCGTCTTCATTCTTATTTGTACAACGTTTCGGCCGATATGCCCTCCGGCCTTCGCCAGGTATTTCTTGTCGGACTCGGGAACCTTCTCGGACTCGGGAACCTTCTTTTCGAACTCGGGAACTTACTTGTCGTAATCGGGAGCCATCACGGAACTATAGGGCTTTAAGGAAGGGCGTGGTGTAATGGTTAAAGTCATAGGAAATGGACTCGTCGCACCGAGTTCAAATCGTGGACGTGGTAATTGCATTTTCCCTTAGCGCTAATACCCTTCGGAAAGGTATGAATTCTACTCTCCCTCCAGCTATGGGTAAAATAGTAGGGCAGACTGGCTCTTTAACCTTGGTTAGGCAACCGGTCTAGGAGAAGGAAAACTCTGAATTCAAACCTGTTGAACCCCGCTTAAGAAATTGATCCTGTGTCATATCCTGCCCCTGTGGAGGGGTTGGTAAATATATATAGGGTTGCGGGGAAAGAGGAAAACTTTACTCAATCCTTAAAGTAAAGAATAATTTAGTATAACTTTCGGGTCATTAAGCTATACAGTACAAAAAAGCCTTTTGGAGACAAAATTGATTCGCTCAGCTTTTGTATAATAATAGATATATGTGTATGTGGGTGGGTGTTTTGTATGTGCGTGGTCTGAGAATTACTTCTAGTCGGACACTATGGCCGTTTTTTCGAAGTGTCACGTGGCTTTGGGGGATATTTTGGCGCCAATTTTCTTAGTTGGCAGTCTGGTTCTTTTCACTTTCGGTGGTCGTTTTCACAGAAGATTAAATCTTTTTAATTGCGTTTTTCTATCTCGTTTGTGCTGTCCCCCTGCTACGGTGCATATTGGACACACCATCCAAAGAGAGTAATCTTTGGGAGACGCTGGTCTTTCATTCTGACAACGTGACCTTCCCAGCGCAGCTGTATTCCGAGCAAAATTGATTCGATACTTGCCGTTATGACAGTTCTGAGTTCTTTGATCGTTCTAATGAAGTCGTTCCATGTGATGTGGGGAAAACGTCGTGGTTGTCTCTCAGAATTCACGTTCTATAAGAAGGGTGTGGCACAAGGCCAATATTTAAACAGGGTACAAGTGGTATGAATCATGCGCATTCTCTCACCTACACAGGTTGTCTTACCATGGTTAATAAAACAAACTGCCCTAATATTTTCATTATTTTATCCTTCTCGAGAGAAATGAAAATTACCATTATCTGCGTTATTCAGACTATTGTCCTCATTTTCATTGTTATCTCTACAACGTTTCGGCCGATATGCTCTCTGGCCTTCTTCAGATATTTCTTGTTGGACTCGGGAATCTTCTTGGACTCGGGAACCTTTTCCCAATTGGACACATGACCTAGTGGATAAAGGAGTTAGGTTAAGACAGTTTTAAGTAGCAGTTATCTCTAGATTGCAGGTTCAATCCTGATCAAGGGCAGCAGTAACATAGAATGATAATTAACACATCTT
Source organism: Doryteuthis pealeii (assembly GCA_023376005.1). Taxonomy (NCBI): domain Eukaryota; kingdom Metazoa; phylum Mollusca; class Cephalopoda; order Myopsida; family Loliginidae; genus Doryteuthis; species Doryteuthis pealeii. The sequence goes on from CM042158.1 coordinate 76,006,116, forward strand.
AACGCCTCTACCCCAGCTATGGTTAGCGGAATGAGAACAGGATACTCCCGTGGACTAAATAAAGGGTTAGGTTCAAAGTTCCGTGATAGCTCCCGATTACGACAAGAAGGTTCCTGAGTCCGAAAAGAAGGTTCCCGAGTCCGAGATGGTTCCCGAGTCCGACAAGAAATACCTGGAGAAGGCCGGAGGGCATATTGACCGAAACATTGTACAGATAACAATGAAGATGAGGACAATAGTCCGAATAACGCAGATAATAATCATCATCAAGCCTCATCTCAAACATTCAGAGAAATCTTTCTCTCTATCAGTCAATTCATGTGTGTGCGTGCGTGCATGTGTGTCTGTCTGTCTGTCTTTCTATCTATTTTGTTACATAAAACGCGCATTTGGGCAGTGTCCCTTGTGCTGTTATTCCTTTTATCTAACTTCATCTTTATACGTGTGAATCTTAAGTCGTGTGTTTAAGTGGATATCTTTATATGTGCATTTCTCTATGTTTGTGAATCTATGTGTTCATTATATGTCAACAATGTGTGATTATTTTGTCAGTCTCTCTCTGCGTCTTTGTCTTATTAATTACTAGAAGTGGCTACCAGGCGTCACCTGGGTAGAGGGGGATTTTTTTTTAAGTTAGTCTCGCAGATCCGTTATTACTTATCACAAGTTAGATCCTCACTGGATGCTCCATAAAATCCGCACGTAAATATATAACAATATGGTACGATTTTTTAATTCAATAATTTACAATTTAAAATAAATACAATACAATTGAGGCGATTAATTCAATCAATCAACATCATATTTCAATTACCTTCTATCACTATACACAATTTAATTTTTAAATATCTTCCCAAATATGAATAAAAGCTTCATCATTTTTGCTCAAAAACCCAAGCCCTGGTGATAGTGAATGTATATGTATTACTTGAAATGAAAGTATATCGAATATCATGAATTAGATATAAAATACATCTACAGAAATTACACCTCTAAAAGAAACTTGAATACCAATGTTAATCTCGAGGCACAATACTATGGATTAATCAGGAACAGTGAGCCATATAAATACCTTGGAATCACAGGCTTATTATACTGATTGTGGTGCCACTATAAATAGATCTGATTGGACAGTGTCATGTATAAATATTCGACACTGTGGTGGTACAAGCGCCTAAGCCTACCAGCCTAAACTTACTCGCCAGACTACACCACGACTGCTCGGAAGACGTATTGCTATTCGGCGCACGAGCTACTACTGCGATAATATACCAAATACCAACTTCATAATTATTATATAATTTACCAACCCCTCCGCACGAGCAAGATGTGGCACAAGGTCAATTTCTTACGCGGAGTCTAACAGGTTTGAATTAAGAGTTTTCCTTCTCTTAGACTGGTTACCTAGCCATGGTTAAAGAGTCCACTCTGCTCTGTTATTTATCCATAGCTGGAGGGAGAATTGGATTCATACCTTTCCCAAAGGTATTAGCGCCATGTGAAATGCCAACGGCTTCGTTCAAGAATTGAACTCGCGTTGACGAGTCCATTTCCTACGACTCTAACCATTAGACCACACGCCTCCATAATTGTTATAGGTGATATAACCTATGGACATTAATGGAATGCGCCGACGGCTACCATAAGTAATAGGAACAAGTGTCGCTTGACACGAAGCAAATGCGAGTCAGCTCGTAACTCTATTGGTTGGACGCAATCTCCATTACTTTGCTGTAAATTTCTACTCCTTTTGTTCAATACATTTGTCTACATTGTTACCAGTCGTTTGTCTTATTTTGACCCCTTAAAACCCCACAACAATAATATATCCCGTAACCCGGATATATCATATACCATTAAACCAACCAAGCCGAACCAGACCAAACCAAATCAAGTTAATGAAAATTATTTATCCGAACTTGAAGATATTAAGAACTTGAAACATAAAAAGAAATTTTACAAAAAGTAAACGACTTACAAACAAGAAAATATATAGAATAAAATCTAAAACGAATATCTTATTATAATGGAGATTGTGTGTTTTTCTGTCTGTAACCGAAACTATATTACTACTCAAGTCATAATTCTCTTAGTTATTGACATCACATTCTCCATGATTTTATTTTTTATTTTAAACTCAATTATTAATAAAATTGTTTTATATTATTAATACTGTTAACCATATCTTCATACTAAAAATATGCAATTATATTTATATATACAACAAAATAGCGGTTTACAGTGTGAACGGGAAGGCTAATTTGCATATTGATATTAAAAAATCGAATTTAATAAATATGTGCTCAGTGTTATTGATTTCTAACTATTTGGTTTTATTCTAATGAATATAAGCAAAAATCTCTTCAATAAATCTTAAATGAAATCCATTAACAAGAAAAAAATAATTGTCATTTTATTCTTTACTTCCTCTTATAACAAAATACTTAAATTAAAAAACAAAAAAAAAAAACAATGAAAGACGAGAGTGATGAAAGAGTAAGTTTCAGTTGTTCTGTTTTTCGATTATACCCCCTCTGTTTCAAATCTTTTTATCTGGATTTTTATTTAGTTTCATTAGCCTTTCTTATTTAATATAATATCTTATTACATTTAAACTTAAATACTTGCACCCGGAGGGCGCATATATTTGCTAGTAATAATAATGCACATATACTGAAAACATGTCTTTAACACCTAGGCACCAACTAACCACAGGCGGTTTGACATGCCGTTAAAACAAAAAAATCAATTTAAGATAGCTCAGCTTATCACAAACTATAAGAGGCAAACGTAAACTATTTTCATACGTGGAATTCAATATCAACCTGCTCAATGAGGTTTGTCAACCTGAAATATAAAAATAAAACTCAAGTTTCATTAGATTCACGGTAGACATGATAATATAAAGAAATGGATCTTTGTCATATAGACGTCTAAGGAGTTGCTTGTAAAAAAAAACAACAAAAAAAAAACATTATGTTCGTCTGTTAAAAACTTTTTTATTGGAAGGACAACAGTGAACCGAAAAGTATAGTATATACTCGATTACATTCGCTTCGGATTATTTACGATTCTGTGTCGGACAGAAAAGCAATATTCTTAGAAAACATCAGACCCGATCCTTTGACAATATTGTCTACTTCAAACATACCTGTCTCATAAAAACAGGAGGCCAAGAATCTCTAAGTGTTAATATCATTCGCGAACGGAAGCTGTAACAATTGATTTGGTCACGTGTAAACTAGCATTTCCCCCCCGTGTGCGTCAAAGCGTAAACAGAGCGTTCTATTTCGAATGCCAGTAAGTATTTGTTGTTGGCGTTAAGGCGCAGATTTCCCAGCTGGTCTGTATATTTAGATAAAGACGTTGTGAAGAGATAAAGTACTCGCTATTCATAATTGGTGTCGGTGAGCATTGTGCTAGAAATACAGAAAAAGTATTTTATTTTACTCGGTAGGTTTATCACTCAATAATAATCCCCAAAATTATTTCTGACTGTGCCAATATTGTAAAGGAATTGCATTGGCTTATATATATATATATATATATATATATATATATATATATATATATATATATATATGCCGTTACAATATCTTTTGTTTACTTGTTCATTTCTCATGCTTCCTGATATCACAAAAAAGTTCACCTGAACAATGTTGATACGCAAATAAATTCATATATATAAGATTTTTGGATGTTTGTTTTTTAGAAGCATTGTTGAATAAAATATATATTATTATTTATATTTTTGCAATTACAATGCATGTATCGCATAAAATTCGATACTTATAGAAAATAATCTTGACAAGTGAATCCCGGCAAAGGATTGTTCAGTGTGTAGAACATCGTACAGACTGTTTCGACTTTATTAAGTCTCATCAGCGATCTATACTAACGATTTCCCTCCGACATAAATCGAAACCGGGACCTCTGCAGGCATAGTCAGAGACCATACTGCCTCGGCCACACTACGCACCGAACAATCACTGCGAATTTTGTTATTATTCACTCAACGTCCCCTTACCTATTATGGTAGAGGCGTGTAAGTATCATTGACAAGGTTAATTTCGCAGGGATTGTTCGGTGTGTACCGTGGCCGAGACAATATGGTCTCTGACTATGCCTGCTGATGTCCCGGTTTCGATTCTAAAATAAAAACGTCAGATTTTAATCATCGTCGACGAAAAACCAAAATTACGGTCATAAAAGGAGGATCCAATTTATGCCTAAATTGTAAAACGAGCCCCCACTTTAAAACTAAACATTCTCACAAAATAAAATCTTTTAGAATATGCACATTGAAGTGAATATTAAAATAAATAAAGGAAATATATTTTGTATTGTAAGATAACGGTGCAAGAAAAATAAAACATTTACTGCAAAAACACGGACATAAAATGGGGGTTTAGTTTATTTTATGGTAGAATTTACGAGCAAATAGTCCTTTATTACCGTTGATATGCCGTTAAACAAATAAATAAAACAAGGAGTCCAAAAAAAACCAAAACGACACGATAACCTTAGTAGTTAGTACAAGTAAATAAGATTGTAAGAGGCTGTGTGTATTGAAATTGACTTGCCTTTCCGAGTGCTCTTGTGTTGTAACATAATCATTAGTATACCTAATGATTATGACAATAGTGTAGAAATCATATTAGTGCAGCTGATGGCCTTGAGAGTGAGTGACAGCGTTTGACCTCACTCTGACCTTGCGTTCTGGGGATGATCGTGAGAATCGGAAGCCGATAGAAAGCCCCCTTCCGGTTTAAGGTGTAAGCAACTCAGGCAGTTAGAGTTAGAACTTAGAAGCGAAGCTAGCAAGATGTGAGACTCACTGCGTGATTGTCTGGTCTGGGGTTCTACGAATAAAGTAACATCATCGTAAATCGAAGTCTTGTGGTTATTACTAAAAGCTAACAATGACACAAGGCTTCTGATAAGGAGTGATCCCCAACAGAGACCAGACCCGGAATCCCAAGAAGACCAGACCAAGATAGAAGATAAAGAAGCAAAGCCGGCCAGAAGATACGACCAGAGTAAGACGTAAGAAAGTATATAACATATACCTATTTAGAGCCGTCAAAGAAAAGGCACTACATAATAGTTTTGCTTGCTGAGAATTATTTTTATTCTTCACCCCCACGCTCCGAAAAACGCTTTATCACTTGTCCGATATATAATTCCATTTCCATTTTCAGCCAAAATCACTCAATAAAGTTAGAAAAAACCCTGGCTTATTTTGCAGCATTTTGCCATTTGCATTTTTATCAGTATTGAGTATTATTCACAGCACAAGAATAGAGGTAGAAAAATATATTTAGGAAAATTATTCTTTTTCATAAGAATGCTATAATTACAAACACAGGAACATGTGTCATATATCAAAATAAAGCCGGTCCTCTTTGGATCACATCCCTACTTCTCCACATAGGTCAGTCAAAAAGTGTTTGGTTTGGTGACAGTCGCATTTGTTTTGCGCGGGAAGTACAAAAGACAAGAAGAAATTGAACTGGAAAGAAACAATAGATAGCACTAGACAGAAATCTTAGTATAACAAAAGAAGTGTAACAAAAGACTTCCTCTGGACAAACGGGAATTTGAACAAAGAGAAAAGGACTTCCGGTCAACGAACAAAGAGATGTGTGGGCGGATTATACGTACTTAAGCGTAGAGTCAAAACAGCAGGGCAGTTGGGCAGCAGAGCAGTCAAGAGTTGCGAGAGCCAGTCAGTTGAGGACAGCGCTTTTCAAACAGCAGTCGCGAGGAGAGAGAGTTGACCGCTACCCCCTCCCCTGGGGGGGCGTACCCGTTACTTATCGTACCATTCAACAGGGCCCCACGTGTGGCAGATAGCAGTTTTTGTAGTCTCATCTTGACTTCCTCATTTAGTAGCCGCCAACGTCAAGTTCCATGCCGTGTACACGCATCACCGAGTTAGAAGCAGAAGCAAATAAAGCGTACCTTTTAAATATGATACAGCATGCCTTGTGATTTCATTAAGCAGTATATCAGCAACAGTATATAACATGTACGATTTTGTGGCCCGAGTCGAGGGCTATGTAACAAAAGTAATATCATTTTGTTCAAGACAAGTATAATTACTGACACAGGAACATATAAGTTAAGTTTCTGACCGCCATCCTTGGCCAGTTGAAAAGGACTTAAAGTAAGTAAGTCCTGAGCTATAGAATCCTTTGGTAAGTAAATAAGTCCTGAGTTATGGAATTCTACGTAGTGTCAAAGGTCAAGTGATATAATCCTATGTTTCGTCGTCCACGAAGTTTCAAGTAGTTGTAAGTAGCTAAGATCAGAACAGCCGATATAAATAACAATATCAGCAGCAGAGCCCTGCCAGTGATTGGCCAATAGGTTGGTCACATGATTATCGGCGAGTCTATAAGTAGGAGGGGGCATCTAGCACATGCCTTATATTACAAAAATATCAACAATCATATATCAAAATAAAGCTGGTGCTCTGTGGATCACATCCCAATTTTTCCATATAGGTTAGTCAAAAAAGTAATATCATTTTGTTTAGGACAAGTATAATTACCAACACAGGAACATGTATCATATATCAAAATAAAGCTGGTCCTCTCTGGATCACATCCACATACTCACCGTTTCTCTCAATAGCAATGGTTCACCTTAGAATGAGAGCATGTATCCCTGTCCCGTAAAATTATGTTGACTGTTCTTTGAGCCATTTCTTCACTACAGATATCACTTACTCGTCACTGGAAACCCTTTTTTATGGGGCCGAAGAGATGATAGTTGAAGGCTCTAAATCTGGTGAGTATGGAGGATGCTGTAAAGTTGTCAACCCGAATGATGTGATTCACTCCTTTGTCCTGATGCTTGTGTGTGGTCGAACATTGTCCTGCAGAAGGAGGACATTGTCAATTGGCAAGTTGGGTTTTACTCGACGGATCTGATCCTCGTTAGGGTCTCAAATTCACATGAAATAAAGAAAATGGCATTACTTTTTGGCTCACCCCCGTATATATATATATATATATATATATATATATATATATATATATATATATATATATATGATACACACACATATATAAATATAATAATAATATACTCAAATATATAGACTCCTCAAATATACCGACTAAGAAGCGTACGTTTAATCCATAAGAACATCATATATATATATATATATATATATATATATATATATGTGTGTGTGTGTGTGTGTGTGTGTGTGTGTGTGTGTGCTGTGTGTGTGTGCGTGTGGTGTGGTTTGCTGCAGAGTTCAGGTCACGTTTGAAAGCTAAATGTTTACTTTTAACAAACAGAATCTCTC
>CM042158.1:76013536-76078765 GCA_023376005.1 Doryteuthis pealeii
GTTGACCGCTATTGCCCCTTACAGCAATACCTAATCTCTTTTTTATCATCTTATATAATGGAGATTGTGGGTTTGTCTGTCTGTAACCGGAAACTATATTACTATACAAGTCACAATTCCTTTAGTTATTTAACATCATTTCTCCATGATTTATTTTTATTTAAACCTCAATTATTAATAAATTGTTTATATTACTTACACTGTTGACCATATCTACATACTAAGCAACATGTAATTGTATTTATATATACAACAAAATAGAGGTTCACAGTGTGATGGGAAGGCTAATTTGCATATTGATTTAAAAAAAAAATTGATTTTAATAAATATATGCTTAGTATTATTGATTTCTAATTGTTTGGTTTTATCTTATTGAATATGAGCAACAATCTCTTCATAAAATCTAAAAGAAATCCCTTAACAAGAAGAAATAACTGTAATATTATTCTTTACTTCCTATGTTAACTAAACAGTTTAATTAGGAAAATTTACCAATGAAAGACGGGAGTAACGGAAAATGATGGAAGAGTTAGTTTAAAGTTGTTCTATTTTTCAATCATACCCCCTCTGTTCAAAATCTTTTTATCTACATTCTTATTCAGTTTCATTAGCCTTTCTAATTTAATATGATATTTTATTATAAAATTTAACTAAAATACTTGCACCCGGAGGATGCATATATTTGCTAGTATGTGTAATAGAAGTCGGTTGTTGATAGTCTTGGTGTCCAGGGTATGATGTTAAACTGAATCTAGTGGGGAAATTCCAATTCTAGATCCTTGATGAATGTAGAGTACCCCCTTCATCGCCATTAAACCTGCATTGTGATAACCTTCAAAATCAATCTCCTAACCAATATATATAATATATATATATTATATATATATATATATATAATATATATATATATGCTAAAAGGCTTTAAAACTCATATGTATATTACATATGGGTAGAAATATATCTATAACTATGACCAATAATTAAACCTTTGTTTTTAAATGTCCTATTACATAAAAGACACGTGATACCCCTGGCTTTCACTCGTACACAAAAGTTTTTCACGTCTGTAACCATGGGACCGCATATAACTCAAGAGACTATATATATATATATATATATATATATATAATATATAATATATATATATATATATATATATATCACATTCTTGTTAAAGACCTAAGTTATTTTAAGTTTAATATTCACTGTTGATTTTTCGTGTGTTTTTTCGCTTTTAACGTTTATTAAATTCACTAGCAAATATATGCACCCTCCGGGTGCAAGTATTTCAGTTTTAATATAATAAAATATGTTAAATTAGAAAGGCTAATGAAACTGAATAAGAATGCAGATAAAAAGATTTGGAACAGAGGGAGTATAATAAAAAATGGAACAACTGAAACTTACTCTTCCATCACTCTCGTTTTTCATTGTTATATTTTCTATTTAAGTATTTAGTTAAAAGAGGAAGTAAAGAATAAAATGACAGTTATTTTTTCTTGTTAATGGATTTCATTTAAGATTAATTGAAGAGATTTTTGCTTATATTCATTAAAATAAAACCAAACAGTTAGAAATCAATAATACTAAGGCACATATTTATTAAATTCGATTTTTTAATATCAATATGCAATTAGCCTCCGTTCACACTGTAAACCGCTATTTTTGTTGTATATATAAATATAATTGCACGTTGTTAGTATGTAGATATGGTTAACAGTATGAATAATGTAAAACAATTTTATTAATAAACTGTGGTTAAAATAAAAATCAAATCATTGAGAATGTGATATCAATAACTAAGGGAATTGTGAATTGAGTATTAATATAGTTTCGGTTACAGACAGAAAAACACACAATCTCCATTATAATAAGATTTTAGATGAAAAGTTTTAAATTATTTTAAATTCACTTAAAGTTTTGATCTATATTTCTATGTTAATTTTGTTTTGTTACAAGTTCAATTTATTTTTTCCATCGTTTATTTTATCGAAATAAGTTCCAGAACATACAATCTCTTTGCGATAACATGAAATTTAATTTGCATATTCATTACCTGAAAAATTGATTTAATTTACTGATTTTTAGTTTAAATGCTAAGATAGCTGGACATGTTTTTTTTTAAAAAAATATATGGATTGTTCAGCTATTAAACTTATCTTTTATCAACGAAGAATATAAAGAATAAGCGTAGAAAAGGAAAGAAAATAAAAATGAAAAGTAAAATAAATAAATACCTATAAGTTACTCAGCAGAAAAATAAGAAAAAAGGAAGAAATGTAAAAATAGAAAAAATGAAAGAAAATAAATACATTACATATGTCACTGTGTAGAAGAAGAAAGAAAAAGGAAAAGGATAAAAATGAAGAAAGAAGAAAATGTGAAAAAGAAGAAAAAAGGAAATTATATGAAATATGTGTAGAGAAGAAAGAAAAAGGGAAAAAGGATAAAAAAATGAAGAAAAAAGAAGAAAAATGTGAAAAAGAAGAAAAAAGGAAAATTATATAGGAATATGTGTAGAAGAAGAAAGAAAAAGGGAAAAAGGAGAAAAAATGAAGAAAAAGAAGAAAAATGTGAAAAAGAAGAAAAAAGGAATTATAATAGGAATATGTGTAAGAAGAAGAAAGAAAAAAGGGAAAAAGGAGAAAAAATGAAGAAAAAAGAAGAAAAATGTGAAAAAGAAGAAAAAAGGAAATTATATAGGAATATGTGTGAAGAAGAAAGAAAAAGGGAAAAAGGAGAAAAATGAAGAAAAAAAAGAAAATGTGAAAAGAAGAAAAAGGAAATTTATAGGATTGTGTAGAACGAAGCAGAAAAAGGGAAAAAAGGAGAAAAAATGAAGAAAAAGAAGAAAATGTGAAAAAGAAGAAAAAGGAAATTTATATAGGAATATGTGTAGAAGAAGAAAGAAAAAAGGGAAAAAAGGAGAAAAATGAAGAAAAAAGAAGAAAAATGTGAAAAAAAGAAAAAAGGAAATTATATAGGAATATGTGTAGAAGAAGAAAAAAAGAAAAAAGGGAAAAAGGAAGAAAAATGAAAGAAAAAAGAAGAAAGTGAAAAAAGAAGAAAAAGGAAATATATATAGGAATATGTGTAGAAGAAGAAAGAAAAAGGGAAAAAGGAGAAAAATGAAGAAAAAAGAAGAAAATGTGAAAAAGAAGAAAAAAGGAAATTATATAGGAATATGTGTAGAGAAGAAAGAAAAAGGGAAAAAGGAGAAAAAAATGAAGAAAAAAGAAGAAAAATGTGAAAAAGAAGAAAAAAGGAAATTATATAGGAATATGTGTAGAAGAAGAAAGAAAAAGGAAAAAGGAGAAAAAATGAAGAAAAGAAGAAAAATGTGAAAAAAGAAAAGAAAAGAAATTATATAGGAATATGTGTAGAAGAAGAAAGAAAAAAGGGAAAAAGGAGAAAAAATGAAGAAAAAGAAGAAAAATGTGAAAAAGAAGAAAAAAGGAAAATTATATAGGAATATGGTGTAGAAGAAGAAAGAAAAAAGGGAAAAAGGAGAAAAAATGAAGAAAAAAGAAGAAAAAATGTGAAAAGAAGAAAAAAAGGAATTATATAGGATATGTGTTAGAAGAAGAAGAAAAAGGAAAAAGGAAGAAAAAATGAGAAAAAAGAAGAAAAATGGTGAAAGAGAAAAAAGGAAATTAATATAGGAATATGTGTAGAAGAAGAAAGAAAAAAGGGAAAAGGAGAAAAAATGAAGAAAAAAGAAAAAAATGTGAAAAAGAAGAAAAAGGAAATTTATATAGGAATATGTGTAGAAGAAGAAAGAAAAAAGGAAAAAGGATAAAATGAAGAAAAAAGAAGAAAATGTGAAAAGAAGAAAAAAAAGGAAATTATATAGGAATATGTGTAGAAGAAGAAAGAAAAAAGGGAAAAAGGAGAAAAAATGAAGAAAAAGAAGAAAAAATGTGAAAAAGAAGAAAAAAAGGAAATTATATAGAATATGTGTAGAAGAAGAAAGAAAAAAAAGGGAAAAAGAGAAAAAAATGAAAGAAAAGAAGAAAAATGTGAAAAAGAAAGAAAAAAGGAAATTATATAGGAATATGTGTAGAAGAAGAAAGAAAAAAGGGAAAAGGAGAAAAAATGAAGAAAAAATAAGAAAAATGTGAAAAAGAAGAAAAAGGAAATTATATAGGAATATGTGTAGAAGCAGAAAGAAAAAAGGGAAAAGGAGAAAAAATGAAGAAAAAAGAAGAAAAATGTGAAAAAGAGAAAAAGGAAATTATATAGGAATATGTGTAGAAGAAGAAAGAAAAAAGGGAAAAAGGAGAAAAATGAAGAAAAAGAAGAAAAATGTGAAAAAGAAGAAAAAAGGGAAATTATATAGGAATATGTTAGAAGAAGAAAGAAAAAAAGGAAAAAGGAGAAAAAAATGAAGAAAAAAGAAGAAAATGTGAAAAAGAAGAAAAAGGAATTATATAGGAATATGTGGTAGAAGAAGAAAGGAAGGGAAAGGAGAAAAAATGAAGAAAAAAGAAGAAAAATGTGAAAAAGAAGAAAAAAGGAAATTATATAGGAATATGTGTAGAAGAAAAAGAAAAAGGGAAAAAGGAGAAAAATGAAGAAAAAAGAAGAAAATGTGAAAAAGAAGAAAAGGAATTAATATAGGAATATGTGTAGAAGAAGAAAGAAAAAAGGGAAAAAGGAGAAAAATGAAGAAAAAAGAAGAAAAATTGTGAAAAAGAAGAAAAAAGGAAATTATATAGGAATATGTGTAGAGAAGAAGAAAAAAAGGGAAAAAAGGAGAAAAAATGAAGAAAAAAGAAGAAAATGTGAAAAAAGAAAAAAAGGAAATTATATAGGAATATGTGTAGAAGAAGAAAGAAAAAAGGGAAAAAGGAGAAAAAAAATGAAGAAAAAGAGAGAAAAATGTGAAAGAAGAAAAAAAGGAAATTATATAGGATGTGTAGAAGAAGAAGAAAAAAAGGGAAAAAGGAGAAAAAAATGAAGAAAAAGAAGAAAAATGTGAAAAGAAGAAAAAAGGAAATTATATAGGAATATGTGTAGAAGAAGAAAGAAAAAAGGAAAAAGGAGAAAAAAGAAGAAAAAAGAAGAAAAATGTGAAAAAGAAGAAAAAAGAAATTATATAGGAATATGTGTAAGAAGAAGAAGAAAAGGGAAAAAAGGAGAAAAAATGAAGAAAAAAGAAGAAAAAAGAAAAAAGGAGAAAAAATGAAGAAAAAAGAAGAAAAAGAAGAAAAAAGGAAATTATATAGGAATATGTGTAGAAGAAGAAAGAAAAAAGGGAAAAAAGGAGAAAAATGAAGAAAAAGAAGAAAAATGTGAAAAGAAGAAATTATATAGGAATATGTGTAGAAAAAAGGAAAAAAGAAAAAATGAAAAAAAGAAGAAAAATGTGAAAAAGAAGAAAAAGAAATTATATAGGAATATGTGTAGAAGAAGAAAAGAAAAAAGGGAAAAAGGAGAAAAAATGAAGAAAAAAAAAGAAAAATGGAAAAAGAAAAAAGGAAATTATATAGGAATATGTGTAGAAGAGAAAGAAAAAAAAAGAAAGAAAAATATGAAAAGGAAGAAAAAAAAGAAATAAAGTAAGAATCTGTATAAAAGAGGAATGAAAAAAGAAAAAGTAAAGAATTAAAAAAGAATAAAGAAAAAGGAGTAAGATAAAGCAACAATAAAGAATTATGTAAGTAAATGTGTGGTAAAGAAAAAAGAAAAAAAAAGGTTTCCTTTGGTTTGGTTTGTTTTGTTTTACGGCATATCAACCTCAGTGGGTCATTTAATGCCGATAAAGTTTTGAAATAAATCAATTCTTAATGGATAATACAATTTTTTTATAAATACATTTTTCTATTTAACCCATAGATGGGATCCTAACAGGTACTACCACTCCGGGTCAGAGTGGACCAAGGAGCAATGGTGATGAAGGGGTGCTCCACATTCCCCAAACCTCCAAAACTGGAACCTCACCATCAGATAGAGTTTAACGTCATTCCCAGGACATGTAGACCCGCAGTCACCGCCTTCTAGCACCCATATAATAAAAAGGGGTTGGGGCTTGCCATGAGGGCAATAGGGTTGGGAAAACCATATAGGTGCTAGGGCTTGACGTGACCAGCCGATTGATCGGAGGGGGCCTCTCCGACCGCCCGTCTAGCCCAAGATAGGGCCAAAGTGGAGTATTGCTCATCCACCTGGGCTCTATTCTTAAGCATCATGGGTCGCCACCCACGGCCAACAGGTGGCCCCATTGGGGGAGTCTTAGCCCTCTGCAGAGGTGCAGTCGGTGCATTCTAATGCCCCAGCTGACAGGGCGGAAAAAAAGAAAAAAAGAAAAAGAAATATAAAATAAAAATGAGAAAATAAAGAAAATAAAGAAATTGTATAAAAACCTGCGGAGAAAAAGACAAAAAACAATAAAAGAGAAAAGAAAGAAGAAACAAAAATAAGTTATATAAGAATTTGTGAAGAGAAGGAATGAAAAAATATTAAAAGATAGGAGAAAAAATAAATTTAAAAGAGAAAGTAAAAAATAAAAAAAGAATGTATTATCTGCGTTATTCAGACTATTGTCCCCATCTTTATGGTTATTTGTACAACGTTTCGGCCAATATGCCCTCCGGCCTTCTTCAGGTATTTTTTGTCGGACTCGGGAACCTTCTCGGACTCGGGAACCTTCTCGTCGTAGTCGGGAACCTTCTTGTCGTATTCGGGAGCCATCACGGAACTTTGAACCTAACCCTTTATTTAGTCCACGGGGGTATCCTGTTCTCATTCCGCTAACCATAGCTGAGGTCATCAAGCCTCATCTCAATCAATCCGAGAAATAAAAAAGAATGTATATAAGAATTTGCGTAGAAAAGGAAAGAGGGAAAAAAAGAGCTTATATAAAAATCTGTGTAGAAAAAGAAAGAAAAAAAAGAATAAAACAATAAAAAAGAAAAGAAAGAAGAAATAAAAATAAATTATATAAGAATCATAAAGAGAAAGAATGAAAAAAAAAAGATAAAAGAAAAAAATTTAAAATAAGAGAAAAAAAAAGAAAAAAAAGAAAAAGAGAAAGTAAAGAAAAAAAGAATGTATATAAGAAGTTGCGTAGAAAAGGAAAGAAAAATATGAAAAAATGAAAAAAAAAAAAAAAAAAAAGAAACAATGTAAAAAAATGAAGAAGAAAGAAAGAAAAAAGATATTACATAAGAATATGTGTAGAAGAGGAACGAAAAAAAGTAAAAAAGAAAAATATGAAAAAAAAAAAAAATAAATAAAAGAAAGAAAAAATCACATAAGAATCTATGTAGAAAAGGGGGAAAAATGAAATAAAATAAATACAAAAAAAAGGTAAAGCAAAAAAAAAAAAAAGAAAGAAAATAAAGAAATTATATAAAAAAAATCTGCTTCGAAGATGAAGAAATATAAAGGCAAAAAAGTGATGGTTTTTGTCCGGCTTAGTGTTGCCTAACGACCAACTGCCAAAAAAAAAAAGAATAAATAAATAAATAAAATAAATAAATAAATAAAAAATAAAAAGGACCACTAATATCGACAAAAGCCTCAAAAAAAGATTCAAAGAAGAAACGGATAAAAGTCCCAAGTGAAAAAGAAACCAAGATAATTTTTGTTGATATAAATTGTATACCATAGAACATCCTCAATAAACAGGAAAGACACTGAAAAGGACATTTTTGTTGTATTCTTTCATGTACACATTGGATATGACAATCTTTCTTACACGGCCGTCACTCAGCCGTCAAGTTCTATAAAACAGACAAGACTGGAGGAGAGAATTTAGTTAACGCCTCCCCCTATCCTTTTGTTGGGAATAGAATTTTGATTAATATTCACTCGTTGCTCAGCTTCGGTTTTCTTTTTCTCTCCTTATCGGGAAAATCTTGAAGACATAAAAGCGCCGAAAGAAGAAAACCTTGTGATGCAAATGTTTGACAAACTATCGACGTTCTTTACCTTTGGTTTCGTTTCGTTTCGTATTGATGTTTTACGGTATATCAAACCTTTAGGGGTCATTTAAAGCCGAAACAAATCATTTTGATAAAACTTTCAATGTTTCTAGTTCTTGATGTCTTCAAATTGGTATAAATAATTTTCATCAACTTCAATTGATTTGTTTATTTGTTTTACGGGATATCAATCTTTTC
Source organism: Doryteuthis pealeii (assembly GCA_023376005.1). Classification (NCBI taxonomy): domain Eukaryota; kingdom Metazoa; phylum Mollusca; class Cephalopoda; order Myopsida; family Loliginidae; genus Doryteuthis; species Doryteuthis pealeii. Next base: position 76,021,663 of record CM042158.1, read on the forward strand.
GGGTTATTTAATGCCGGAACAAGTCATTTTGATAAACGTTTCTGTTTCAAGTTCTTAATAACTTCTAATTGGTATAAATAATTCTAATTAACTTCATTTGTTTTTTTTGTTTTTGTTGTTGTACGGCATCTCAACCCCTTTCGGATCATTTAAAGCCGAAACAACTGATTTTGATAAAAGTTTCTAGGTTTCTAGTTCTTAATATCTTCAAAATGATATATATAATTTTCATTGACTTCATTTGGTTTGGTTTGGTTTGTTTTATGACATATCAACCCCTTCCGGGCCATTTAAAGCCAAAACATGTGCTTTCGAAAAATGTTTCTGTTTCAATTTGTTAATAACTTCCAATTGGTATAAATAATTTTTGTTAAATTCATTTGGTTTGGTTTGTTTTGTTTTATGGCATATCAACACTTTTCGGGTCATTTAATGCTGAAAGGAGTAATTTTGAAAAAAGTTTCTCTGTTTCAAGTTCTGTTACAAATGTAGCATAGTCACGGCACCATGAAAAGCTTATGGAGTATTGTAGTAGGCCGGTTCACTAATAGGTCACGAGCCACATTCAACATAGGTAGTGCACCCTCCCGCCCCAAAAAAACATACGAAAGACCAGTGGGTTGCCGATATGCATAAGGAGTTGTTTATTTCTCGCTCGCTCCATGGAGTATATTCATAGGGGATCAGTAGGTTAATCTTTCCCATCATACATTCCATTCATTAACACTATCTCGCACCTACGGTCAGTTAGAGCACTCCTCATAGCAAAGCACAGGAAGTTGACTTGCGTCACCTTGTGAAACACCAGGCGACTACAAACGGACGTAAGGTATTACGTCTGCTTGTAGTCGCCGGCTGAGGAAAGGGACATATCTGTTTCTGCTCTGCTACAGAAAATTTGAAACTTCCGTTTTTTATCTAGTTCAGGGGTCATTGACTGGCCACTGGCTGACATACATTGAGTGCTTAGAATCATATTTCGCTGAAAACTAATTTTCCTTTTTTTCTTATTGTTTCTCTTTCTCTTTACCCAGAAACAGGATTACCGTTTTCTTTTCAATTAAAATTTTCTATTGACCGCTTAATTACGTTACACAAATGCAGAATAGCACGCAAGAGATGATATCATTAGAATCGTATTTTAGGTATAAAAAGCATTAGATTACGGAAACTCCCGAAGTAGCCAAACCCTAACACTAACCCTAACCCTAACACTTACCATAACTCTAACCCTAGTATCACAAAGGTTGGGTATTACCGTAAAATGTAATAAAATGTACTGTTTTTATACGTAATCTAATGAATGAACTTAAGATCTTATTCAAAAGATGACGTCATAGAGAGATTGGGGTATTTTGAGGGAAGTTGGCAGCACAAGGCGAAGAATGAAAGTGTTGTTTTGGATGTATCGGTCGACGCCAGTACCTAGATAGAACCGAATAATTGTAGGATCAGTGTTTTCACCTTTCCCCCCAAAAAACTAAACTTCCAGCTATGTGCCCGGCCTCTCGTCTGGGGCGTTAGGATGAACCGACTGCACCTCTGCAGAGGGGTAAGACTCCCCCAATGAGGCCACCTGTTGGTCGTGGGTGGCGACCCGTGATGCTTAAGGATAGAACCCAGGTGGATAAACAGTCCATGACTTACAATACTCCATTTGGCCCTATCTTGGGCTAGACGGGCGGTCGAGAGGCTGCCTCCGATCAATTGGCTGATCACGTCAAGCCCTAGCACCTATATGATTTTCCAAACCCTATTGCCCTTATGGCAAACCCCAACCCCTTTTTATCATATGGGTGCTAGAAGGCGGTGGCTGAGAGTCTACATGTCCTGGAATGACGTTAAATTCTATCTGATGGTGAGGTTTCTTTTTAGGCGGTTTGGGGAATATTGAGCCCCCTTCATCACCATTGCTCCCTGGTCCACTCTGCCCCAGAGTGGTAGTACCTGTTAGGGTCCCATCTATGGGTTAAATAAAAAACATGAGTTGATAAAGAAAATTGTATTATCCATTAAGAATGAATTTATTTCACAACTTTGTCGGCATTAAATGACACACCGAGGTTGATATGCCCTAAACAAACCAAACCAAACCAAACCAAACCAGCTATGTACCCAGGTCCGGGGTGCACTTCTGTAGCAATATATCTGAATAAAACCTGTTCTTTGAGGTTGGTGCAGAAGTGTGCCACATCAAATACAAACAATCAAAAATTGATTTCTAGGTCGGATCATTACTATATTTGCATACACAGGAACCACTTGAGGAAGGCAGGAGGATACAGCGGCGCGAAACTTTGTGTTAATAACTACCACAATAAAGATGAACACAAAGTCCGAAAAATCAAAATTTATTTTTAAATCTATTACTCTGAATGTTTGAGATGAGGCTTGATGATTTGTATTATCTGCGTTATTCGGACTATTGTCCTCATCTTCATTATTATTTGTACAACGTTTGGGCCGATATGCCCTCCGGCCTTCTTCGGGTATTTCTTGTCGGACTGGTGGACCTTCTCGGACGCTGGAACCTTCTTGTCGTAATTGGGAACCTTCTTTTCGACTCGGGAACTCTTTGTCGTAATCGGGAGCCATCACGAAACTTTGAACCTAACCTATTATTTAGTCCACGGAAGAAGGCCGGAGGGCATATCGGCCGAAACGTTGTACAAATAACAATGAAGATGGGGACAATAGTCCGAATAACGCAGATAATACTAGTTTTAAATCGTTAAACAGCTTTCCGAATCACGAATCTCTGAGTAAATGTCTGTTTAAACTGTTGATTAAAATCCAATTGACTTTATGCAAATGTCGTTGTTGGAAAACCCGGGAAAATTACACAATTCTATTTTGAGTCTTTATGTTTACTTTAAACACGTGTTGTTCTTCAAGCTGTTAACTTTCCATCGAATCACAAATTGTAAAATAAATTTGAAAAATTGTAAATTAGCTTAAAACAACACTGGAACGATTTCTACCGTTTTCATTCTCAGTTTACTTCGATCTTTCTAAAAAAAAAAAAAAAGAATCAATCAATTTTGAATCGATTTTTTTTCTTTTTTAATTAATTCATAAAACACTGTTTACAGTTTATAAATTTAATCAATCGAAATCAAATCAGATTTTCAATAAATTAAACAGAATCAAATTAAGAAAGAAAAAGGAAAGAGAAACAAAAAGAATGAATTAAAATATTTGTTCAAGGTTGAATTTGAGCAGAGTAACGTTACCCCCGAATTATTATTTTGTCGTTTCAGAGAAAAGGGTTCAATTACTTTTGCGTTTAAATATTATAAAATTAATTTCGCTCCAAAAACAAACTGTGTTTTTAGAAAGAAAACCATTTATTTCTGTATTGTTTTTTTTTTTTGAAAATCATAAATTAATTTGTGTTAAACTTGTTGGTTCCGCCATGATTAATTTTGAAATTCTATGAATATTTTAATTGTTAGCAGGTTGTTTAGTTTTTTGTTTTGTATTTGTTTTACAATTATCTGCGTTATTCGGACTATTGTCCTCATCTTCATTGTTATCTGTACAGGGCGACCAGAAAAAACAGAACCAAAACCCCAGCCCTAACCCAAACCCAATCCCCAACTAACCAACCTAACCCTAACCCATCCCAACCCTAAACCAAACCCAATCCCCAACTAACCTTAACTTAACCCTAATCCCAACCCAACCCTAACCAAACCAACCCAAACTAACCTTAACCTAACCCAACCCCAAACCAGCCCTAACCAAACCCAATACTCAACACTAACCTTAACCCTAAACCCAACCCAGCCCTAATCCAAACCCAAACTCCACTAACCTTAACCCTAACCCACCAGCCCAACCCAAACCCAATACTCAACACAACCTTAACCCTTAACCCAAACCCATACTCAACACTAACCCTAACCCAACCCCAACCCAGCCTAACCCAAACCCAATACTCACACTAACCTTAACCCTAACCCACCCAGCCCTAACCCAAACCCAATACTCAACACTAACCTTAACCCCTAACCTTAACCCTAACCAACCCCAGCCCTAACCCAAACCCAATACTCAACACTAACCTTAACCCTAACCCAACCCAGCTCTAACCAAACCCAATACTCAACATCAACCTTAACCCTAACCCCAATCCCAACCCTAAGCCTAAACTCCCCTAGTTAAAGTTAACATTTATTACAAAATGTGTTGGTTCTGTTTTTTCTGGGACACCCTAATTTACTAAAGAAAAGTTCATAATTACCAGTCTGTCTAATCTAATCTAAAATCTTATTGCATTAAGACTTAAATACTTCCGACTATGGAGCGCATACTTTTGCTAGCAACTGTAACTTATACAGGTTACCTTTCTTTGAGCTTTCTCTCGTAAATGTTCAATATTTCCAAGTGACTCTTGCAACCGACAACAACTCTTCACTTTACAGAAATAGGAGATAAAAAAGTTATCTAAATTTGGTTACGCATATAAAAATAAAGAAAGAAACTAGAGATAACAAATATCTTTTTTCCACGTGGGATAACAAGTTGAAAACCTGATCGCTAAACATGTGTAATAACAATGATTGTTGAATTTCTCAACAATTTCTTTTTTGTATCAAACAAAATAATATAAACAGATGATGCGTATTTTAAATCGATATAAACTGTTTTTAGAATTTCTTAGCGCAACAATTTTATCTTAAGTTGTCAGATAAATACCCTATAAGGGTTTTAAATCTATTCTAGGTGAACACACACACACACACATACATATATATATATAAATATATATATAAATATATGTGTGTGTGTGTGTGTGTGTGTGTGTGTGTGTGTGTGTGTGTTTGGTGGGCTAGTGGTTAGAGTCGTGGAAAATGGACACGTCGCTTCGAGATTCAATTCCTAAACGAAGCTGTTGGCATTTCACATAGCGCTAATACCCTTGGGAAAGGTATGAATCCATATATTCTCCCTCCAGCTATGGGTTAAATAGTAGGGCAGACTGGGCTCTTCAGCCTTGGGTAGGTAACCAATCTAGGAGAGGGATGACTCTGAATTCAAAATTCCTGAGGTCGGTCGTTGATTGGGTTTGTGGCTACCTGTGATGCACCAATTCTTTCCTATCGACTGTGCCAAAAAGTGTGGATGGTCCAACACAAGCCTTCACCACTATAAACAAATCTCTGTGTGGGAGTTCATTGTGCGTATGAACCCTCGTACGTCGATAATCGACGGAAGAGTCCATTATATATATATATATATGGGAGTAAATATGGAAAATAAATCCGACAATATTAAGAAAATTGAAAAAACAAGTGTTCCGAAAATAGGATGAATTTATTTATCGATGTTTAAACATTTCGGTTTCTTTAAACCTTCATCAGGATGTATCTTGGGGTGAAGAAATAGATGGATGTTTTATAGATGACAGGAGATGAAAATCTTTATAAAATCTTTTTTGTTGTGTAACTGTTACACAACAAAACAGATTTTATAAAGATTTCTTAATATATATATATATATATATATATATATATATACATAATATATAGAAAGATTCGTTTACGCCTTTACATTTGAACAGATATGTAATTCTTAATTAGGTATGACTTCAATTAAGCACTTATTCTCCGAAATTGTCGGCCATCGCCATCTCAAACAGACTATAAAACCTGTTTGTATACTTTCATACTGTCGTGCAGAAAGTCACCCATGAATGTAGTATATATCAGTTCAAAAATAAACGAGACATTTGGAAATACCGGCTAGTGTAATGGTTAGAATCCCTGCCTGTCAGCCTGGCAGTCAGGGTTCGAATCAACACAGAACAGTCTCTTGTCTATAACTCTGCTGATGAGGCATAATATGCCGAAATGCACATACAGAGATCGACTTTTTCTCAATTCGTTTACGCCTTTACATTTGAACAGATATACTCGCCTAACTCATTAATTATCAACTAATTAATTTTCAATTAGATATGACTTCAATTAAGCACTTATTCTTCCATATATTATATATATATATATATATATATATATATATATATATTAAATGGATTCTCTCGTAGATTTTCGACGTATGAGTGTTCATCCAGTGAACAACCAACACAGTGATTTGTTTATAGTGGTGAAGGCTTGTGTTGGACCATTCCGCACTTTTTGGCACAGTCGATAGGAAAGAATTGGTGCACACGAAATGCCACAAACCCAATCAACAAATGGAGGCACGTGGCATAATGGTTAGAGTCGTGGAACTTGTCGGCCCGAGTTCAAATCCTAGACAAGGCTGTTTTCACATAGCGCTAATACACTTGGTAAAGGTATGAATCCATATATTCTCCCACCAGCTATGGGTTAAATAGTAGGGCAGACTGGGCTCTTTAACCTTGGGTAGGTAACCAGTCTAGGAGAAGGAAAACTCTGAATTAAAAATCCTGAGGTCAGTCATTGATATATATATATATATATATATATATGATAGGTATGCGTTTTGCGTTCCTGACGCACAAAAATCTAAAAGGACGCAGTAAAATCATATCCATGCGTCCCAATGTTTTTCTTTTTTTTCTTCCCCCACCATTTTAATACATTTCAATAGTTTCTTAGAAACGAATTGTACAGGATACTTCTCCTAGAGTGGTTGCCTAACCTTTTGTGTTGGCAAATAATGTGCAGGAGTCCAGTCACCCTATTACATTCACTTTTGCATTAATGCCCTTGAGAAATTAATGAACCCCCTCGTCCCAAACTAGGGGTTAAATAGTGTTAGAATTATTGTGGTATATAAGGTATGCTCAAATTTACCCCCCGCTCTGAATTTATAGCCAAGGTCAAGTGGTTTACTTCTCCGACCAATCAACAACCATAATGCGTGGCTGATTCACTACTTAAACACTGATACTTGCCACAGTTCACTTGCAATCATTGAGGAGGAACTTACGACCATTGACAGAGGACTCTTTACCAGAAGAACCAAAGGATTCATAATCAGAGGATTACCAAGATCCAATTCCACTATACAAGCAATCCTGCTTAAGGCCCACAGGATGGCTCAACAGAGTGTAACAGGATGGCGCGACAGATTGTACCATTGCTGTTCGTCTACAGGGATGGCTCTGGAATAAAATAACCCACGAATGTTTATATAGCCTTAAACAATAATGAAACAATAATATTAAAGGTCAATAACACCAAGTAATCATTTATTAAACCCATTTCACTATGAATTAAATTAAATACTCATAGATAAACATACGCAATTGGTGACGTAGTTTCGGTTACAGAGGGACACCGAATTTTGATTTCGATAAGATGAACAAAGGAATAAAAAGATAAATAAAAACTTGCTTGAATTAATAGTAAAAAAGAATGATGAAAATTCCTGTTTGTTTGAAATACGACTTAGCGCAGGGTGGTGTCGTCAGTTAGGTTATTGGCTGACTTCATAGGGGGGTTTCGGGTCTTCCAACATAATACCCCTCTCCGCTAGCCAGACCCCGTTGGAGACGATCAAACTCCAACACACCATCCTTGTGCAACGCCAACAGAAAAGTGTTTAAATACGTCAAGGCGATCCTCCTGAATCCGATTGGCCAATTCCACAGCCAATCATCAATAAGGGTAGTTGTTATAAACAGGATCGCGTGACTCAGACATTTTTAATAAATGCATTGGCTTAGCTGGGATGTTACTATGAAGAAACCGCTCTGTCGGCTGGGGCGTTAGAATGTACCGACTGCACCTCTGCAGAGGGGTAAGACTCCCCCAATGAGGCCACCTGTTGGCCGTGGGTGGCGACCCGTGATGCTTAAGGATAGAGCCCTGGTGGATGAGCAGTTCATGACATGCAATACTCCACTTTGGCCCTATCTTGGGCTAGACGGGCGGTCGGAGAGGCCCCCTCCGATCAATCGGCTGGTCACGTCAAGTCCTAGCACCTATATGCTTTTCCCAACCCTATTGCTCTTATGGCAAGCCCCAACCCCTTTTTATCATATGGGTGCTAGAAGGCGGTGGCTGCGGGTCTACATGTCCTGGGAATGACGTTAAACTCTATCTGATGGTGAGATTCCAGTTTTGGAGGTTTGGGGAATGTGGAACACCCCTTCATCACCATTGCTTCCTGGTCCACTCTGACCCTGAGTGGTAGTACCTGTTAGGGTCCCATCTATGGGTTAAATAGAAAAATGTATTTATAAAAAAAATGTATTATCCATTAAGAATTGATTTATTTCAAAACTTTATCGGCATTAAATGACCCACTGAGGTTGATATGCCGTAAAACAAAACAAACAAACCAAGCTATTAAGAAAAACGCGTTGGATACGTGAGACTGAAAGGAATGTAAGTCGTAACAATTGAGAAGTCTGTTTTTGGGGGTTTTTTTCTTTTGTTTTGTTTTCTATAATATAAATATACAAATTACTCCATATTCAATTTGGTCGAATTTAAATACAGATTTTAATCTTTAAAACATTTTTTGACAATATTTATCAGTTTTGAAAAAAAAAAAATTCAACAACTTTTGATTCCCTGTTGTAGGTTTATTAATCAGATACCTGAAGGCAACTCCTAATTATATCCAAAGTGGAAATACCCGAAAGCAAAAATGTTACAACATTTTAAAACATGTCGCTATTTCTGTGAGCTCTTCATTAAGAGTACTCGTAACTCCTGATTGACTTTTTTTTTAAATTTTTTTTTTTTTTTGGGGGGGGGGTATTCTTTTCTTTTTTTCTTTTTTTCTTTTTTTCTTATTTTTCGTTATCTTTCATTAAAACACAATCTTTCTTCTCCCTCTAATTGTACGACATTTCCAAACATGTCAGTAATGATAATTAACGGATACTGAATATTTTTCCCTAGAAAAATCATTACACAAAAGCAAGAGTCATCGAAATGAGCGAGTAAGGCATAGGAGGAGGGAGAGGAGGAGGAGGGGGAGGAGGAGGGGGAGGTCGTGATAGGGAATATCGGTTTTTCGTTATAGGATCAATAGCTGAAAGCTTTCACTCTTGTACTTGTTTAGTTCTTCCTGTTTGTCGGATTCATTTCCTTATCTAATGTTCTCAGCTATTTGAAAAGCTAAAGGCTTTTATCTATCAGCCGGTGTTAATAGTTGATATTTCAGTAATGTTATTAGCTTGTATCAACAGAGTTGCATATATTTACTCAACAGCTTATTTCATGCACACATCTATGGGTTCACTATATATATATATATATATCTTATTATAATGGAGATTGTGTGTTTTTCTGTCTGTAGCCGAAACTTTATTACTACTCAAGTCACAATTCCCTTAGTTATTTACGCTACATTCTTCATGATTTTATTTTTATTTAAACCTCAATTATTAATAAAATTGTTAAACATTATTAATACTGTTGACCATATCTACATGATATTTACCGCGTACCCCACTTGTACGGGCCAGGCACAAAGTCCCTATTAACGTGGGACCACCCACAAGCCGAAGCTCATGGAGTGGCAGGTGAAAAAATTGCGTCGATCCCGTCGGCATTCCCCCTCAAGGGGGGCGCCTCAGGCACTGGGCAATAAACCCAGCCCTGCCCCTTTAAATCAAGGGGGCAGGTGTTGCCTGGGGGGATAGCCCCCTGGGATCGACGCCGTTAATTTTAGCACTCCCCACCCGTTGGGCGGGGCTACATACTAATAACATGCAATTATATTTATATATACAACAAAATATCGGTTTACAGTGTGAACGTGAAGGCTAATTTGCATATTAATATTAAATCAAATTTAATAAATATGTGCTTAGTATTATTGATTTCTAACTGTTTGGTTTTATTTTAATGAATGTAAGCAAAAATCTCTTCAATGAATCTTAAATGAAATCCATTAACAAGATAAAATAACTGTCATTTTATTCTTTACTTCCTCTTTTAACTAAATACTTAAATTAAAAAATAACAATGAAAGACGAGAGTGATGGAAGAGTAAGTTTCATTTGTTCCATTTTTTTATTATACTCCCTCTGTTTCAAATCTTTTATTATACTCCCTCTGTTTCAAATCTTTTTATTTGTATTCTTATTTAGTTTCATTAGCCTTTCTAATTTAATAGAATATTTTATTACATTAAAACTTAAATACTTGCACCCGGAGGGTGCATATATTTGCTAGTATATATAATATAATATAATGAGATAAATATATAAAGGTTTTACATATCTATTTATTAGGTGACAAAGGAACATTCACGACCATATTGGTTTCATGCGATGCAATCATCAGGTGAAGATGTTTCAAAGAATATATATATATATATATATATATATATATATATATATGTGTGTGTGTGTGTGTGTAGGGAAATTATTTGGTTGTTGTAGAAGCATGAAAAAATGAAGATCAGAAACAAAATGATGATTATTGTGTTCTTATTATTTACCGATAGTTCGAGATTCATCCCTCTTTCTCTAAGGATTAAGACTGGTACTTCTATAGTATATGCTGTTGGGGTCATTTGGTGTTATATATATATATATATATATATATTATATATATATATATATAAGAGAGAGAGGGAGAGACAGAGAGAGAGACAGAGAGAGAGGCGCATGGTCTAATGGTTAGAGTCGTAGGAAATAGAGTCGTCAACCCGAGTTCATTTCTTGTACAAAGCTGTTTGCATTTCACATGGCGCTAATACCCTTGGGAAAGGTATGAATCTTATTCCCCCTCCAGCTAAGGGTAAATAGCAGGGCGGACTGGGCTCTTTAACCATGGCTCGGCATCCAGTCAAGGAGAAGGAAAACTCTGAATTCAAATCTGGTAAACTCCGCTTAAGAAATTGTCCTTGTGTCGCATCCTGCTCCTGCGGAAGGGTTGGTATATATATATATATATATATATATATATATATATATTACACGCACACACACACAGACAGAGAGAGAGAGAGAGAGAGAGAGAGAGAGAGGGGGAGAATGATTGCAAATTTGAAAATAACATACAAAAACACAAAAATAACAGAAAAATATTGAAAATCTTAAAGAGAGACAGACATATAGTTATATAGATAGATAGGGATAGATAGATATGTTAAGTATCTGGTCGGCATCCTTAGTTCCAGATGTAATAAGTAAGTAAGCAAGCCAATAAGAATCTGGTGTTAGAGTATTCTTTGTAAGTCCTACGGCCAAGAGAATGCAAGTGTCAATGACATAAGTTTAGAATGGTGCCTCTATTAATACAGCAGAAGCAGCAGCAGCAGTGCCAGTGATTGGACAATAGAAATGCCTTTGGTGGTCACGTGGTAGTCGACGGGTCTATATTTAGGAGTGACCATTTGCCCCATGCCTTATATTCATAAATAATTCAACAAGATATAGATTGAGGAGAGAGAGAGAGAGAGAGAGAGAGAGAGAGAGAGAAGAGAGAGAGAGAGAGAGGGAGGGAGAGGGAGGGAGAGAATGTGTGTGTGTATGATCACGGCGAAATTTACATGCCTTACTAAAATAAGCTTCTAAGTAAAGTTCGATCAAATGTATAAATACTTTTTGATCCACCCTGATATTCAAACATGATCCTTGTTTTACTAAATCCAGGATCAATTCATTTTTATTCAAATCACTTGAACATTCCTAAATGATCTTCTCCTACACTTTAGTGATCCAGCTCAATTTCTTTCTAAAAAGGTTTCTTTTTTCTTCCTTTTCAATTCCTTTTTTTAAAACTTTTTTAAAACTTTGTTTTTTCTTCCTTTAATCCGGTATTATTAAAGAGTTCGTTCAGTTCTTTGCCTTGGAGATTTCTTTTTTTCTTTGCTTTTGTTTCAGTTTGGAAACAGCCCAAATTCTTGATTACCCTCACAAAATCATTATCACAAGAGTGAATAATCAACTAGAACCCTGCCGATGCACTTTTCACTAGATTTAACACGCATTGCAGATACTGTCAAATGCATACGGGAAATTTGGTTGGGGTTTGTAGGGAATATGGAACGAAGAGATGAAGAGAAATAAAAAGACACAGCTGCTTCGAAGTATAGAGGGAGACCCTTTTTTATTGATCAGACCGTTAACTCTGGACGCCAGAGTCCAGACGCTCAGAACTTTTCATTTATTTATTTGATTTTAATTTAATTTAATTTAATTTAAATCCCCACAGGTTTACAGCATACCAACTCATTGGGGTTATGTTATACCGAAGACTTTTTTGTTTTATTCATTCTTGACGGGTACTCTATATTTTTTAAACCATCTTTTCTATTTAACTCCGGTTGATTAAGTCTGGTTATTTAAGTCTGTGTTGAATGTAAGTTCCTATTCTGTACGATGCTAAAAATGCATTAGCTTGTTTGGTTGCTTGGTTGGTTGGTTTTTACGGCACATCAACCCATTGGGTTATTTTATTCCGAAGACGATTTTTGTTTTATTCATTTTTGATTGATACTCAATTTTTTCTAACTTTTTTTTAAAACATATTTTTGAAACTTTTTTATTTTCTTTCTTTCTTAGCGCATTTTTCTGTGTAACATGTCCTTTTTAATTCTCTATTGTACATTTGTGTATCTCTTGTATACTTCCTTATCTATCCTTATCTATTCATGAATGTGTTTTTATTATATCTTCTTTGTATTTCTGTTATATGTATCTTCTCCATGTGCTCATATATTAAAGTCCATTTTACCTTTAACACCGTCGGACTATTGTTTGTTCATAAGTGTACCCACGTTGGGAGGCCTCTAAGCCAACCAACTAAGTATAATTAACTTTAATACCTTTCCAACTTTACACAACTAAGTATTTAAAATGACTGAACATTAATACATTAGCTCTTTTAACATATTACAAGTTAGTATTATTAGTGTTATTCGGACTATTGTCCCCATCTACATTGTTATTTGTAGAACGTTTCGGCCGATATACCCTCCGGCCTTCTTCAGGTATTTCTTGTCGGACTCGGGAACTTTCTTGTCGTAATCGGGAGCCATCACGGAACTTTGAACCTAACCCTTTATTTATTCCACGGGGGTATCCTGTTCTCATTCCGCTAACCATAGCTGGTGGGGGGGGGTAGGAGTTGTGCTAATTAATTATTTTTCTAACTGCTTTCACTCAGGATTGAACTCGGAAACCAGAGATAACTGTCACTTAGAACTGTCTTTTAACCAACCTGCCTAATCCACTCGGCCATGTGTCCAATTGGACAATTGAGTGTGAATTTTGGGAACTTATAAACCTAATGTCTTGATTTGGCTAGAATATCTATCTATTTTACTTATGTGAGTCCGAGAAGGTTCCCGAGTCCGACAAGAAATACATGAAGACGGCCGGAGGGTATATCGGTCGAAACGTTGTACAAATAACAATGAAGATGGGGACAATAGTCCGAACAACGCTAATAATACTAAGTTAGTATCAATTTAAATTTATTGTGAGGATGCATTTTGTTCTAGATATAATTGGAGACAATAATTGTTAGACTGACTTCAGCATAAAATGACCTGAGGTTTGACACGCCATAATCCATTTTTCCTTATAGTTAAAACGGAAGGGTCCATTATTTAGCTAAGGTGACAAACGGAATGATCCATTATTTAGCTAAGGTGACAACACTCCTAAGTAATAAGAACTCGGCCGAGATGATTAGGATGATAGAATATTTATATATTGATACTCGTGTTCCTTATTTGTGCGACTGTTATCGTCTTGCAACACCCTCTGGTCTTTCCATGATGTTCGATTGAAACAAATTAGAGTTATCGCTTCCGCGCACCCACCCCTTCTGTACATAATCCCCCTAATCTCTTTCTTTCTTTCTCGTTTTAATTTTCTGTATAGCATGTAATGTTTCCTTCCTTTTTTTCATATGCTAGCTCATTCACTCACTCTATATTTCTCCTTCTTTCTTTCTTTCTTTCTTTCTTTCTTTCTTAATGTATTTTCTGTATAATATGTCCTTTTTCATCCATTTTTTCCTTATAGTTTAAACGGAATGATCCATTATTTAGCTAAGGTGACAACACTCCTGAATAAAATAACTCGACGGAGAAGCAACGCCAGACAATCAGGATTAACATTTTAGCATTTCATCTCGGACGTTTTGGACGGTCTCATTTTAACCTGAGGGGGCTGCAAGATAATAACGGTCGTATTTTTAAGGAACACGAGTATTAATACATAGATGAAATACGTAATCTGACGATTTGGACGGTCTCATTTTAACCTGAGGGTGTTGCAAGATAATAACGGTCATACTTTTAAGGAACATCAGTATTAATATATAGAGTAAGTAAGAGTCGCCGGGGAGACCTAGTGTCGGTACCAGCCAATAAGCGAGGGAGTCTATCTCCTTTTTACTAGCGCTAGACCAAGGAGATTTTTTTTTGCGTCTGAGACGAAGCGTCACACCTACCATCAACTCCTCACTTTACCGCACAGATCCCTGTGCTACTCATACGCTGAGTTGGTGTTGGCCGGTATCGAACCAGAGACCTTGATGTTCCCTGCTGAACACTTTACTGACTGAGCTAAACCGGCCCTATAATAATATTGTGGGGTTTTAAGGGGTCAAAATAAGACAAAACGACGGGTAACAAATGTAGGAAAATGTATTAACAAAAGAGTAGACAATTACTGTAAAGAGAAGTGGGAATTACGTCCGACAATAGAGTTACGAGCTGACTCACATTGGCTTCCCCAAACCATACCACCCTGTCGGCTGGGGCGTTAGAATGCACCGACTGCACCTCTGCAGAAGGGTAAGACTCCTCCAATGGGACCACCTGTTGGCCGTGGGTGGCGACCCGTGATGCTTAAGGATAGAGCCCAGGTGGATGAGCAGTTCATGACATGCAATACTCCACTTTGGCCCTATTTTGGGCTAGACGGGCGGTCGGAGAGGCCCCCTCCGATCAATCGGCTGGTCACGTCAAGCCTTAGCACCTATATGATTTTCCCAACCCTATTGCCCTTTTGGCAAGCCCCAATCCCTTTTTATCATATGGGTGCTAGAAGGCGGTGGCTGAGGGTCTAAAAATTGTATTATCCATTAAGAATTGATTTATTTCAAAACTTATCGGCATTAAATGACCCACTGAGGTTGATATGCCGTAAAACAAAACAAACCAAACCAAACCAAAACCAAACCATAATTTTTCCTTTACTTATAGTAACCTCGGAGCATTCCACTATAGTCTATAGGGTACATCACCTATAACAATTAATATATAGAAGAAATGCGTAATATGACGATTTGGACGGACTCATTTTAACCTGAGTCTGTTCCAAGATAATGATGGTCATACTTTTAAGGAACACGAGTATTAATATATAAAAGAAATGCGTAATATAAATAAAGTAGGCTATCTATGAATTGCGCAATAAAACCAGTCGTTTATTCACTGACTTGGATCGTCAGTAAAAGCTGCGCATTTCGTAACAATAAACCTAATAAAATGGTGAAATATCAGCATTTCTTGATATGGATTTGTTTATTACAATATATTTACGTATCCATTTCTTCAGCAGACGAATTGAGACAATTATATTGCCCGAGTTGATTCAGATAAATATTTGATGCGGACATTCGGCAAATCCAGATGATTTCTGATTATTCATACGCCTCGTCGATCTGGTTTTGTCCTGGATAATGACGTTAAACTCTATCCGATTGTGAAATTACAGTTCTGGAACTCCTTCATCGCCATTACTCCCAG
This sequence comes from Doryteuthis pealeii, assembly GCA_023376005.1. Lineage (NCBI taxonomy): Eukaryota > Metazoa > Mollusca > Cephalopoda > Myopsida > Loliginidae > Doryteuthis > Doryteuthis pealeii. The sequence goes on from CM042158.1 coordinate 76,037,335, forward strand.
GTTCACTCTGCATCGGAGTGGTAGTACCTGTTAGGGTCCCAAAGAAAGACAGAAGGGGAAAGATAGAGAGTGTGAGTGAGCGCGCATAAGCAAGAAAGCAAGAAAGAAGGAAACATGACATGCTACACAGAAAATTAAAATCAGAAAGAAAGAAAGAGATTAGGGGAACTATGTACAGAATGGGTTTGGCGCGTGGAAGCGATAACTCTAGTTTCAATTGAACATCATGGAAAGACCAGAGGGTGTTGCAAGATGATAACAGTCGTACTAATAAGGACTAAGAGTATTGATATATAAATATTCTATTATCCTATTTTTCAAGTTAAAATACGTTGCCTCTTAGAAGCCATCATTTCTTCAGTTTTTCTTCTTCTATATTGGTTGCTTAACCAAAGATAAAGAGCGCAGTTTGCCCTCCTATTTACCCATAGCTAGAGGGATAAATAGGGTATCAACACTATGTGAAATGCAGCCAACCTCATCCAGGATTTGAATTTGGGTTGCTGCGACCATTTCTGATGGTGATAATGATTATACCATGCACCTTAAAAAAACGTATATTTGGAGACATTCTTAGTGCAATGGTTGTCGTAATAGGAAATGGAACCAGCACCCAGAGTTCAAATCCTGGATGAGGCTGTTTGAATTTTCACTTTGCACTAATGCATTGATAAAAGCATGAATTCATATCAACTATGGATAAATAGTAGGACAGACTGGGCTCTTTAGGCTTGGTGAGGCAACCACCAGTCTAAGAGAAAGAACTCTCTGAATTCAAAGCCAGTGTACTCTGCTTAAAAAATTGATCTAGTGTCTCATTCGGCTCATGGAAAAAGGGTTGGGTAAATACTTACTATAAAAATAAAACATTGTGCGTATGTAATTAGGAAATACATACGCAAAACGGCACTCTAGTTGCAATTGAACATCATACGCAAATCAGGAAATACATGCGTAAAACGTTTAATTCATAGATTAAACACAGGAAATTAAATGATTCATCAGAGGAAGTCTTCCAAATTGTAACCGCGTTAGTACTATTGTATGGTAGCACCAATTGGAGCTTAACGAAACGCTTGGAGAAAAATCTTGATGAGAACTACACAAGGATGCTTCTTGCGGTTTTCAATAATCTTGAAAACAGCAGCTGTACGGCCACTTACCACCTATCACACAAAATAATGAAAATAATATATAATAAAATTTCTCTGAATGTTTTTAGATGATGTTTGAATATTTGGATTATTTGGATTGTTGTCCTCATCTTTATTGTTATCTGCGCAACATTTCGAGTCCAAGAAGTAATACCTTAAGAAGGCCGGAGGGCACAACAGCCGAAATCGTTTTGCAGATAACAATAAAGCTGAGGACAATAGTCCGAATCATTCAAATAATTCAAATCTGTAATAAAAGTTCTGAAATAATAGACGATTTGTTGTTAATTACGCCCCCCTTTTTTTTGTTCCCATCAAGGGATTTTCATATTTTACAGAAAATAATTACTACCGGTTTCTTTTTCACGTTGGGGACTAAGTATGAAAGGAAATTTTGTTTATCGATTCTTTTGGGGTCGAATGAAAAATTGAAAAGTAGAATAGCGGAAAAATGACAACTTTGTAATTTGTTCTATTTATTTTGTGTTTTAACATTTTCTATTTTTCCCCAATGTAGAATTCCTGTTTTAATGAATGATAAAATTACTGAAGCATAAATAAATCTAAAACTTTTTTTTTTTTTTTTACCCAGATCCATAATACATTTTATTTAAATTGGCAGAGAACGTGGAAATGGTGGCACATTGTCAAGTTTGCGATTTGATTGTAAAAAACAAACAAAAAATTTCAAATAGTTTTATTTTAAAGCCGGAAATCGATGTATTATCCTGAACGGCAGATATCACTTCCGCTAAGTTGGAATCAAGTAATATATATATATATATATATATATATATATATATATATATATATATATATATATATATATATATATATGAAATTTAACATTTTTGAAAAAACAAATGATGTTAAATTTCATACTGTCGGATTAATTTCCATCTATTTTTTCATATATATATATATATATATATATATATATATAGAGAGAGAGAGAGAGAGAGAGAGAGAGAGGAGGAGGTGATGTTCAGATTGAGATAGATGAATAAATAGATAGAGATATACAGACTGAGATAGATAGAAATCAACTGACTGTGATAGAAATAATGATAAATAGATATGAGAGATAGAGATAGAGAGACAGAGAGAGATGGAGAGACAGAGACAGGGAAACAAGAGAGAGAGAGAGAGAGAGAGAGAGAGAGAGAGAGAGAGAGAGAGAGAATGAAAGAGTGAGAGATGTACAGGGTGAAACAGATATATAAATAGATATGTATAGACTACAATAGATAGAAATTAACTGATTGAGATAGATAGAATGATAGATAGCTCGATAGATAAATAGAAATAAATAAATAAATAAATAAAGATAGATAGATAGATAGATAGATACGATTAGTTTGTTTTTTCACGGACATCCACCATCTTTTAATGCTTAAAAAATTACTTTTACTTTTTTATAACACAAATATGCGAAGTAGACGCGAAAACTTTAAAATAACACCATTTATATATATATATATATATATAATATATATATATATATATATAATATATATATATATATATGTGTGTGTGTGTGTGTGTGTGTGTGTGTGTCTATGTTTGTGTGTGTGTCTGTGTTATAAGAAATAAAGTAAAAGTACATTTATATATATATATATATATATATATATATATATATATAGAGAGAGAGAGAGAGAGAGAGAGAGAGAGAGATAGATAGATAGACATAAACAATCCTAAAAGAATCCCGGAACATCTCATTCTATTCAATATTTATGTAAATTTCTTTTTAAAATGTATACAAATATTTTATATGAAAGAAATTCGCTATTTTGAAGTAGTTTATGAAAATAACAGCGAAGTCCAATTCCAATTTATTTGTCGCAGTATGAATCAATTCTTACAGGAAATTATTTCTTGAAAAAAAAATCCAGCAAAACAGAATACAAAAAAGTCAAACTCAAAAAAGAATATTGGGTATATTTCTCTGAAAATTTTAAGTCAGAAATGTGGAATAGTTTTTGTCTGCTTGTTAAATGTATTTATAACATATATGACTAGATTTGGAATTGTTTGTTTTACTAAACTATTTTCAGAGACCCACAGTGTGTTTAAAAATTGATATCACTCTAGATCTGACCTCATTCATTTCAATTACGGGACTGTGTCCTGGATATGTGTCATACAGCACCTAAATAATGAGAATGGAATAATTTGTTTTTACAATAAATAATCTGCACAAAATAATGCCATAAGGACAAACTATATCAAAGCGAAAATTGATAAGACCCAACAAAATTGTAAATGTAGACTTTGCGGTAATAGAGATGAGACTGTAAACCATATACTCTGCGAATGTAGCAAACTAGCACAACGAGAATACAAAACTAGACACGATGGGTTGGGGAGGTGATCCACTGGGAATTATGCAATACAACAAAATGGTATATGCACAAACCAGAATCTGTTCTTGAAAACGAAACATAAAATTCTCAGGGACTTTGAAATAAAAACGGATCACCTTATCCCAGCAAGAAGACCAGACCTAGTGTTGATAAACAAAAAAGAAAGAACTTGTCAACTGGTGGATTTTGCAGTGCCAGCAGATCACAGGGTGAAGCTAAAGGAAAATGAAAAAATGGAAAAATGTCTGAACCTTGCCAGAGAACAGAAAAACTTATAGAATATGAAAGTGAAAGTGATACCAATTGTAGTTGGTGCACTAGGAACAGTCCCAAAAGGATTAGAAAAGGGTTCGGAAAGTTTGGAAATCAGAGGAAGGATTGAAACCATTCAGATAACTGCAGTGCTGCAATCTGCCAGAATACTCAGAAGAGTCCTGGAGACCTGAGGAGACTTGCTGTCACTCAGACTCCAGTGAAAGACCATCAGCTAACACTGATGTGAACACTCAAAAGGAGTAAATAATACTAATAATGAAATTTATTGTGTACAGTGCTCAGGTGCACCACAACTTATCAAAGTCTCATGTCAAGTACACAGAATAATGTATTAGTGCAAGGATCTTGAACAGTTTACAGTAGTAATATGCATGTCTGTGTGCGCGTTCGTGTGTGTGGAGAGAGGCATCAGGTATAGTGTCGGCGGATTACAGGAAGCATGGAGGTTTTGACAGATTCAGTGTTTCAGCAGCCTACAACAGAGGCGGGCAGCTTATTCAATGCCTCCGCAATTCTGAGCGTGAAGAAATGTTTCCGAAAGTCACGTGAGCAGTATTGTTTTCTGACTTTGTAGGCATGCCCACGTGTGTTAGAAAGATGGAGATCAATATTGCTGTTGTTAAGATGATTAATGACCTTATGAGCGTTGCCATGTCAGTTGCCAGACGCCAAAGTTTCGACGAATCCATTCCCAGGGCAGCGAGACATCTGACATCTGACATCTGACAAAACCCCGAAGGAGAGAAACGAGATCTCATGGGACTTGGTAATTCAACCTAGCTATTGTGGAATGGGCTCTGTAACCTTGGTATGGTAACTGGTCTAGGAGGAAAACTTTGAATTCAAACCTGTTAAATTCTCCTTAAACACAGGAGCTATTGGTAAATACATATGTTAAAGATCTTTGGCTCTTAGTGCATGGAATACGCTCTAGTATTAATGACATTCCCAGTTGATTTTCTTAATGAGATTATTGTTTTTTAATTGTTCGGTAATGGGTTCACTTCCAAAGGTCATTTTCAAAGAATATTTTGCGCACCTCCCCAAATTTGGAGAGTTAAAATCAACATAACTCTGTCAATTTTTAGAATTGAAGCTCAAATGTTGGATATTGTCTCATTTTAACATAGTCCACACCAGAACAAAATGTCCCGTAAATTGCAGGGGTGGGTGACATCGCCTGGATGATTTGTCAATGGAATTACCTGGGTAGAAAAAGGTTTAAAATAAGTTTGTATAGAAGAATGTGTAGAAGGTCTGTGTAGAAGAATGTTATACCATTGCAGCACATATTCTTTAAAGTGGTGATGGCCAATGAGGAAGTATGAGTGGAAGAAGCTTTGTTTAGAAAAATGTATGGAAAATGTGGTTAAATCGAACTTAACGGACCTAAATTCACCATCGTATGGCACTCCGCCGAAAGAAAAAAAATACCAAAAATCAGCTTGATATATTAATGAATAAAATATATAACGCACCAGTTATTTTATTTAAACACTTTTACATTTTCTCAGGTCAGTTAAATTTGAACCACATATCTTTGAGAATCTGTGGTACGTTTCAAGGGTACGTGGGTCAAAGATAACTGACCTGAAAAAATGTAAGAGGTTTTAAATAAAATAACTGGTTCATTATTTCTTTATTCATTAATAGATCAATATTGGAAATTTCATTAAATTCGCCTATTTCCCTGATTTTTGGTATTATTTTTCTTTCGGCGGGGTGACATACAATGATGGAATTTAAGTCCATTAACTTAGACTAGCAAATATATGCACCCTCCGGGTGCAAGTATTTAAGTTTTAATGTAATAAAATATTGTATTAAGATTAGAAAGGCTAATGAAACTAAATAAGAATACAGATAAAAAGATTTGAAACAGAGGGAGTATAATAAAAGATTTGAAACAGAGGGAGTATAATAAAAAAATGGAACAACTGAAACTTACTCTTCCATCACTCTCGTCTTTCATTGTTATTTTTTCTAATTTAAGTATTTAGTTACAATAGGAAGTAAAGAATAAGATGACAGGTTTTTTTTATCTTGTTAATGGATTTCATTTAAGATTCATTGAAGAGATTTTTGCTTATATTCATTAAAATAAAACCAAACAGTTAGAAATCAATAATACTAAGCACATATTTATTAAATTCGAGTTTTTAATATTAATATGCAAATTAGCCTTCCCGTTCACACTGTAAACCGCTATTTTGTTGTATATATAAATACAATTGCATGTTGTCAGTATGTAGACATAGTTAACAGTATTAATAATGTAAGACAATTTTTATTAATAATTGAGGTTTAGATAAAAATAAAATCATGGAGAATGTGATGTCAATAACTAAGAGAATTGTGACTTGAGTAGGAATATAGTTTCGGTTACAGACAGAAAAACACACAATCTCCATTATAATAAGATTTAACTGAAACTGATTTGTGTAGAGGAATGTGCAGAAGATTTGTTTTGAAGAAAGTTTTGTAGAAGATTTGTGTACATGACTATAGCATTCCATTTTTGGTTTAAGATGAGCTGACAACACAAGGGCACCCTGTCGACCGGAGCGTTAGAATGCATGTATGTAGGTAAGACTCCCCCAATGGGGCCACCTGTTGGATGTGGGTGGCGAACCATGATGCTTAAGTATAGAACCCAGGTGGTTGAGCAGTCCATGACTTGCAATACACCACTTTGGCCCTATCTTGGGTTAGACGGGCGGTCGGAGAGGCCCCTCCGATCAATCGCCGGTCACGTCAAACCCTAGCACCTATACGATTGTCCCAACCCTATTGCCCTTATGGCAAGCCCCAACCCCTTTTTATCATATGGGTGCTAGAGGCGGTGGCTGAGGGGTCTACATGTGCTGGGTATGATGTTGAACTATCAGATAGTGAAGTTCCAATTCTGGACATCTGGGGAATGTGGAGTACCTCTTCATCCCCAATTCTTCCAGGTTCACTCTGACTCGGAGTGTTAGAGTTTGAAACATTGTTTACCAATAAAGCATGAATAAAACAAATGTCTTTGGCATAAAATTACCCATTAAGGGTTGACATGCGGTAAAACTTAAATTCAAACTAACGGTCGTGGAAAAACACAGTAAAAATGATGGACAAATTGAGAGACGGAAAAGAGGCGCTATATAAAATGCAAGCACGCTCGTCCAGGATTCGAACTCGAAGTCGACGAGTCCATTTCCCACGACTCTAACCATTACACCACACGCCTCCGACATGTGATTAGCATAAACGTCGATGCGTAAAACAGGTAATCTTTTATACTGGCGATTGAGTCTTGTCTTTGAAAAGCTCTTTATCTTCCAAAATCTTTTACATTCGTCTGCGAAAATTCAGTCTAACAGGAAATGCAACCAGATGCAGCATCCACTTACACCTCACCCCCACCCAACCCCAAATAAAGAAAAAAAAATACAGCTTTTTTGGATGGAGTAATTTTTTAATTGTAGTTTTCTTTTCTGTTTTTCTAGACAGGGATTCAATGACAACGAAGAGAATGGCAGTGCAAAGACGCTAAAGATGCGTTCAATCTTCTTTTCTCAAACATTGGCTGTTGGCTTATTCTCAACTGGAATCCATGGAAACGGGAATAATGCGATCAGTTTTGCACAATATATGTAAATGTAAATGACAGTAAAGATCAATAAGAAACAAAATGATTTCATGTAATTATTTTTTGAGCTACGTCAATGGCGGTTGAAGTTCTTACTTTCGCAATTAATCATCTAAAGAAGGTCTGCGTTTGAATGATGACGAAATAGTGAGAGAAGGGGAATAATAATAATAATAATAATAATAATAATAATAATAATAATAAGAAGAGAAGAAGAAGAAGAAGAAGAAGAAGAAGAAGAAGAAGAAGAGGGGGAAGAAAAGAAGAAATGATAGCTGAGAAGAAGGAGGAGGAGAAGAAGAAAAAGAAAAGAAGAAGAAGAAGAATGATACATGAGAAGAAGAAGAAGAAGAAGAAGAAGAAGAAGAAGAAGAAGAAGAAGAAGAAGAAGGGGAAGAAAAAGAAGAATAAGAAATGATAGATAAGAAGGAGGAGGAGAAGAAGGAAAAGAAGAAGAAGAAGAAGGAGAAGAAAAGAAAAATAAGAAATGATAGCTGAGAAGAAGAAGAAGAAGAAGAAGAAGAAGAAGAAGAGGGGGAAGAAAAAGAAGAAGAATAAATGATAGCTGAGAAGAAGGAGGAGGAGAAGAAGAAGAAGAGGGAACAAAAGAAGAAATGATAGAAGAAGAAGAAGAAGAAGAAGAAGAAGAAGAGAAGAAGAAGAAGAAGAAGAAGAAGAAGAAGAAGAAGAAGAGAAGAAGAAGAAGAAGAAGAAGAAGAAGAAGGGGAAGAAGAAGGGGAAGAAAAAGAAGAATAAGAAATGATAGATAAGAAGGAGGAGGAGAAGAAGAAAAAGAAGAAGAAGAAGAGGGGGAAGAAAAAGAAGAAGAAAAATGATAGATGAGAAGAAGGGGGAGGAAGAAGAAGAAGAAGAAGAAGAAGAAGAAGAAGAAGAGAAGAAGAAGAAGAAGAAGAAGAAGAAGAGAGAAGAAGAAGAAGAAGAAGAAGAAGAAGAAGAAATGAAAAATTTGTAGAATTACGTAAGAGTTAAAATGAGGAAGTGTAAAAAATAAAATGCAGATAGAAAGAGAAAAAGAAGAAAGGAAAAAAGAGAAAAGAAAAAAAAGAAGAATTGAGAATAAAAACATAAAATATGAAAGAATGTATCCAATGGATGAATTGTGATTTAAAAATAAAAGAATATATTTTATACAGCAACAGATGTTCATCAGTTAAACAAAAGAATTCTATGCAAGTCAGTTTTTAAACAGGCAATTCATGTTTTTGCCTAAGGACTCGGCTAAGAATAAACTATATCTATTCATTTATCACAATGAGTTATATATATATATATATATATATATATATATATATATATTATATATATATATATATATAATAAGTAGTAAATATATATATATATAATATATATATATGCTAGATTGATAAAGAATGTGATTTAAATAATAATGAATAAGTAGATAAAAAAGTAAAAATCATCACTTCCCTTATTTATTTAAACAAAAGGTAGATTAATGCATAACATCTTAGAACTTCTTCAAGCGACGAAAAAAAATGACATCCGTTCAGTTTGGCTTTCAGGGTTCAACTATTATATTTATTGGTTTGTTGGTTGATTTTGAAGGCTGTCACAATGCGAGTGTAAAGAAAAAAGAAGGTAACTGTGGTGTTGTTTGTTAACCTGTGATTTATTCTTAATTTTTTAATATTTCGGGATAAAAAATCCCTTCTACTGAAGATTACTCGAACTGAAGTTGTTGCTAGTGGCTGTTCATTTGTTTTGTCTCATGTCTTCCAAATTCTGTCTGTGTGTGTGGGAGAGTGCTTGATTATGTGTGCGTTTGTGTGAGTGTGAGTGTGTGTGCGCGTTTATGTTTCTGTTCATTGCTTATATATATATATATATATATATATATATATTATATATATATATATAAAGGTTTTATAATTTGCTTGAAGCATTGTGTTTATATTGGTTTTTTGGTTGGTTTTGAAGGCTATCACAATGCAAGTGTAAAGAAAAAAGAAGGTAACTGTGGTGTTGTTTGTTAACCTGTGATTTATTCTTAATTTTTGGATATTTCGGGATAAAAAATCCCTTCTACAGTAGATTACTAGAACTGAAGTTGTTGCTAGTGCTAGTGCTCGTACTCAGCTCCTAAATAAACACACACATACACACATATTAGCGTATATGAACAAGGCTCGCACGCAAACAGAACACACACCGTACAAATAACACACATGCACACACACATGGTGTTGGGACTTAATAACAAATACACCGCACACACACACAACAGGACAACAGGTGATTTTGATAGACAGTAAATTTACACACCCACACCCATAAACAATCAAACGATATCTGGAATGTTAATCTCAGACACATATTAATAAAAAATAGATCAGATGGTCCTGTTAGTAAACAAAAAAAACATGCTTAGAGAGCGAGCCAAATCTGGAATAATAATTAACAAAAAAAGAAAAGAAAACAAATGAACAGAAACACAAACATAAACGCGCACACACACACTTACACACACATAAACGCACGCATTAACAAGCCCCCCACCCCCGCCACAGAATTTGGAAGGCATGAGACAGAACAAATGAACAGCCACTAGCAAACTTCAGTTCGAGTAATCTTCTGTAGAAGGATTTTTATCCGAAATATTAAGAATTGTGAATAAATCACCGGTTAACAAACAACACCACAGTTACCTTCTTTTTTCTTTACACTTGCATTGTGATAGCCTTCAAAACCAACCAACAAACCAATATATATACAATGCTTCAAGCAAATTATAAAACACTTTTATTATATATTATATATATATATATATATATATAATATATATAATATAATTAGTATGCACACAGCCTGTCGATGAGGTGTCCCAGTGGCTAAAATTAACAGCGTTGATCCCAGGGGACCATCCCCCAGTCAATACCCTTGATTTAAATGGGCAGGACTGTGTTTATTGCCCAGTGCCTGAGGTGCCCCCCTTGAGGGTGGAATGCCGACGGGATCAACGCAATTTTTACACTCACCACCCATGAGTCTTGGCTCACCCAAATCCTCCAAGATGAAATGCAAAAATGTAAATCGTGATTATCTGGTGTTGCTGGTGGCTGAGCAGTCCATGACATGCAACACTCCACTCTGGCCCTTACTTAGGCTAGAAGAGTGGTCGGAGAGGCTTATCCACTGAATTATCATTTCTTATGAGTGTCCTCACCTCAGCTAAATAATGGCTAAATTCCGTTTTTATTACAAAGAAAGAAAGGGAAGAAAAAAAAATGCTACACAGAAAAATATAGAAAGGAAGAGAGAAATAGTGAGAGAGAGAGAGAGAGAGAGAGAGAGAGAGAGAGAGAGAGAGAGAGAGAGAGAAAGAGAGAGAGAGAGAGAGGTTGAAATTGCGGAAGCGATAACACTGTTTCAATCGAACATAAGGAAAGGATGAAAAGAGGGGAAGAAAAAAGAGAGTGTTAAATCCAGATTATTATACTTTTTACATATTGAACTATTTTCAATAGCTCTTAAGTAAAAAACATCATACGTTGTAATAATCAAATTATCATACTGTGATATATCCACAGGTCCTGATAGTCAATATTATTATATTTTTTACATATTGAACTATTTAGGAATAGCTCTTAAGTAAACATATTAAACGTTGTTTTAATCAATTTATCATACTGTGGTATATCCACAGGTCCTGTTTGTTTATTCTAAAGTACAACCCGTAACCTTGCCTTTTAACAAAATTGTTCCAAGATGCCTGCAGGCATCCAAGTCTTAGGTTATTTCGCTTTTACGAATTCTCTTAAAACTGACAGAAATTTTCTTATATATTTTTTGTTTAACCAGAGAAATGTGTGTTTTCTCGCTACTTGGATATGTAACTAACTTAGAATGATACACTTAGAAAACAACTTCCGTAACTATGAAAAGGGTGCCAACAAAATGGACGGAATGCTTTTCCTAAAATCAATGCGGTACCAAAAATCCGTGTTCCTCAATAGAATTCTGGTTACTTTCCAGCGGATATGGAACGAACGTAGAACGCATTCTCAATAATCATTTCGTTTTGTTTTATTTTTTTAAATATTTTTTCTTGGCTTTTTTTTTGTTCTCCGGATTTCTTGGTTTTGTTATGCATCACACAAAACGTTAGCGTAGAAAACCAAAACGTGAACATATCAGATTCTATCAAATTCCTAGATTGCCCGCAGCAGGATTCTAAAGAGACTGTCACTAATAATCGTGATGCCAAAATATTATACCTTTGTGAAAAAGATTATTGACCCGCCATTTCTAGAAAAAATAAAAAATAAATAAAAAAAATAAAAAATAAAAATTCGTTCTTGGTGTAGTACTAATAGACTTGCGCATTTCAAGAAATTGATCAGTGCAATTCTTTGCAACTAATCCATACTGTACATGATACTAGGGCGAGAGAAATGTTTTATAGTATGTCGGTAACGTTAAGGAAAATTCAGCAGTTTCGGATACTTTTGCCGAGGTCACGAAGGGGACGAATCACACTATACACCGTATAGGCAACGTGTTTAACTTGAAAATTTGGATAATACAATCATCATCATCATCATTATCATCCTCCCATCGTCATCATCATCATCCTGTCGTGCTGGCAGCTCGGATATCCATGGCAATCTCTCGCCATCATTCCTATCATTCATATCCCCTGGGAGATCCTCTGCGCCGCATCCAGTGTCCGCGCAGAGTTGATCTATGTACGTCTTTGCTAGGCGATCTACTCTGGCGTGCCCATGTGATGGCTTCCACTGAAGAACGTCACTTATGAGTTCATCTTTGCTTCTTCAGCAGTGCACAGCGTGTCTTGTTCGCCCACACGGATGGTTTGTGTGATATGCGGCAGGTGGACATACAGTTGTGCTCTCGTGCGGTGTTGCTTCCACGTCTTGTTTAATACTGCACGCAGCATTTTCGTGCAAGTCTCATCTCTAGGCACTTCGTTTTGAGACCAGGTAGTGTAGCCGTACAGTGGCACTGACACAACTACGGCTTGGAAGAATTTTCGCTTAAATTTGTCAGGGAGGTCGGCGTTTTCGGGATATAATGGTGTGTGCCAGATGCCCACTTGTACTTATAGACTCGCCAACAGCCATTTGGCTAACTTCTTGGCCAATCACTGGCAGTACTCTGCTGCTGTTATGATATTTATACAGACTGTTCGGATCTTAACTGCACTCAATTGCCTTCAACCTTCGTGGACGACGGAACATAGGATTATATCACTGGACCTTTGACACTACGTAGGATTCAAAACTCAGATTTTTTCACTTACCAAAGGATTCTATAGCTCAGGACCTACTTACTTTAAGGTCTTTTTTAACTGGACAAGGATGGCGGTCAGAAACCTAATACTGGTGCTTTCAACGTGACTAAACCGTAAATTTGAATTAATTCTGGAGGAAACCCTTATAATAATATTTTGAATTTAAATAAAGAAATGTATCTTTTACAACTACCGACCCGGCATATTCAAAGCCATATTGAAATATTGGGTCTCTCATTTTGCAACAAACCTGGTATTCAAATTAGATAATAATGTTGTTCTTATCTTCTTATTATAATGGCGATTTTGTGTTTTCTGTAACCGAAACTACACCCCTGCTTACGCCACAATAACAAAGTATGTTTATTAATAAGTATTTAATCTATATCGGAATCATTAATACACAGAATAAACCTTATTTATTTACGATGTCTTTATGAAAAGTTAGTGCGTTTAAAATCCTGCAACGTGTCTTATATATCACTAAGAAACAAAGGTTACATAATATATGGTGTGGTTAATTTGCATACTGGTTTTAAACAAACCGGGTTTAATAAATAATTACTTAAAGTTATTGATCTCTAATATTATTGTTTATTCCCCGACGTATTAAAATCAATTATATGAACTAGTACGGGCGATGTAAAAATAGATTTTTGAAACATATTGCCTGAGGGGTGGGAGTAAAAAATTCAATGTCAGCGAGTTTGTACCCTAAGTAAGTAAAATCATCAAATTCATTAAAGGATTAAAAAATAAAACAATTTGAAATATAAACTTTAAATATATTAAAATAAAACAAACTATATATAGATATATAATATCAGTCATGTATTTATTAAAACTTGTTTTAAAAAAGATAACTGTCTAATGTTGCATGTTCAAATTTTGAGAGTATTTTATTCTATGTTATGACGATTTTGGGTAATGTGACGTAAGAAGTTACGTAATTTTTGTTTACAGACAAAAACCGGAAGCGAATCTCCATTATTAATAGAAGATAGATAATATTATTACTTTTCGAGTGCTTTACCGGATTAAGACATTTTGATAAACAAAAAACTGATAATTAAAATCCAATTAAAATATACTTGAATTAAGAGTAATCGTGTTATATGCATTCTTATTTAATTTCGTTTGTCTTTAAGCTTAATGTATTTCATTACATTAAAATTTTAATAATTACACTCGGGAGTCGTATATTTTTGGTAGTCCATATAAGGTAAGATGACACGAGGGAAGGTTCGCAACTGGTGGAAAAATACCACGCAACCACAATCACGTGATAGAGTAAATAAATATATTTCTTTGATATGCTGGGCAGAATAACAGGATGATGTTATTCTATCAACCACATCTCGGGAACATATTTATTTACTTTGGGTATATATATATATATATATATATATATATATATATATATATATACTTTGGGTATATATACATATATATATATGTGTGTGTGTATATATATATATATATATATATATATGTATATATATATATATATATATATACTTTGGGTATGATATGTAAATACACATTAACGATGTGTTTATGATATGGCTTTTTCTTAGCCGACAAATTTTGGGAGAATATGTGCTTAATTGTGATATATATTGAGTTTGGGTATACATATATATATATATATATATATGTGTGTATGTCTATATGTATATATATATATATATAATATATATATATATATACTTTGGGTATACATATATATATATATATATATATATATATATGTGTGTGTCTGTGTGTGTGTGTCTATATATATATATATATATATATATATATATATATATAACAGGATGATATTATTCTATCAACCACATCTCGGGAACATATTTATTTACTTTGGATATATATATATATATATATATATATATATATATATATATATATATATTGAGTTTGGGTATACATATATATATATGTGTGTATGTCTATATGTGTGTATATATATATATATATATATATATATATATATACACGTTGGGTATACATATATATATATGTGTGTTTGTATGTATGTATATATAACAGGATGATGTTATTCTATCAACCACATCTCGGAAACATATTTATTTACTTTGGGTATATATATATATATATATATATATATATATATATATATATATATGTGTGTGTGTGTGTGTGTATTATATATATATATATATATATATATATATATATATATATATGTGTGTGTGGGGTTGTATTATATATAATATATATAAAGTTTGTTTCTTTATAGTATCTTTGAAGCATTGTGTGTATGTGTAATATAAAGATTTTGAAGGCAATTTACAATGCAATATGTGTTGAATTTATTTATCTTTTTCTTTTTTTTTTCAAAACTAAATATTTTCGGAAGTAAAATTCCATCTTCAGAGTTATTGAAAGTACTAGGTGATTTTTTATAGTACTTATCCCACGGCGATATTGTAATCATCTGTTGTTTAAGAAGTTGATGAACGCCGTTTATTTGAAAAAAATTTTCCGTGATGTTAAACGGCTCGGCTGCTCTCGCGCGTGGAAAATGTTCGAAATTCTTTTAATTTTTACTATAAATATAAGCCTTGCTCGGTATAGTGAAATAAAGTTTGTTTCTTTATAGTATCTTTGAAGCATTGTGTGTATGTGTAATATAAAGATTTTGAAGGCAATTTACAATGCAATATGTGTTGAATTTATTTAACTTTTTTTTTATATATATATATATATATATATATATATATATATATACTTTGGGTATGATAAGTAAATACACATTAGCGATGTGTTTATGATATGGCTTTTTTTTAGCCTACACATTTTGGGAGAATATGTGCTTAATTGAAGTCGTACCTAATTTTTGAAAGTTAATTAATAATTAATTAATTAATTAGGCGGGCATACCTATTAAATATAAGACTAAACAAATCGAGAAAAAACAATCTCTGTATGGACATTTCGGCATATTAGGCCTCATCAGCAGAGCTATAGATAGAAAGACCGCCTTGTGCGTGATTCGAAACCCGACTGTCAAGCTGGGGTTACGGTCTTCGCCTGTCAGCTTGACAGTCGGGTTTCAAATCACGCACAAGGCGTTCTTTATATATACTAGCAAATAAATGCACCCTCCGTGTGCAAGTATTTAAGTTTTAATGTAATAAGATATTGTATTAAATTAGATAATGAAACTAAATAAGAATGCAGATAAAAAGATTTGAAACAGAGGGAGTATAATAAAGAAAATAGAACAATTGAAACTTACTCTTCCATCACTCTCGTCTTTCATTGTTATTTTTTCTAATTTAAGTATTTAGTTAAAAGAGGAAGTAAAGAATAAAATGACAGTTATTTTTCTTGTTAATGTATTTCATTTAAGGTTTATTGAAGAGATTTTTGCTTATATTCATTAAAATAAAACCAAACAATTAGAAATCAATAATACTGAGCACATATTTATTAAATTCGATTTTTTTATATCAATATGCAAATTAGCCTTCCCGTTTACACTGCAAACCGCTATTTTGTTGTATATATAAATACAATTGCATATTGTTAGTATGTAGAAATGGTTAATAGTATGAATAATGTAAAACAATTTTATTAATAACTGAGGTTTAAATAAAATAAAATCATTGAGAATGTGATGTTAATAACTAAGGGAATTGGGACTTGAGTTGTAATATAGTTTCGGTTACAGACATACAAACACACAATCTCCATTATAATAAGATATATATATATATATATTATATATACTAGCAAATATATGCACCCTCCGGGTGCAAGTATTTAAGTTTTGATATAATAAAATATCATATTAAATTAGAAAGGCTAATGAAACTGACTAAGAATGCAGATAAAAAGATCTGCAACAGAGGGGGTATAATCAAAAAATAGAACAACTTTGAAACTAACTATTCCATCATTTTCCATTACTCCCCTCTTTCATTGGTAAATTTTCCTAATTTAACTATTTAGTTAAAATAGGAGGTAAAGTATAATATTACAGTTATTTCTTCTTGTAAATAAATTTCTTTTAAGATTTATCCACGAGATTTTTGTTTATATTCATTAAGATTAAAACCAAACAATTAGAAATCAATAATACCAAGCACATATTTATTAAAATAAATTTTTAAATATCAATATGCAAATTAGCCTTCTCGTTCAAACTGTAAACCGCTATTTTGTTTTATATATAAATACAATTGCATGTTATTAGTGTGTAGATATGGTCAACAGTATTAATAATATAAAACAATTTTTATTAATAACTGAAGGTTTAAAAGAATGAAATCATGGAGAATTTGACGTAAATAATTAAGGGAATTGTGACTTGAGTAGTAATATAGTTTCGGTTACAGACAGAAAAACACACAATCTCCATTATAATAAGATATATATATATATGGGGGGGGGTGTTTGTGTGTGCGCCTTTTCTTGGATTACGCCCAAACGATAAGCCACGCTGTTTTTTTTTTCATAGGTATTGAATTGAACTCAGATTCCATGAATCAATATGCGTGGGTGAACTCCGGGGTTATTTGAGATCGATGGATGTTATCACATGACAAAATCTGTTAGTCCTTCCAAACTTGAGTGAAACAAAAAGTTTGAAATGGAGAAAGAAAAATCGTTTTTTGACCTAAAAATGAAGTTAGATTCATTTCATTTACATAGCCAGCTATACGTTGGAGATTAATGAGGTTGTAAGTTTGGCCTTATAAAGATAAATCAAATCTATGTAAGTACACATATATAAAAATGAAGTGGATAAGAAAAGACAGCTTTTAACAATAACAATCTAGCACAATGAGAATACTAAGCTAGACAGGACTGGGTTAGAAAGGTGAGCCACTGGGAATTATACAAAAAACTAAATTTTGACCATACAACAAAATGGTATATGCATAAATCAAAATCTGTCCTTGAAAAAGCATAAAATTCTCTGGGCTTTGAGATAAAGATGGGTCACCTTATGCCAGCCAGAAGTTCAGACCTGGTATTGATTAACAAAAAAAGAAATTGTGAACCGGGAGATTTTGCAATTCCAGTTCTTACATGGTTTATGGTCTCAACTTTGTCATCACACACTCTAAATTTGCTGTGTCGTATCAATTTTTGCTATTGATATAATTTGTTTTAATGGCATTGTTTTGAGCAGCAATTATTAGTGACTCTGTTTCTCTCTTGAGGTTTCCTCTTCTTAACCATGTCCAGGATTTTTCATGTGTATCCTCCCCAACCTGTCGTTAGAAGTATCCATATAATTGTTTTTCTTCCCATTTCTGTTTTCTTGTTTTTTCTTTTCTGTTTGTCCATAATCTTTCTTTGTTCTTTTTTTGTGTATTCTTCGAGTCCTTGGATTGTGGATCTACGCAATCCTCTATATTTGTAAAACTTGGTTGGATCAAGAACTGTACGTCCGAAAAGGAGTAAAGAGTAAAATTGTTATTCTCCACCAAGCAATTCATATTCACCTTCCACAATAATGTTTTAACATTGTAGTTCGTCTGATGAATTATTTTTACATTTATTTACTATTTTATATAGCAGGACCTGTGGATATATCACAGTATGATAGTTTGATTATAACAAAGTTTGATATGCTTTCAGTTGGAGGTGCGTGGTTAACTGGTTAGATACGTAGGAAATGGACTCGTCGACTAGCTACAGTTCACATAGCGCTAATACCCTTGAGAAATGTATGAATCTAGCTACTTTCCTTCCAGCTATGGGTAAACAGTAGGGCAGACTGGACTCTTTAGCCTTGGTTAGGCAACCATCTAGGAGATGGAAAACTCTGGATTCAAACCACCCCAACTCCGCTAGGAGTGGTCACTACTAGAATAGGCTCAGTCCTATTTTAAATTGTTTGTTTGGTTTGTTTTTGTTTTACGGCATATCAACTCAGTGGGTTATTTAATGCCGACAAAGTTGTGAAATGAATTCATTCTTAATGCATAATACAATTTTGTTTATCAACTCATGTTTTCTATTAAGCCTATAGATGGGACCCTAACAGGTACTACCACTCCGGGTCAGAGTGGACCAGGAAGCAATGGTGATGATGGGGTGCTCCACATTCCCCAAACCTTCAGAACTGGAACCTCACCATCATATAGAGTTTAACGCCATTCCCAGGGCAAGTAAACCCTCAGCCACCGCTTGTTAGATAATCCTGATTGTGCTGCAGCATATAAACACGCAATGTCCTCCACGTTGGCATCCTCACCCAACGAGTTTCCCCTGTCTATACTCGAGGCCCTCCTCATCAACAGATTCCGTTCCAGTCTTTGCATACAAATTTTTTTTATTCTTAACTCCTTTCGGACATACCGTTCTTGATCCTAATAATATGAAGAAGTAATATATATATATATATATATATTATATATATATATATATATATATTCACATTTCTTAATACCCATCCCCTTCCGTTTAAATTGTTTCGTCTTTTTGCCAACATCTCAAAAATCCGCTACATTTGGATGACAAAAGGTATACATATGAGACATGACCGACATATATATGGCGCGAATGCCCACGTTGGTGAATATTGTAACGTCTTTTCGTTCCTTTTTTGCAGTATTAAGGTTTTTTGTTTTGTAAACTGATTTGACTTTCCTCTCCGACCCAAACAACTACGGGAGTGAATGAGCTCTGATGATGATTTTTGTAAAATCGAAATATTGATCAGTATCAGCTATGATTATTTTATAAATTGTTTTCTTCTTTAACAGCATTGTGTTTTTCATTCCACTTTTTACTCATATATATATATATATATATATATATAATATATATGAGAGGTATCCAAAACTTGGTAGTAAGGGATGATTCTATATGTGATTTCTAAGATACACACGTAAATATTGGGGAAGTCTGGGCTCTTTAACCTTGGTTAGGCAACCGGTCTAGGAGAAGGAAAACTCTGAATTCAAACCTGTTGTACTCCGCTTAAGAAATTGACCTTGTGTCGCACCTGCTCGTGCGGAGGGATTGATACATATATATATATATATATATATATATATATATATATATATATATATATTGGCATTTCAGTTTCGGAAGATAGTTCTTGTGCTCCTGAAATTACAATCCAATGTCCGAAAAACATTCTCGATCACAGATGTCGCATGTGAAGGCTGCCCCTTAAGGTGTTGATGTGCCGGTGCCTTGTTGCCGCTGCTTTCTTCTGGACCTCTTAGCTTCATGGTGTTGCGCAAGGGTGGTGTCAGACACGAACAGTTCGCTACGGAGAGCCTGCCGACACCGAGGGCCGCCTAAGCTGGAAGGGGCAATGCCAAAGCACCTAAGATCGTTCTTGCAGACATCCTTGTAACCCCAAGGGTTCACATGCCGTAAAATCCAACTATACCTTCGCTCGTGTCTCTGGTCAAATACACATTTAACGCACTTGTAATATTTCCGTGAAACCGGGTGTTTTTCCCTCTGTTGATAGATTCGGCCATGTTTTGCCTGGACATTCATCACAGGATTATACAATAAGTAAATTTCCAGAAACAAGAGAGGGAAAGCAAAGAAAGACATTATGTTGAACACACTTAAAAAAAAACATTTAGCTTATATATATATATATATATATATATATATATATGTGTGTGTGTGTGTGTGTGTGTGTGTGTGTGTGTGTGTGTGTATTTCCTTACATCAGTAATCCTGCCAGCTCGACTTGCATTGTCTTCCTTCCTCATCTAATTTCAACAATATTTATACACAGTCACATCTCTTTACTCTCAACGGTCATTTGTCATCGAACAAACATGTGTATTATTTTTTTTATTTTATCGATGCTAATCATCCATAGAAATAAAGCGATAAGAAAAAGCGGAACGTAAGTCAACAAGATATCGCCAACGTATAAGAACTTTAAGAGAATTGCATCAGAGCTACATAAATATGGAAGCTGGTGTCATGCAGTGCCGTTTTAAGCGCGAAAATCGATACACCTTTCTTCTTTCTTTTCGAACAGCTCAGCGTCAATATTGAAGGCTTTTTTTTATGTGAATGTTTTCTTTCATTTTTTTTTTCGTTTATGTAATGGTGGCAGGATCAATTTAAATATCCTCAATTATTTACAACTTTTTCCCTTTCCAGTAGGGGAGGGAGGGCTATTTGCTGAAAAGAGATTACTTCGCTGTTATCGGGGATTAGAATAAGCTGAGTGTATATCTTGTAGTGAGGTAATACCAACCCCTCAGAAAAGGTGAGGCTACGGTTCAGGAAACCGCTAGTCACTGATGACAGTGGAACAATAATAATAATAATAATAATAATAATAATAATAATATATGACCATGCACAAGGCTCTCCACCCTAGAGATGATAGAGATAGATTGTATGTGTCAAGAAAGGAAGGGGGAAGAGGTCTTGCCAACATAGAGGAATGCGTAGAAACCACAATCCAGCAACTTGAAGATTACACAAGGAAGAGCAAAGACAAACTACTTATGGCGGCCAACAATAGTAGAAACGGCAGATGGACAAACAGAAAAACGACAAAGACTAGAAACAAAAATGGGAAGAAAAACAATTATACGGACGCTTCAAACGACAAATAGAAGAGGTTGCACGTGAAAAGACTTGGACATGGTTAAGAAAGGGAAACCTCAAAAGAGAAACAAATCACTTATAATTGCTGCACAAAATAATGCCATAAGGACAAACTACATCAAAGCGAAAATTGATAAGACCCAACAAATAGTAAATGTAGACTTTGCGGTAATAGAGATGAGACTGTTAACCATATACTCTGCGAATGTAGCAAACTAGCACAACGAGAATACAAAACTAGACACGACGGTTGGGAAGGTGATCCACTGGGAATTATGCAAAAAATTAAATTTTGACCACACAAAAAATGGTATATGCATAAACCAGAATCTGTTCTTGAGAACGAAACGCACAAAATTCTCTGGGCTTTGAGATAAAAACGGATCACCTTATCCCAGCAAGAAGCCAGACCTAGTGTTGATAACAAAAAAGAAAGAACTTGTCAACTGGTGGATTTTGCAGTGCCAGCAGATCACAGGGTGAAGTTAAAGGAAAATGAAAAAATAGACAAATATCTGGACCTTGCCAGAGAACTGAAAACGTTATGGAATATGAAAGTGAAAGTGATACCGATTGTAGTTGGTGCACTTGGAACAGTCCCAAAAGGATTGGAAAAGGGTCTGGAAAGTTTGGATATCAGAGGAAGGATTGAAACCATTCAGAACACTGCACTGCTGAAATCTGCCGAGAATACTCAGAAGAGTCCTGGAGACCTGAGGAGACTGCTGTCACTCAGACTCCAGTGAAAGACCATCAGCTAACACTGATGTGCAAACCCAAAAGGAGTAAATAATAATAATATAATAATAATAATATAATAATAATAATATATATATATATATATATATGTGTGTGTGTGTGTGTGTGTGAATAAAAGGAAGTGAATCCGACGGTACGTAGTATATTAAGAAAAATGAAAAAACGCAGGTTTAAATGGGTTAAGTGGTGAGTTTATTGACCGACGCTGCAGTGTTTCGATTTATTAATTAGATCATCTTCAGGGCATTTGTTGGTATATGGAAGGTGATAAGAAATTATTTATCACAGAATAACGAGAAAAGCGAGTGGTAGTCATTGTTATTCAGTCTGTTTAAAAAATGTTGAGGTTTGAAAATATATATATATATATATAAACAAATTGTCAATCATATGGTGGTCCGATCTCCCTGATAAGCTGAAGCGACAGTTCTTCCAGGCTGTGGTTGTATCAGTGCTGCTATATGGCTATATATACTTGGACCCTAACGAAGCGTCTTGAGAATGAGCTCGTTGGAAGCTGCACAAGAATGCTGCGTGCAGTCTTGAACAAGTCGTGGAAGCAGCACCCCACGAAGCGACAGCTGTACGGTGACTTGCCTCCCATCTCACAAACTATCCGAGTGAGATGGACAAGGCATTCAGGACACTGCTGGAGCTCATAAGCGACGTTCTCCTCTGGAAGCCAACACATGGACAGGTGTGTGGGGCGCCCGGCAAGGACCTACATTGACCAGCTATGCGAGGATGCTCCCAGGGGTAATGAATGATAGGGAAGGTTGGCGAGAGATTGTCATGGATATCCGTGGTGCAAACGCGAGATGATGATGATGATTTATATATTGTCATCCACATAGTCATGTTTCGACGTATCACGTCTCTTCAGTACGGCTAGACAGGCAGGCTATATATATATATATATATATATTATTGTGTGTGTGTGTGTGTGTATGAGTGTGTGTGTGTGGTGTGTGTGTGTGATAGTCAATGAATGTTAAAAGTATTATCATATAAACATTTAAACGTCCTCAATACTAATATATCAGAGCATATTTAAAATCAGAGATTAAATATTGTGGAGTTATATTATCTTACGATTGCATTTAGGCATGAAACTGCAGTTACGGTATATTAACTCCATAATATTAATCTCTGATATATATATATATATATATATATATATATATATATTATATATACTTTTCCTTGTATTGGAGTATTGAAATGAAGTGCTCGATTGCGGGTGTAAGAACTGTATTTTATTTGTTATATGGGAAGGATACAAGACATTTAAGGTGCGATTGTTACTATTGGTTTCGAAGCAGCGTGTTAGCCACTAATCGTCAAGACAAGCCCCTAATTATATATATATATATATATAATATAATATAGATGTGTGTTTGTGTTTGTGTTGTGTGTGTGTGTGTGTGTGTGTGTGTGTGTGTGAGAGAGAGGAGAGAGAGGAGAGAGAGAGAGAGAGAGAAAAAAAATGAATCAACAAAAGATAATGGCAAGAAAACTAAATATAATTTGGTATGAATTCATTTATTATTGTTATTTTCGGCACGGGTTTTGACTAAATTCGTTTACACACTCAGAGTATATATATATTGGAAGCATATATATATATATATATAATATATTATATATATATATATATGGTTAGGAGGTTGATTTAGAAGGTATCACAATGCAGGTGTAAGAAAAAAATAATAACACGGTAACAATGGTGTTGTGTGTTAACCTGTATTTTATTCTTGAATTTCCGAGATAAAAGATCACTGGAACTGAAGCAGTCTAGTTATGGCATTCCTATTTAACTGAATTAAAAAAAATTCATTTAAATAGAAATGCAATTTTTCAAAGATGATATAACTCTATATATATTATATATATATATATATATATATATATATATATATATATATATATATAAGTCTGAGCATCATAGAGTTAGATAGATTTCAATTCATGTTTCAAAGCAATTGAAACTCTGGTGTTAAAGAAAAGAAAATCCAAAGAGTACACGATATATTTGTACCTTGACTTACCTTACGCGTTTAGTTCGTTTTATTAATTAAGAAAAATATTCAAAGTACTAATCCCACTTGCCAAATCAAACTCGACATGCAATTTGTATAGTACTAGTTATTTCATTTAAAAACTTTTACATTTTTTCAGGTCCGTTAACTTGGAACCACCTTACACAGATTCTCAAAGATACATAGTTCTAAGTTAACTGACCTGAAAAAATGTAAATTTAAAAAAAATAAAATAACTGATGCGTTATATATTTCATATCTTTTATTCATTAATGTATCAACACTGAAAATTTCATTAAATTCTGTTAATTCCCTGATTTTTAGTATTTTTTTTTTTTCAGCGGTGTGATTTCCGATGGTGGAATTTAGATCCGTTAAATTCGATGTAACCCATACTTGCATAATTAAACTAGAGATGCAATATCTATTTGAAATGTTTGGGGTCTGCATTGAATTCTTGCTTGTCAATGGAATTTCTTTTGTAACTGAATATTGCGAAAATATATAGAATAAACAGAAAAAAATATAAAGATGTTTTTTCCTATTTTGAAGATTTCGGTAAATGTTTCGATTCTTTAGAATATTTCTCAAGTCAATTTGTTCACTTATTTTTTATTTATTTATCAATTTGTTTACTTATTCATTTAACTATTTATTTATCCACATATTTATTCATCTATATTTATTTATATTATTTATTTATTGATTTATTTATTTTTTATTCCATTTCTACTCAGTGAGACAGATTGTTAAGCATGAATTAAATGTGAAAGTGCTTTTTTTCTTTTTCTATATTTATAGAAATTTTTCTTCGCATCTTTTAAGGGAATTTAAAAATATCTTTCGGTTTTCTATTCTGTTTTTTTGTTTTTTTTTTCATTTTATTCATTTTTAAAAACTCTGTTTCGATTCCAACGCACTAAAGTGCTCTCACAGCGAAACATCTGTCTCTTTTGTTAATTCGGAAAACATGGGTGTTTATTCTAAATAAATAAATACCTTTCACTTATCACACAATTTAGAAAATATGCTTACCTTAACAATAAATCATGCGAAGTTTCTTTCTATGAAAAGTTCGGAAAAAAAACTAATTGCGTCCATTTGCTTTATTGGGTTGTGTGTGTGTGTGTGTGTGTGTGTGTGTGTGTGCTTCTCTGTGTGTGTTGGGGTGTGTGTGTTTGTGTGTGTGTGTGTGTCTGTGTGTATGTGTGTGTGTTTGAGTGTGTGTGCCTCTGTGTGTGTGAGTGTTTGTGTGTGTGTGTGTGTGTTTGTGTGTGTTTGAGTGTGATGTGTGTGTGTGTGTGTGAGTGTGTGTGTGATTGTGTGTATGTGTGAGTGTTTGAGTGTGTGTGTGTGTATGTGTGTGTTGAGTGTGTGTGTGTGTGTGTTGTGTGTGTATGTATGTGTGTGTGTTTGTGTGTGTGTATCTGTGTGTATGTGTGTGGTGTGTGTTTGTGTGTGTTTGAGTGTGTGTGTGTGAGTGTTTGTGTGTGTGTGATTGTGTGTATGTGTGTGTGTGTTTGAGTGTGTGTTTGATTTGTGTGTGTGTTTGAGTGTGTGTGTGCCTCTGTGTGTCTGTGTGTGTGGGTGTGTGCTTTTTTGTGTTTTAGTGTGTGTGTGTGCGTGTGTGTGTGTGGGTGCCTCCGTGTGTCTATGTGTTTATGTTTAGTCATTTCGTATCTATTGCTGTCTGTCTGTAACCGAAATTGCTTATGTTAAATACCCTCAGGAATTGCTAGCAGGACCTGTGGATTTACCACAGTATGATAATTTAATTATTACAACATTTGATATGTTTACTTAAGAGCTATTGCCAAATAGTTCAATATGTAAAAAGTATAATAATCTTGATTTAACTCTCTCTCTCTCTCACCTTTTTTCTATCTTTTCTTCTTTTCGTCTTTTCATCTATATTCAATTGAAACATAGTAGCGTTATTGCTTCGGCGCGCTCACCCCTTCTCTTATCTTTTCCTTGCGCTCTATCTTTCTTTTCTTACTGTATTCTTTTTGTGTAACATGTCCTATTTCTCCCTTTCTTTCTTTACAAAAAAAACGGTATGGTTAATTATTATCTGAGGTTATGATATTCAGAGTAAATAAGAATTCAGCGGATGAGCAACACCAGATGATCAGGATTTCTATTTTTGCATTTCATCTTGGACGATTGGATGGTCTCATTTTTAAGTAGAGGGGTGTTGCAAGATGATAGCAGTCGTATTTTTTTAGTTATTTTTTGTTCTTGACCGAACAAGACCACACCCTATAAATCCGGTCTTCAATGTTTCTTTAGTTTAGTTCAGGCAGAACCTGACAAGCCAAGCAGATGATGTTCCCCAGAGGTAAGTCAGTTCGTTCTGCACATATTCTTTGTCTGAATTTTTTTTAGAGGAGGCTTCATAATTTGTATTATTTACATTATTCGGAGCTATTTAGCAATTCATTGGCATTTCAGTCTTGGAAGACTATAATAAAGTTTCTGTGCCCCTGAAGTTACAGCCCTCCTTTGACTGGGAAGTCCCGTTTTGAGAAACATTTTCGACCACAAATGTCGCATTTGAAGGCTGTCCCTGAAGATGTTGATGTGCCGGTGGTTTGTTGTCGCTGCTTTCTTCTGGACCTCTTAGCTTCATGGTGTTGCCTCAGGGTACTTCTGACAAGAACAGTCCTCTATGGAGAGTCTGGCGCCACCGAGGGCGGTCCTAAGCCAAATTTTTCCAGCTGGAAGGGGCAATGCCAAAGCACTTGAGATCGTTCTTGCAAACATCCTTGAAACGCAACTAGAGTCGACCAATCTGTCTCTTACCAGACGAAAGGATCTACATAAAATATCTTTCGGGATTCGTCCATCATCCATCCTACGTACATGACCCAGCCATCGGAAAACGACTTCTCCAGCAGAGAACACAAGCTGGGGAGTTGAGCTCTCTCTAGAACTGCTGTGTTAGTGACCCTGTCCCTCCAGTATTAATACAGAGATGCAACTGTGTGGTATTTTTGTGAGTGACTACAGTAGAACAGTGTAAACAATTGGTGGTCTGTATATAAGAGTCACCAAAGTTAGTTAATTATATTATTCAATAGAAATATTAAAAATTCATCCTCGTAGCGATGACCGAGTATTTGTCTCATAGAAATTAGAAACATAAAATATATAGATGAATGAATTTTAAATCTATTAAATTAAGACCAACTGCGAAGCATCAGACGTTATGAGACTTTTATCAACAACCATCGCTGAGAAACGGATGTGCAGACAAGAAGACATGCTGGTACAAAATGTCTACCAAGAGATTTATTTAACTGAATTTAATGGTGGACAAAGAGCGGGAAAAGATGATACATTGGTGATTATCACCAGTACTGTCTCTAACATTTATTTATTGTCTACGTTCATTCAATGATATGGTTGTTTTTTTACGGCATATCAACCATCTTTCGGGTAATTTAATACGGAATAAAGTCCTTCTAATAAAACAAGGACTCTATTGTTTGTTTGGGTTACGGCATGGTCAACCCTTGTTGGTTTATTTTTACGCCGAATAGCATCCGCCTAGGGAACCAAATGTTCCTGGTTCGATACCGAACCCGCCAACACAGTAGCACAGAGATATATACGGTAAAGTAAGGAGGTGATGGTCGGTGTTATGGTTATTTTGTTTTACGGGCATATCAACCCTCTTTCTGGTAATTTAATGCAGAATAAAGTCATTTTTGATAAACAAAAGACTCTGATAGTTTGGTTTGTTGGTTGGATTTTACGACATGTCAACCCTTGTTGAGTTATTTTACGCCGAATAGCTATCGTCTGAGAACACAAGGTTGTGGTTCCTGTTCGATCCGGCCTCTCGTCAACTCAGCGTATGACTAGCACAGGTAACCGGACGGTAAAATATGGAGTTGATGATAGGTTTGCGCTAAGCTATAGACATAAAATTAATCTATTTTGAACAGTGCTAGTAAAAAGTGGATAGACTCCCTTTCTGTCTGGAATATAACGATATTAGATTTTGTTAGTTTCCTGCTCTTTCTAAACTCAATTTTATAAAACACCATTTTTGCTCTCTTTTTTCTATTGATCAACAGATAGACGCTAACAGATAGGAGTAACGGAGATAAAGGGCTACTCCACGCTCCCCAGAGTTGGAACTTCACACTAGATGCAGTTTACCATCATACAAGGACCACAAAGGAAACGGGTTGCTTACGTACCTTGTGTTTGCTTAAGAGCCCAGGTGGATGAGCAGTTCATGACATGCAATACTCCACTTTGGCCTATTCTTTGGCTAAAGACGGCGGTCGGAGAGGCCCCTCGATCAATCGGCTGGTCACGTCAAGCCCTAGCACCATATGATTTTCCCAACCCTATTCCCTTATGGCAAGCCTAACCCCTTTTTATCATATGTGCTAGAAGGCGGTGGCTGCGGATTACATGTCCTGGGAATGACGTTAACCCTATCTGATGGTGAGGTTCCAGTTTTGGAGGTTTGGGGAATGTGGAGCACCCCTTCATCACCATTGCTCCTGTCCACTCTTGAACCCGGAGTGGTAGTACCAGTTAGGGTCCCATCTATGGGTTAAATAGAAAACTGTATTTATAAAAAAATTTATTATCCATTAGAATGATTTATTTCAACTTTATCGCATTAAATGACACCACTGAGTTGATATGCCTAAACCCAAAACGAACCAACCATTTAAGCTGGACGGCGTAGAATACTCCAGAACGATATATTGTATCGAACGAGGTGTTCGCACGGATCAACTCAAAGTTTAGTAGCACTCGTCGTTTTAGTACCCGTTACGTTCTGAAACAACATACACGCAGGTTGTATAGTCACAAGGGGCTTTGTATTCATTTCAGGCTCGTGGCTCTTTTTCAGAGATGAGGAAAGAACAGAGAGAAAGAGAGGGAGTATCGTTCAAATTATTCTATCTTCATTTTATATTGCTTTTACGCTGTCCCTCACCCACACGAGAGACCAGGAGTAACGTCTGGCGTAATTTTTGTTACAGACAAAAACCGGAAGTGAATCTCCATAATTAATAAATAAAAAAACTAAATTCCCAAATATTGCAATCTTTTGATTCCTCGCTATTATTTTCCAAAGACCTTTCGATTGTAGATCTAGGCCCGAGGCTAAGCACTGTTGGGAAGAGCGATTGAAAGGATTCTAAGATCTGAGAAAGACCTTTATCTCCTTTGACGTGATTTAAGAACATATGATCAAAACTGATGGCTTTTCAAATCCAACATCAACGGACAACTTGCATGTTTAGTAAAATATGATTCAGCACTCCAATCCTGTTTCGTATTTTCTATAGCTTTTACAAGCATTACACTACATAAAACAGTGACATAAGTATTTGAACGAGAACTTGCTGAGGTCATTAGATTTAGATTGTTTTGTTTTACGGCATATCAACCTTGGTGGGTCATTTAATGCCGACAACATTTTGAAATTAAATTTCATTCTTAATGCATAATACAATTTTGTTTATCAACTCATGTTTTTTTCTGTTTAACCCATGGATGGACGAGGTCATTAGAGGAAGCACGGTGGTGTACTAGTTAGAGTCGTAGCCAAATGACTCGTCGACCCAAGTTCGAATCTATTTAGATTGTTTTATTTTACGCATATCAACGTTGTGGGTCATTTAATGCCGACAACATTTTTGAAATTAAATTCATTCTTAATGATAATACAATTTTATTTATCAACTCATGTTTTTTCTATATTTAACCCATAGCAGGTGTACTGGTGAAAGTCGTAGCCAAATGGACTCGTCACCCAAGTTCGATTCCTGGACGAAGCACAGTTCACATAACGCTATACCCTTGGGAAGGTATGAATCCAACTATTTTCCCTTTCAACCGGCTCGATATAAAATGTTATATTCGTTATTTTTGTCGTCTTTGATAACTCATTTACCGATTCTGACATTTTCGTTCTTAACTTTGCATACACTAAACAAGAAGACTTAACGTCTACAACTTCGGTCTAAAGGTGCTAGCAAAAGCCGTGCATGTCTGGCCTAGTAACTCTTTAATGCTGAAATTTGATTAATTTGTAAATGTTGATTGAAATCAAACTATATTTTCATTATTATATTATATAATATACTATATATATATTATATATTGAAAGAGAATATAGGAAAGGAAGTATGAATGGATTGAAAATAGAACTTTTAATCTTTAATTACAGTGTTTCGGTCTTTTTATTCATCCAGTGTACATTATCTTCTATCGTTATTTTAAATAATAAAATTTGAAATTAAATTAATAATAATAATAATAGAAAAAATTTTAAATTCCGCACAAAGAATATTCGACCTTCCTCAGGTAATCCTTATTTTTTAAAGAAATTCGTTGGAACGTGGAGAATTTTAGAATTTGGGAATATTATTTCATTTATTCTATTATTATTTCATTTCATTTTATATCTAAAAATATTAATAGATAGAATAATGTGTGTGTGTGTTAAAATGAACATGGAAGTGAATCCGACGGTATGTTGAAAAGAGAAATAAAGGAAAGAAAGTATTGAATGGATAAAATAGGATATTTTAATTAATTCAACTTACACGTGTTTCGGTCAGGAGTTTATCCATGGGTACATTATTCTATCTATTATTATTTTTAATAATAAAATGAAATGAAATAATAATAGAATGAAATGAAATAATAGTTCCCCTTTCGAACATTTTTAAAATTCTCCACGTTCCAACGAATTTTCTTTAAAAAAAATAAGGATTTACTCTGAGGAAGGTCGATATTTCTTTGTGTGCGGAACATTTATACATTTTTTCTATTATTATTATTATTATTATTTATTTATTATTTAAAAATAACGATAGATAGAATAATGTACACATGGATAAACTCCTGACCGAAACACGTGTAAGTAAAATTGATTAAAATGTTCTATTTCATCCATTCAATACTTTCATTCCTTATTTCTCTTTTCAATATATATATATATATATATATAATATATATAATAAATGAAAATATAGTTATGATGACAATCAAAGATTTACAAATTAATCAAATTTCAGCATTAAAGAGTTACTATGCCACGCTTGCACGGGCTTTTGCAATAGCACCTTTAGACCAGCAATTGTAGACGTTCAAGTCTTCTTGTTAGTGTATGCAAGTTAAAACGAAAATGTCAGAATCGGTAATGATTATCAAAGACGACAAAAATAACGATATAACATTTATATCGAGCCGGTTGAAGGGAAAATAGTTGGATTCATACCTTTTCCCAAGGGTATGAGCGTTATGTGAACTGTGGCTTCGTCCAGGATTCGAACTTGGGTCGACGAGTGCATTTGGCTACGACTTTCCCAGTACACCGTGCTATGGGTTAAATAGAAAAACATGAGTTGATAAATAAAATTGTATTATGCATTAAGAATGAATTTATTTCAAATTTGTCGGCATTAAATGACCCACCAAGGTTGATATGCCGTAAAATAAAACAATCTAAATAGATTCGAACTTGGGTCGACGAGTCCATTTGGCTACGTCTCTAACTAGTACACCACCATGCTTCCCTCTAATGACCTCGTCCCATCTATGTGTTAAATAGAAAAACATGAGTTGATAAACAAAATTGTATTATGCATTAAGAATGAATTTATTTCAAATTTGTCGGCATTAAATGACCCACCAACGTTGATATGCCGTAAAACAAAACAATCTAAATCTAATGACCTCAGCAGTTCTTGTTCAAATACTTATGTCCACTGCTTTTATGTAATGTAATGCTTGTAAAAGCTATAGAAAATACGAAACAGGATTGGAGTGCTGAATCATGATTCTACTTAAACATGCAAGGTTGTCCGGTTGATGTTGGATTTGAAAAGCCATCAGTTTTGATCATATGTTCTTTAAATCACGTCAAAGGAGATAAAGGTCTTTCTCAAAGAATCTTAGAATCCTTTCAATCGCTCTTCCCAACAGTGCTAGCCTCGGGCCTAGATCTACAAATCGAAAGGTCTTTGGAAAATAATACTGCGAGGAATCAAAAGATTTGCAATATTTTGGGAATTTAGTTTTTTTTATTAATCTATTAATTATGGAGATTCACTTCCGGTTTTTGTCTGTAACAAAAATTACGCCAGACGTTACTCCTGGTCCCTCGTGTGGGTGAGGGACAGCGGTACAAAGCATGATAAAATGAAGATAGAATAATTTGACGATACTCCCTCTCTTTCTCTCTGTCTTTCCTCCTCTCTGAAAAAGAGCCAACGAGCCTGGAAATGAATACAAAGCCCCTTGTGACTATACAACCTGCGTGTATGTTGTTTCAGACGTAACGGGTACTAATAACGACGAGTGCTACTAAACTTGAGTTGATCCGTGCGACATACCTCGTTCTGATAGATATATCGTTCTGGAGTATTCTACGCCGTCCAGCTTAATGGTTTGGTTGTTTTGTTTTACGGCATATCAACCTCAGTGGGTCATTTAATGCCGATAAAGTTTTGAAATAAATCAATTCTTAATGGATAATACAATTTTTTTATAAATACAGTTTTCTATTTAACCCATAGATGGGACCCTAACTGGTACTACCACTCCGGGTCAGAGTGGACCAGGGAGCAATGGTGATGAAGGGGTGCTCCACATTCCCCAAACCTCCAAAACTGGAACCTCACCATCAGATAGGGTTTAACGTCATTCCCAGGACATGTAGATCCGCAGCCACCGCCTTCTAGCACCCATATGATAAAAAGGGGTTAGGGCTTGCCATAAGGGCAATAGGGTTGGGAAAATCATATAGGTGCTAGGGCTTGACGTGACCAGCCGATTGATCGGAGGGGGCCTCTCCGACCGCCCGTCTAGCCCAAGATAGGGCCAAAGTGGAGTATTGCATGTCATGAACTGCTCATCCACCTGGGCTCTTAAGCAACACCAGGTACTGTAAGCAACCCGTTTCCTTTGTGTCCTTGGTATGATGGTAAACTGCATCTAGTGGTGAAGTTCCAACTCTGGGGAGCGTGGAGTAGCCCTTTATCTCCGTTACTCCTATCTGTTAGCGTCTATCTGTTGATTCAATAGAAAAAAGAGAGCAAAATGTGTTTTATAAAATTGAGTTTAGAAAGAGCAGGAAACTAACAAAATCTAATATCGTTATATTCCAGACAGAAAGGGAGTCTATCCACTTTTTACTAGCACTTGTGCAAAATAGATTAATTTTATGTCTATAGCTTAGCGCAAACCTATCATCAACTCCATATTTTACCGTCCGGTTACCTGTGCTAGTCATACGCTGAGTTGACGAGGGCCGGGATCGAAACCCAGGAACCAGCAACCTTGTGGTTCTCAGACGATAGCTATTCGGCGTAAAATAACTCAACAAGGGTTGACATGTCGTAAAATCCAACCAACCAACCAAACTATCAGAGTCTTTTGTTTATCAAAATGACTTTATTCTGCATTAAATTACCAGAAAGAGGGTTGATATGCCGTAAAACAAAATAACCATAACACCGACCATCACCTCCTTACTTTACCGTATATATCTCTGTGCTACTGTGTTGGCGAGGTTCGGTATCGAACCAGGAACATTGTGGTCCCTAGGCGGATGCTATTCGGCGTAAAATAAACCAACAAGGGTTGACATGCCGTGAAACCCAAACAAACAATAGGAGTCCCTTGTTTATTAGAAGGACTTTATTCCGTATTAAATTACCCGAAAGATGGTTGATATGCCGTAAAACAAAACAACCATATCATTGAATGAACGTAGACAATAAATAAATGTTAGAGACAGTACTGGTGATAATCACCAATGTATCATCTTTTCCCGCTCTTTGTCCACCATTAAATTCAGTTAAATAAATCTCTTGGTAGACATTTTGTACCAGCATGTCTTCTTGTCTGCACATCCGTTTCTCAGCGATGGTTGTTGATAAAAGTCTCATAACGTCTGATGCTTCGCAAGTTGGTCTTAATTTAATAGATTTAAAATTCATTCATCTATATATTTTATGTTTCTAATTTCTATGAGACAAATACTCGGTCATCGCTACGAGGATGAATTTTAATATTTCTAATTGAATATATATTAACTAACTTTGGTGACTCTTATATACAGCACCAATTGTTTACACTGTTCTACTGTAGTCACTCACAAAAATACCACACAGTTGCATCTCTGTATTAATACTGGAGGGACAGGGTCACTAACACAGCAGTTCTAGAGAGAGCTCAACTCCCCAGCTTGTGTTCTCTGCTGGGAGAACGTCGTTTCCGATGGCTGGGTCATGTACGTAGGATGGATGATGGACGAATCCCGAAAGATATTATGTAGATCTTTCGTCTGGTAAGAGACAGATTGGTCGACTCTAGTTGCGTTTCAAGGATGTTTGCAAGAACGATCTCAAGTGCTTTGGCATTGCCCCTTCCAGCTGGAAAAATTTGGCTTAGGACCGCCCTCGGTGGCGCCAGACTCTCCATAGAGGACTGTTCTTGTCAGAAGTACCCTGAGGCAACACCATGAAGCTAAGAGGTCCAGAAGAAAGCAGCGACAACAAACCACCGGCACATCAACATCTTCAGGGACAGCCTTCAAATGCGACATTTGTGGTCGAAAATGTTTCTCAAACAACGGACTTCCCAGTCAAAGGAGGTGCTGTAACTTCAGGGGCACAGAAACTTTATTATAGTCTTCCAAGACTGAAATGCCAATGAATTGCTAAATAGCTCCGAATAATGTAAATAATACAAATTATGAAGCCTCCTCTAAAAAATTCAGACAAAGAATATGTGCAGAACGAACTGACTTACCTCTGGGGAACATCATCTGCTTGGCTTGTCAGGTTCTGCCTGAACTAAACTAAAAGAAACATTGAAGACCGGATTTATAGGGTGTGGTCTTGTTCGGTCAAGAACAAAAAAATAACTAAAAAAATACGACTGCTATCATCTTGCAACACCCCTCTACTTAAAAATGAGACCATCCAAATCGTCCAAGATGAAATGCAAAAATAGAAATCCTGATCATCTGGTGTTGCTCATCCGCTGAATTCTTATTTACTCTGAATATCATAACCTCAGATAATAATTAACCATACCGTTTTTTATTGTAAAGAAAGAAAGGGGAGAAATAGGACATGTTACACAAAAAGAATACAGTAAGAAAGAAAGATAGAGCGCAAGGAAAAGATAAAGAGAAGGGGTGAGCGCGCCGAAGCAATAACGCTACTATGTTTCAATTGAATATAGATGAAAAGACGAAAAGAAGAAAAGAT
Source organism: Doryteuthis pealeii (assembly GCA_023376005.1). Lineage (NCBI taxonomy): Eukaryota > Metazoa > Mollusca > Cephalopoda > Myopsida > Loliginidae > Doryteuthis > Doryteuthis pealeii. Next base: position 76,072,706 of record CM042158.1, read on the forward strand.
AGAAAAAGAGTGAGAGAGAGAGAGAGTTAAATCAAGATTATTATACTTTTTACATATTGAACTATTTGGCAATAGCTCTTAAGTAAACATATCAAATGTTGTAATAATTAAATTATCATACTGTGGTAAATCCACAGGTCCTGCTAGCAATTCCTGAGGTATTTAACATAAGCAATTTCGGTTACAGACAGACAGCAATAGATACGAAATGACTAAACATAAACACATAGACACACGGAGGCACCCACACACACACACGCACACACACACCACTAAAACACAAAAAAGCACACACCCACACACACAGACCACAGAGGCACACACCACTCAACACACACACACACAATCAAACACACACTCAACACAACACAACATACACACAATCACACACACACAAACACTCACACACACACACTCAAACACACACAACACACACCCACACACATACACACAGATACACACACACAAACCACCACACACATACAACACACACAAACACACACCACCACACACAAAACACACACATACACACGACACACACTCAAACACTCACACATACACACAATCACACACACCACTTCACACACACACACAACACATCACACTCAAACAACACAACACACACACACACACACAAACACTCACACACACAGAGGCACAACACTCAAACACACACACATACACACAGACCACACACACACACACCAAACACAACACAACCCCACACACACAGAGACCACACACACACACACACACACACACACACACACAACCCAATAAAGCAAATGGACGCAATTAGTTTTTTCTTCCAACTTTTCATAGAAAGAAACTTCGCATGATTTTATTGTTAAGGTAAGCATATTTTCTAATTGTGTGATAAGTGAAAGGTATTATTTATTTAGAATAAACACCCATGTTTTCCGAATTAACAAAAGAGACAGATGTTTCGCTGTGAGAGCACTTTAGTGCGTTGGAATCGAAACAGAGTTTTTTAAAAATGAATAAAATGAAAAAAAAAAAAAAAAAAACAGAATAGAAAACCGAAAGAAGATATTTTTAAATTCCCTTAAAAGATGCGAAGAAAAATTTCTATAAATATAGAAAAAAAAAAAAAGCACTTTCACATTTAATTCATGCTTAACAATCTGTCTCACTGAGTAGAAATGGAAAAAAAAATAAATAAATCAATAAATAAAATAATATAAATAAATATAGATGAATAAATATGTGGATAAATAAATAGTTAAATGAAAGTAAACAAATTGATAAATAAATAAAAAAAGTGAACAAATTGACTTGAGAAATATTCTAAAGAATCGAAACATTTACCGAAATCTTCAAAATAGGAAAAAACATCTTTATATTTTTTTTCTGTTTATTCTATATATTTTCGCAATATTCAGTTACAAAAGAAATTCCATTGACAAGCAAGAATTCAATGCAGACCCCAAACATTTCAAATAGATATTGCATCTCTAGTTTAATTATGCAAGTATGGGTTACATCGAATTTAACGGATCTAAATTCCACCATCGGAAATCACACCGCTGAAAGAAAAAAAATACTAAAAATCAGGGAATTAACAGAATTTAATGAATTTCAGTGTTGATACATTAATGAATAAAAGATATGAAATATATAACGCATCAGTTATTTTATTTTTTTTAAATTTACATTTTTTCAGGTCAGTTAACTAGAACTATGTATCTTTGAGATCTGTGTAAGGTGGTTCCAAGTTAACGGACCTGAAAAAATGTAAAAGTTTTTAAATGAAAATAACTAGTTTACTATACAAATTGCATGTCGAGTTTGATTTGGCAAGTGGGATAAAAGTACTTTGAATATTTTTCTTAATTAATAAAACGAACTAAAACGCGTAAGGTTAAGTCAAGGTAACAAATATATCGGTACTCTTTGATTTTCTTTTCTTTAACACCAGAGTTTCAATTGCTTTGAAACATGAATTGAAATCTATCTAACTCTATGATGCTCAGACTTTATATATATATATATATATATATATAATATATATATATATATATATATATTATAAGAGTTATATCATTTCTTTGAAAAATTGCATTTCTATTTAAATGAATTTTTTTTTAATTCAGTTTAAATAGGAATGCCATAACTAGACTGCTCCAGTTCCAGTGATCTTTTATCTCGGAAATTCAAGAATAAAATACAGGTAACACACAACACCATTGTTACCGTGTTATATTTTTTCCTTACACCTGCATTGTGATAGCCTTCTAAATCAACCTCCTAACCAATATATATATATATATAATATTATATATATATATATTTATATATATGCTTCCAATATATATATTACTCACTGAGTGTGTAAACGAATTGTAGTCAAAACCCGTGCCGAAAATAACAATAATAAATGAATTATACCAAATTATATTTAGTTTTCTTGCCATTATCTTTTGTTGGATTCATTTTTATTCTCTTCTCTTCTCTCTCTCTCTCTCTCTCTCTCTCTCTCTCTCACACAACACACACACACACACACACACACACACAAACACAAACACAAACACACATCTATATATATATATATATATATATATATATTAATTAGGGGCGCGTTGTCTTGACGATTAGTGGCTAACACGCTGCTTCGAAACCAATTAGTACAATCGCACCTTAAATGTCTTGTATCCTTTCCCATATAACAAATAAAATACATTCTTACACCCGCAATCGAGCACTTCATTTTCAATACTCCAATACAAGGAAAGTATATAATATATATATATATATATATATATATATATATATATTATAATCAGAGATTAAAATATTATGAGTTAATATACCGTAACTGCAGTTTCATGCCTAAATGCAATCGTTAAAATAATATAACTCCACAATATTTAATCTCTGATTTTAAATATGCTCTGATATATTAGTATTGAGGACGTTTAATGTTTATATGATAATACTCTTTAACATTCATTGACTATTACACACACACACACACACCACCACTCTACACACACCACACACACACACATATATATAATATATATATATATATATATTATATAGCCTGCTGTCTAGCCGTACTGAAGAGACGTGATACGTCGAAACATGACTATGTGGAATGGACAATATATAAATCATCATCATCATCTCGCGTTTGCACCACGGATATCCATGACAATCTCTCGCCAACCTTCCCTATCATTCATTCACCCTGGGAGCATCCTCGCTAGCTGGTCAATGTAGGTCCTTGCCGGGCGCCCCACACCTGTCCATGTTTGGCTTCCACAGGAGAACGTCGCTTTTGAGCTCCAGCAGTGTCCTGAATGCCTTGTCCATCTCACTCGGATAGTTTTGTTTATGAGATGGGAGGCAAGTCACCGTACAGGCTGTCGCTTCGTGGGGTGCTGCGTTTCCCAGCGACTTGTTCAAGACTGCACGCAGCATTCTTGTGCGAGCTTCCAACGAGCTCATTCTCAAGGGACGCTTCGTTAGGGGTCCAAGTATAATAAGCCATATAGCCAGCACTGATACAACCACAGCCCTGGAAGAACTGTCGCTTCAGCCTTATCAGGGAGATCGGACCACCATATGATTGACAATTTGTTTATAGTATATATAGTATATTTGTCAAACCTCAACATTTTTTAAACAGACTGATAACAATGACTACACTCGCTTTTCTCGTTATTCTGTGATAAATATTTCTTATCACCTTCCATTATACCAACAATGCCCTGAAGATGATCTAATTAATGGAAAGTCGAACAACGTGCAGCGTCGGTCAATAAACTCACCACTTAACCCATTTAAACCTGCGTTTTTTCATTTTTCTTAATATACTACGTACCGTCGGATTCACTTCCTTTTATTCACCACACACACACACACACACACATAGTATATATATAAGTATATATATTATTATTATTATTATTATATTATTTTATTATTATTATTTACTCCTTTTGGGTTGCAATCAGTGTTAGCTGATGGTCTTTCAACTGGAGTCTGAAGTGACAGCAAAGGTCTCCTCAGGTCTCCAGGACTCTTCTGATATTCTTTCGCAGATTTCAGGCAGTGGCAGTGTTCTGAATGGTTTCAATCCTGTCCTTCTGATATCCAACTTTCCAGACCTTTTCCATCCTTTTGGGACTGTTCCAAGATGCACCAACTTACAATCGGTATCAACTTTCACTTTCATATTCCTAACGTTTTTCAGTTCTCTGGCAAGGGTCCAGATATTTGCTATTTTTTCATTTTCCTTTAACCTTCACCCTGTGGATCTGCTGGCCACTGCAAAATCCACCAGTTGACAAGTTCTTTCTTTTGTTTATCAAACACTAGGTCTGGCCTTCTTGCTGGATAAGGTGATCGTTTTTATCTCAAAGTCCCAGAGAATTTTGTGCGTTTCGTCTCAAGAACAGATTCTGGTTTATTGCACTTATACCATTTTGTTGTGTGGTCAAAAATTTAATTTTGCCATAATTCCCAGTGGACACCTTCCAACCTAGGTCAGTGGTCTAGTTTTGTATTCTCGTTGTGCTAGATTTGTACATTTCGCAGAGTATATGGTAACAGTCTCATCTCTATTACCGCAAAGTCTTTACATTTACTATTCTGTTGGGTTTCCTTATCAATTTTCGCTTTTGATGTAGCTTTGTCCTCATTAGGCCATTATTTTCGTATTTGGCACATTCGCTCAGGCACTTGTATATAAAGTAGAATTCTGTTTGCTCTTGTGAGAGTTTCCCTTTGTCCTCAATAATACATGTCAAGTCTTCCATTTCAACTGTATGAACATACGTCATAAATACATGATATTGTCGTTTGGAAAACGACATCCTCGTATAATTGTTTTCTGACTTTTCCTCTACCTATTGTTTTGGTTTTCTACTTCTTATTGTCGTTCGTTTCGTTTGTCCGAAATCCTTTACTTTCTACCTTATATATGGTGTGTTGGCCGTCTCAGTAGTTTGTCTTTGCTCTTCCTTGTGTAATCTTCAAGTTGGCTGATTTGTGGTTTCTGTATCTGCAACTTCATTACTAGTGTGGCAAGACCTCTTACACCCCTACCTATATTCGGATCATTCTCACAGTTTTTACTAATTTATCTGATTATACATCTAATAATCATCATAGGGTAAGAGAGAGCATATGTAGCAAAAGAATGGTTAATGGACATTAGAAAAAGTATATTATTATATTAATTTATAAATAATATAGTTAAAGAATATAAGAAAATGTAGTATTAAGGTAGTGAAATGTCTCCATCTAGTACGGTGCGGCGAGAACTGAGTGCGGTCTGTCCCTGAAAGCTGTAAGCTACACTCATACCTTTTGTTCTAAGATCAGGGAACGTTTGGGAGTAATGAAAAGATGTGAACACAAGATCACGTGACGAAAGAAATATTGAACTCGAGAGAGATGTAATTCTAATACCCCGGAGTAACAGCGAGAAGTAATCCTTTTCAGCAAGATAGCCCTCCTCGCCCGCACGTGACTGGAGAGAAGAGGGAAGAAGATTGGTAAAGTAAGAGAGATTGAGAGGAGTATTTAAAGTATGACGAGACCATTACATAACAGAAAAAACAAATGAAAGAAAATTGAACAGATGAAAAAGAGAAGCGCTTCAATTATTCTGGACGCTGAGCTGTTCGAGAAAAAGAAGAAGAGAAGGGTGTATCGATATGCGCGCGATTAGAAAACGAGGCAAACTGCAGTGGACACCGAGGGACTGATCGAGAATATGTATATGAGTAGGTCTCTAGATTCAAAATATCTCTTATAAATGGTATCTCTTTTTACTAATACATTGTGCACTATTGTTTATGGTGCGTGTGTTGACTAAATCAGTTTTCCGACATTGTTAACCGTTTATTCATAACGACCGTTTTATCTAAATGGATGATTAGCATCGGATAAAACTAAAAATAAAATAAACTTAACTGTTGAGATATTACATTCACGGCTCCTACTTAGTCCTTATGTATCTTAATAGAATGACAATGGACTCTATTCTTTCGGGAGAGTAAAAGAAGATTAACTTTATCGTGTTCT
>CM042158.1:76078775-76081275 GCA_023376005.1 Doryteuthis pealeii
CAGTTTACCCCTGCGTACGCAACCCTTTATGCTGTCCATAAATCACATACATACGCACATCATTTTATCCAATCATACGCATCCTATGTCTATTGAATTTTCAGACATATTTTCGATTTTACTCGCATTTGAAACATCTTCACCTGATGATTGCATCGCATGAAACCAATATGGTCGTGAATGTTCCTTTGTCACCTAATAAATAGATATGTAAAACTTTATATATTATTCTATTATATATATATAACAGCTCTATTTTATATTGAGCACTCTACAAACTGCCTTTGGTACGCCATGCCAGCAAAAGCTGAAACAGTGAACATCTCACACTATAGTATATATATATATATATATATATATATATAATATAATTATAGAGAGAGAGAGAGAGAGAGAACAGACAGACAGACAGACAGACAGATAGATAGATAGATAGATAGATAGATATAGCAATAGTAAATGGTTAGCTCTAGCTCACTTGTTGAGTTAGAGGTAGACCAGTTTTGCGGTATTTTTAGTGGAGTGCTCAATATCAGTGATAGATCTATTATATACAGTTAAGTATGAAATCCTTCGTAAACCCATAAAATGTGAATCTTTTTATGCCTTTCTAAGAAAGTAATGTCCACATAAAGACAGTTTTTTATTGGTAATAAGCACAATAACTTATATAAACTCAGTTTTCAGAAAAATAGGTTAAACACAACAAATTTGATAGACGAATTTTTCAAAACAAGCTAACCTTGTATGATAATTTTATTATTACAACGCTTGATATGTTTACTTAAGAGCTATTGCCAAATAGTTCAATATGTAAAAAGTATAATAATCTAACTCTCATAATTTTCTTTCCTTCTTTTTATCTTCTAATTATGTTTGATGAAATAGATTAGACTTATCCCTTCCGCGTGCTCTCTCTCTTTCCTCTCTCTCTCTCTCTCTCTCACGCACACAGCACACCACACACTCTCTCTCTCTCTCACACACACACATACACTCTCTCTCTCTCTCACGCACACGCACACACACACACTCTCTCTCTCTCTCTCACACACACACATACACTCTCTCTCTCTCTCTCTCTCACGCACACATACACACAAACCATCTCTCTCTCTCTCTCACGCACACACACACACAAACCATCTCTCTCTCTCTCACGACACACACACACACAACCATATCTCTCTCTCTTTCTCTCTCTCTCTACGCACACACACACACACCATCTCTCTCTCTCTCTCTCTCACGCATACACACACTCCCTCTCTCTCTCTTCTCTCTCTCTCTCTCTCTCTCTCTCTCTCTCTCTCTCTTTTCTCCTATTCTCTTCATTTGTATTATATTTTTATGTTAAATATGTCCTATTTATTCCCTTTCTTTCCTTAGAATAAAAACGGATTGATCCATTATTTAGCTGAGGTGTCGTCACCCATAAGAAATAAGAATTCAGCGGGTAAGCTAAATAATCAGGATCTACATTTAATCTTGCACGATTTGAACGGTCCCATTTTGTACCAAACAAAGACTGTTACAAGTGGATAACGTTCCGCATATTAAGGAACAAGAGTATTAGTATAGAGATGAGAACGTTTCAAATAATTAACACTTGATTTAATTAGCGAGTTCTTCTTCTAGACTGGTAAAGACTGCTGAGCTAAATATTTATCCAAACCGTTCGCTAGGGGTAGGATTGATATAAGGGCGGAAGTATGGGGGCATACAGCGAAGATCGAACTCGCTATTCAGTTGTTATGGATTTCCGAGATAGAATGCAGTTAAATGTTCTTAACTATAGAAAGCCGTGGATGAGGAAGGAGATAGTTGGATTTATAATATGTGTGAAAATATTTCATCGCTTTATATATCTTTCTTCGTTTAAGTCCCCAGGATTGTCTGTGCAAGTGTTACAACTATGTGTTTACAGAAACAAAGATAACAGTCCTCGGAGCTTCTGGACAGGTTTTCGAGAGGTATGTAATTCAAACACACACTGTTATATGCACGCACACACACACACAACCACACAGATCATATTATATATATATATATTATATATTATATATATATATATATATATATACTAGCGAATATATGCACCCTCTGGGTGCAAGTATTAATGTCATAAAATATTATATATAAATTAGAAAGTCTAAAGAAACTAAATAAGAATGCAGATGAAATTTGATTTGAAACAGAGAGGGTATAACCAAAATATAACAGCTGTAGCTTCTCTTCCATCACCTCCGTCTTCCTTGCTAAACTTTTCTAATTTAACTATTTAGTTAAATAGGGAAGTAAAAGAAAATTAACAGTTTATTTCTTTTTGTTGAAGGATTTCTTTTAAGATTTATCTCCGAGATTTTTGCTCATATTCATTAATATAAAATCAAATAATTAGAAATCAACAATACCAAGCACATATTTATTAAAATCAAATTTTAAATATCAATATGCAAATTAGTCTTCCCGTTCACACAGTAAACCGCTTTTTGTTGTA
>CM042158.1:76083775-76091275 GCA_023376005.1 Doryteuthis pealeii
GTGTATGCAAGTTAAACGAAAATGTCAGAATCGGTAATGAGTTATCAAAGACGACAAAAATAACGATATAACATTTATATCGAGGTAACTGTTCACAGACATAATACATTGTTCTGTGAATGTGTGACATTTGAAACATCTTCACCTGATGATTGTATCGCATGAAACCAATATGGTCGTGAATGTTCCTTTGTCACCTATAGAAATAAATATGTAAAACCTTTATATATTTATTTTATTATATAAAACCTGTGCTGCCTTTGAAGGAAAGGCTAGGGGAGTAAACCCCGAAAATAAATTAAGAGTCGGAGTCCCTAAAGTGGTGTGATGCTGAAATCCAGAGCTACCCATCAACTCCTGCGACACTACCGTGGCCAAACCGCATTGGTTCCTTACCTTTCCTTTGGATTACAGCGGCAGTATATATATATATATATATGCTGTAGATAGATGGAAAGTGGTCAAGAAATGAACAACTCAAAACAAGTCACAGGGTGAAACAGTTTCGTCCGTGTTCACAGACGTCATCAGTCATTTGTAACTTTATTAAAGCAAAGCATACGTTTAAATACAAGTGGCGGCGGTGGCGCCGGGGAGGTCAACGGGGTGAGTGTGTAGTGATGTGAGATAAGGAGAAGCGGGGAATTTTGGGTAGGATGGGGTCGCTGGGTCAGTTGTGTGGAGGGGTAGGGGATATTTGTTTGAAGTGCTGGGGCGGTGACAGTGGTTGATGGGTCAATTGGTGTGGGCATATATTAATTTATGTGAATAAATGTTCATGTGTAGCTAAGTTATGTTCGAGGCGAAATGTGAGTAATTCGTGTGTGTGTGTGTGTGTGTGTGTCTATGTCTGTGTCTGTGTATGTGTGTCTGTATGTGTGTGTGCGTGAAGGAACAATATATTTCCAGTTAGGTCGTATGATGAGGCTTTATTTCCAATTCCAATTTCTCGGTATATTTAGATAAACTCTGTCACTTATAGAAAAGAAGAAATATATTCCGATGTCCCAAGATAAAGGATATGATATGAATGGACATGTCACTCCCACAGAATGAAGTCAGATTAATAATAGGTAAGAGTATAATTAGATGAGAATGACGTTTGACATAATCAAGGTTCGGCCCAAGAAATTATATAAGACTCATTATTAAAGAAGACACCAATTCTTCTTTTGCGGCAATATCATATATATTATATATATATATATATATATATATATATATATTATTTATATATATATATATTATGGACTCTCTCGTCGATTTTCGACGCATGAGGGTTCACACACACAATGAACACCCACACAGTGATTTGTTTATAGTGGTGAAGGCTTGTGTTGGACCATCCACACTTTTTGGCACAGTCGATAGGAAAGAATTGGTGTATCAAGGGTTGCCACAAACCCAACAAACGACCGACCTCAGGAATTTTGTATTCAGAGTTATCCCTCTCCTAGACTGGTTACCTACCCAAGGCTGAAGGGCCGAGTCTGCCCTACTATTTAACCCATATCTGGAGGAAGAATATATGGAGAATATATATATATATATATATACATATATATATATGTATTAATGTGTGCCTGAAAAACAGTACTTTATATTCAATTATATATATATATATATATATATATATATATATATAGTTTGAGAAAAATGTGTCGATATTTTTTCTACTTTTTGACACACCTTGTATTCTGTAAACATATAACGTTCCATTCATTGTTCATTTCTATCTTGGCAAATATAGCTTCAAACTCAGCACTTTTATTACACACTTTGTATTCTGAAAAAAATTAACGCTCCATTCCTTCTTCATTTCCCTCTTGGTAAATATAGCTTTAAACTCGGCACTTTTATGACACACCTTGTATTCTGAGAAAATAAATTCATTGTTCATTTCTATTTTTGTAAATACACTTTCAAACTCAGCACTTTTATGGCACACCTTGTATTCTTAAAAATTAACGTTCTATTCCTTCTTCATTTCTATATTGGTAAATATATCTTCAACCTCGATACTTTTATGACACACCTTGTATACTGAAAAAATTGACGATTCATTCCTTGTTCATTTCTCTCTTGGTAAATATAGCTTCAATCCCGGCACTTTTATGACACATCTTGTATTCTGAAAAAATAACCTTCCATTGGTCATCTCTATCTTGGTAAATATAGCACCTTGTACACAGAAAATAATTAACGTTTCTTTTCATGTTCATTTTTATCTTGATAAATGCAGCTTCAATCTCGATATCTATCTATCTATCTATCTATCTATCTATCTCTCTCTCTCTCTCTCTCTCTCTATATATATATATATATATATATATATATATATATATATACACACACACACATATATATATATATATATATATTATATATAACTTTAGCGTGAGATTGGCACTGTTTCAGCTTTTACTGGAACGGTGTGCCAAAGTGCGATATTATTGGGAGAGTACTCAATATAAAAATAATAGACCTATTATATAATATGATAAAATAAATATATAAAGGTTTTACATATCTATGTATTTGATGACAAAGGAACAGTCACGACCATTTGGTTTCATGCATGCGCAACCGCAAACATTCGTCAGGTGATGTTGTTTCAAATGCATTTGAAACAACCTCACCTGACGAATGTTTCTTTGTCATCAAATAAATAGATACGTAAAACCTTTATATATTTATTTATATATATATATATATATATACATATATATATATATATATATATATATATATATATATATATATATGTATATATATATATATATTGGGTGGTTTATAAGTAATTAGAAAGAGCAGGTCTAAATATCTTTCTAATGATCTTTAAGACGATATCATAGATATAAAAAAATAATCTATTAACACATGGAACACTTTCTTTTTCTTTCCTTCTATATTTTTCTGCATTCTTATATTTACAATCTTAATAGAATGTTCAGCTCTATATAAGAAGATTATGCTGAGAATAAATCGCTTTTATTTGCGTTTTATTTCATGTATTCTATTTACGTAGCGTCTGTTAATCCATTCATATATCTATGCTCTGAGTTATCACAAAAGATGTCCAGGAGCACCGTGACGCAATTCACTCCTACATAAATTTAAAAAACGGTAATGTGTATTGCTTAGAATTAACGCCACACCTACCATAATGTAACGTAACGCCTTTCTTTTCGCTGCACTGAATTATCGTACGGTCGTTTGTTTACCAACACCGATCTAGCAGTCAGCCTTTTAGCCCCAAAATCCTTCCACACTTCTTTTGGTCAAGGGAGTATCGCTTTACGCCCGTCGCGTGCTCTTCGTTACGGCCAATTGACTTTATCTCAACGGGTATCCAGAGGTCAGGGGAATTTCATTGATAAAAAGATTCCCCTAGTATTTTCTCGTCGTAGTAAAAGAAGAATGATAATACCGTGTTTACTTTTCAGAAGTTTATTATATTCAAAACTTCACTATAACTTTTGAGAGAGAGAGAGTCCCTAATAATATCTGCGCTTAATAAGAAGTGTATTTTAACTGGATTCAACTTAGGGTTTCTAGTCCTTCGTAAATATCTCGGTGACAAGTTTTTCTTATGGTCTTTAGCGACAACAGCTTACTAAACTCCGTACGATCACTGCCGACTTCTCTGACTGGCTCTGACTGCCTCCGACTCTCTCCGATCACCGACTGCCTCTGATCCCTCACTGACTCCTTAATATAGTGTGTCTAAATAATCTCCCAGAAGATTCTTCTTTTGGTATTTTCGAGCTCGTTCTGGACCTAATCGAAGATTCGATTCCTTCGAATCACTCTGGTCAACCAGAGTTCACGAGCCTAAAATCAAAAGACTCCTTGGTAGTCACTAATCCTATTTTTTCGTTAAACATAGACTTATCGTCTCCTTTCTCTCGTTAAAAAGATTTTATCTTTCCAACTCCTTTTTCGGCGATTCTACAAAGACCACCCAGTAATATAAAAGAATCGGTAGTACATTTTTAAAAGGTTTTTCTAAGTCTGGCACAAGGCCACAAATATAGGTGCTGGGCGGCGATTACGTAACAATAAGCACCTTACTTTACCGCGCAGATCCCTGTGCTATTCACGCTGAGTGGGCCGTATTGAACCCGGTGTAAAGTTTTTAAATGCCATCATTGGCCAGTTGAAAAGGGCTTAAAGAAAGTCCTGTGTATGGAATCCTTTGATAAGCGTATAAGTCTATCCTGCGTATTGGTAAAGGTCCAGTGATTTAATCCTATGTCCGTCGTCCACGAAGGTAAAAAGTAATTATGTCCAGTAGCGGTTGGTTTAAGTATTGTATCAACCTCAGAGTACTGCTAGTGATTGGCCAAGAGTTAGATCATATGATTCTGGCTTAGTCTATAAGTAGGAGCGGGCATTTAACTCACACCTTATATCATAAATTTCTCAACACCCGGAACCTTGTAATTCCTAGCACGATGCTCTACAGACTGAGCTATATATTTTTTAAAATCATCGTTTTATATTATTTATTTGTAGGCCATAAATCACTTCATTACATAAAAAAGGAGTTGAAGGTTTTTGTGTTCCGACTCAACATCTGTCCAGGACACACCTTTTTAGGGAGTCTTAACATTCTGCAAAGGAGATAGTCAGCACATTCTAAACCCCGTCGATAGGCTGGTCGAGTAGATTTAGTAAATCTATCTATACATATATAAAGGGCACTTGTGTATATGTGTATGTCCGGAGGAAACTTCGAAAATAAAACAATTAACGACAAAGTAAATATATATACACTTTAAATATCACCAGGGCTTTGTTTTTGAGCAAAAATAATTGAGATTTGATTTATATTCGTGAAGAAAATTAAAAAATAAAATGTAAATGATTGCATGGAATTTTTTTTCATTTAATATTTTAGATAGAAGACATTAACATTTATTTTCAGAGTGGCTGGATCAATGCAAGGTCAAGTTTTTTACATAGGTATTTAAATAGGGCATCCCACGAGAATTCAACTCATGATTCAGTAATAATGGATCTGCAGGACAAACTCCCTCACTACCCAGGGGACGCAGGGAAGCCGCTGCAGTACATATATAAAGGGCAGATGTGCGAGAAACTAGATATATATACACATTAACTATCACCAGGGCTTGCTTTTTAAGTAAAAATTATAAAGATTTTTATTTATATTTGTGAAGATAATTAGAAAAATAAGATTTGAATGATGACAACATAGCATTTTTTTTGCATTTAATATTGTAAATAGTAGACATTAATTCTTCTTTTAGATTTGCTTCTTTTTTTACGAGGGGATTCTAATGGGGCATCCTGCGAGGGTCCAACTCGTGATTCAGTTATAAATTATCACTGAATAGTAAGTTGGATCGCCGCAGGGTGCCACATTGACCTACGAGACTAACTTTTAAAAAAATCCCCTCTACCCAGGCGACGCCGGGTAGCCGCTTCTAAACGATAATAATTATCAGATTTCATTTACTGGGGACTCACGGTTGCAATTTTATCAAAACAGATCAGATAAACGAGGAACGGAGCATGGTAAGAACAAGAGCCGGCACCAGCCGGTTGGGATAGAGACACATCTGATCTCATTCGCAAAAACAAACAAAATATTAGAGTCCTTATATGTCAATCTTACGACAGCACAGAGGATTAAAAAAATAGGTGGATGAATTCAATGGTAATTATGAAGGTACAGAAGTTGTTCAAGCACAACTGCTAACACCCAGCTTAATCTTCTTATATAGAGCTGAAAATTCTATTAACATTGTATATATAAGAATGCAGAAAACTGTCTGTGTGTGTGTGTGTGTGTGTGTGTGTGTGTGTGTGTGTGTCGTGGAAAATGGGCTCGTCGATTCTAGTTCAATTCCTAAACGAAACTGTTGGCATTTCACATAGCGCTAATACCCTTAGGAAAGGTATGAATCCATATATTCCCCTTCCAGCTATGGGTAAATAGTAGGGCAGACTGGACCCTTCAGCCTTGGGTAGGTAACCAGTCTAGGAGAGAGATAACTCTGGAATTCAAAATTCCTGAGGTCGGTCGTTTATTGGGTTTGTGGGAACCCTTGATGCACCAATTCTTTCCTATCGACTGTGCCAACAAGTGTAGATGGTCCAACACAAGCCTTCACCACTATATTGTATGAACACTCATACGTCGATCGACGGTAGAGTCCATCATATATATATATATATATTATATATATATAATATATATATATGTGTGTGTGTGTGTGTGTGTGTTGTGTTAAACTGTACAGACAATTCTTGTCGGACGAGTTTTTGTTCGATCCTTTCTAATTTGCTGGTCATCTTTTTGGTGTGAGGGTGGAACTGGTGTAGCAGTCCACCAAAGGTTTCATTACGAGCGCTTTCGGCAATTCGATTTGCCATCTTCAGGTAGGAAACTGATGGTATGTTCAGTGTCTCGTTTTTAAGGAAAACAAGTAGTGGCGTAGGAATTGGAAGTGGGAGGTAATAACAATTGGTAGAGGAAGGTTGTAGAAATTGGTAGTAGTTCGAACGAACGATGCAGTAGAGATTTTTTTGGGGGAGATATGAAACCTTTGGTGGATTGCTACACCAGTTCCACCCTGACATTAAAAAGATGGCCAGAAATTTAGAAAGGATCGAACAAAAACTCGTCCGACAAGAATTGTCTGTACAGTCTAACACAACATGTTTAAAAGAAAAAATGCTGCCAAAATTATTTTAATATATATATATTTCTGGGGAATGTGGAGTACACCTTCGTCACCATTATTCCCAAATAGACTCACTCATCATATAAATGGCGACCTGCGATATTTAAAGATGGAACCCTGGTGGCTAACCAGTCAATGACATGCAACACTCCACTTTGGCTCTTAATTAGGATATAAAGGCTTTCTGAGGGGCATATCTGATCAATCGGCTGGTCTCGTCAAGCCCTAGCATCACTATTACTGTCCCAACCCTATTGCCCATATGACAAACCACCAACCCTGTTTATCATATATGTGCTAGAAGGCGGTCGCTGAGGGCTTAGTGTCTGGTATGACATTAAAGTATCCGATGGCGAAGTTCCAAATCTGAACCGCCCTGTCGGTGGGACGTTAGAATGCACCGACTGCACCTCTGCAGAGGGGTAAGACTCCCCCAATGGGGCCACCTGTTTTGCCGTGGGTGGCGACCCGTGAGGCTTAAGGATAGAACCCAGGTTGATGAGCAGTCCATGACTTGCAATACTCCACTTTGGCCCCATCTTGGGCTAGACGGGCAGTCGGAGAGGCCCCCTCTGATCAATCAATCACGTCAAGCCCTAGCACCTATATGATTTTCCCAACCCTATTGCCCTTATGGCAAGCCGCAACCCCTTTTTATCATATGGGTGCTAGAAGGTGGTGACTGCGGGTCTACATGTCCTGGGAATGACGTTAAACTCTATCTGATGGTGAGGTTCCAGTTTTGGAGGTTTGGGGAATGTGGAGCACCCCTTCATTACCATTG
>CM042158.1:76098775-76103775 GCA_023376005.1 Doryteuthis pealeii
GCGTATGCGCAACAAATACAACAGTGTTAGCAATAGCCTCACGAACAATTTCATTACGTCCCCTTTGATGACCTTACTGTTGGGATTACCCTCGAATATATCTAGAAGCGGCTACCCGGCGTTGCCCGGGTAGATGAGAATGATAAAAAGTCTCGCAGATTCATAGATTTGTTTTGTCTTTTGTTGTTGAAATTTTGCATAGCGCCTTCTTTACCGGCACTAAATTGATATATGTTATATACCTTTCTTACTACTTCTTACTCTGGTCGTCTATTCTTCTGTCCGGATTTGCTTCTGATCGTCTATCATCTATCTTGGTCTGGTATATCTTCTAACGGTCTTGTCTGGTCTTCTATTGAGGATTCCGGGTCTGGTTTCCGTTGGTAGGAATTTCTTGTTATCAGAAGCCTTGTGTCATTGTTTGTTTTTAGTAATAAACACAAGACTTCGATTTACGATGATGTTACTTTATTCCAAATCCCCACCCAGACAATGCGCCCGATCCTTACATCTTGCTAGCTCGGTTTCTAACTTCTAACTGATTAACTGAGTTGCTTACTCCTTAAACCGGAAGGGCCTTCTATTGCCTTCCGGTTCTCACGTTCCATCCCCAGAACGCAAGGTGAGATCGAGGTCAAGCGCCGTCACTCACTCTCAAGGCCATCAGATGTACTGATCGCCATAATGATTTCTACACTACCTTAAAAATGTATTAGGGATCCAGTTATTATGTAACAGAAACTCATTTTGTTGAAACTCATGAGTTGCCCTTTTGTAACATGTTGGCTGAGCCAAACATGTGACAAAAGGCAACACGTGAGTTTCGCTCGACGATGTCTGAGTCCAAATGACTAAGCAGTTGAAAAACAGGGACTATCTGTCAAGGGAAAAGTTCCGGGCACAGTAGTCAGTAAAGAATGTCATACTAACAATTTTCTGGAATATAAAAGGCGCTATCACGATTGATTTCCTTCTAAATTTTTTTCTTCGGGATCCCGTTTCTTCGACGTCATGTCAGCAGAGTTTAGAATATGGTGACTGAAGACTCAGCTGAGGAGTACCCTCGCCCCCAAAAATGTGCCCTGAGTATGACACTAAAATACATCTGATGGTGAAGGCCCCGTCCTGGAAATCTGAGGAATGTTGATTACCCCTACATTGCCATTGCTTCCAGGTCCACGTTTACGTGTTGTGGTAGTACATGTTAGGCCCTATCTATGGGTCAAATAAATGTTTGAAGTCTGAAGTAATTGTTTTCCATTTGTGCCAGAGGTCAGTGTTTGAACTAACTTGGTAAAAAAACGAAAATCAATATGTTCGTGATATTTAAGACATACAGACTCTTGTCACTTGGGAGACTGGCGTACAAAATGTCCTATCCTTATCCATTTCATTTGTCCTTTTTGTAAAAAGTAAAATTCAGCAAATATAAATATTTAGAAAATATTGAAATGCAAATCAATAAGAACAATTGATGAGGACGGTGCATTAATAGGAAAAGATTTCCTTCTAGCACATAGCGTTTTGTTTGTACCCTTTCGTCTCACGATTGTTTCATGCCGTCTTTCTCTCATATGTTGCTCTTGATGATGACCGATCTATTGAGCTGGTCGAAACAGATTTCTGTCAGCAATTATAAACATCATTTGTTTTTTTCAAAAACGTTAAATTCATATATATATAGACTTAATAAAGTCGAAACTGTCTGTACGGTGTTCTGCATAGCGAGCCATCCTTTGCGGGATTTACTTGTCAAGATTATTTTCTATAATTATCGAATTTTATGCGATACATGCATTTATAATTGCCTTCAAGCAAAAATATAAATAATAATTTATTCAACATTGCTTCTTTAAAAACAAACATCCAAAAATCTTATTCACTTCGCCGAAGAGCTTAACGGCCGGGTTTGTTTACTAAATAAACGTCTACTTGCCTGCTATGGCAGGGGCGTGTAATAGTTTCCTTGACAAGGTTAATTTCGCAGGGATTGTTCGCTATGTACCGGCGGCCGAACGGATATGGTCTCTGACTATGCCTGTGAAGTCCCGGTTTCGATTCCTGTCGGAGGGGAGTCGTTAGTATACATCGCTGAAGAGACTTAATAAAGTCGAAACAGTCTGTACGGTGTTCTGCATAGCGAGCCATCCTTTGCGGGATTTACTTGTCAAGATTATTTTCTATAACTATCGAATTTTATGCGATACATGCATTTATAATTGCCTTCAAGCAAATATATATATATATATATATATATATATATATATATATATATATATAACCGGCTTTACAAGTGCGTATTTAGCATATACCAGAATTTCATCATCATCATCATCATCTTCATCTTCATCGGCATCTCAGTCTCGGAAGACCATAGATATTTTGTGCCCTCGAGTTACGTTCTAGTGGAGCGGCTTCTGTGACATTGAAAGCCAATATTTGAAAAACAGTTTCAACTACACTTCCCAATATTTATTATCTCTTTCTCTTTCTCTTTCTCGCTCCCCCCCTCTCTCTCTCTCTCTCTCTTCTCTCTCTCTCTCTCTCTCTCTCTGTTTATCTTTCTCTCTCTTTCTCTCTCTATAAATATATATATATGTGTGTGTATGTGTGTGTGTTAGTGTGTGTATTTATATATATATATATGTGTGTGTGCTTATATATATATATATATATATATATATATATATATATGGTGATTGCCACTTCTTCACAGAATAAGGCCATTTCTACAAAGGTCGGTTGTGTGCATGCAGGTGGCTCAGATGCCAAGGTTTACTTATGTACATCCTGTCACGTAAAAGACACGTCTGACTCACGTCTTTCACTCGTACACACACCTGTTTTTCACGAGGTTGTCTATCACTATGTGATTGCATAACACTCAAAAGACCAGCTAACATTATATATATATATATATATATATATTGGTCGCACCCTGCTGCATTTCAAGAATGTCTGCAAGAAAGATCACTGGGGCTTTGGCATTGCCCCTTCCAGTTGGGAAAATTAGGCTTAGGACCGACCTCGGTGGCCACAGGCTCTTCGTAGAGGACTGTTCATGTCAGAAGTCACCCTGACGCAACACCATGAAGCTAAGAGGTCCAGAAGAAAGCAGCGGCAGCAAGGCACCGGCACATCAACATCTTCAGGGACAGCCTTCACATACGACATCTGTGGTCGAGAAGGTTTTCAAATATTGGACAACACAGTCACAAGAGGCGCTGTAACTTCAGGGGCACAACAACTATATTTTAGTTTTCCAAGCTGAAATGAAATATATATATATATATATATATATATATATATATATATATATATATATAGTGTGAGATGGTCACTGTTTCAGCTTTTGCTGGAATGGTGTACCAAAGTCAGTATTATTGGTAGAGTGCTCAATATAAAATAGAGCTGTTATATAATATAATATAATAAATATATAAAGGTTTTACATATCTATTTATTAGGTGACAAAGGAACATTCACGACCATATTGGTTTCATGCGATGCAATCCTCATACATACGCACATCACTTTATCCAATCATACACATCCTATGTCTATTGAATTTTCTAAATTTTTTTGAATTTTTTTCGATTTTCCTTGCATTTGAAACATCTTCACCTGATGATTGCCTCGCATGAAATCAATATGGTCGTGAATGTTCCTTTTGTCACCAAATAAATAGATAAGTAAAACCTGTATATATTTATTATATTATATTATATATATATTGGAATGAGAATCAAAAACTGTTAAACAGGCACACACACACACACACACACACACATGCACACATAAACAGCCCCACACACAGACAGAGAGTTTGGAATGCATGAGACAGAACAACTGATCAGCCACTAGCAACAGCTTTAGTTCCAGAGATTTTCTGTAGAAAAGATGTTATATCGAAACATTAAGAATAAATCACAGGTTAACAGACAACACCATAGTTTCCTTATTTTTCTTTACATTTGCATTGCGATAGCCTTCAAAACCAACCAACATAAACACAATGCTTCACGCAAATTATAAAACTATTATATATATATATATATATATATATATATATGATTGAAAAGAGATAAAAAAAAAAACAAATGTTCATAGTACGCTGACAGATATCTGTTTCGACCTTTATACAAACGGTCTTCATCAAGAGCAAACAAATTGAAAAAAAAATACAGGTTTAAATAAATTGAGTGATAAGTTTATTAGCCGACGCTGCAGTGTTTCGATCTATTAATTAGATCATCTTCAGGGCATTTGTTGGTATAAGGAAAGATGTAAAAAAATTTTATCACAGCAAATTTTGAACAGACTGATAAACAAGGACTATCACTTGTTTTTCACGTTATTCTGTGATAAAATTTTGTATCACCTTTCCTTATACCAACAAATGCCCTGAAGATGATCTAATTAATAGATCGAAACACTGCAGGGTCGGCTAATAAACTTAACACTCAACTTATTTAAACCTGGGTTTTTTCAATTTTCTTAATATACTACATACCGTCGGATTCACTTCCATCTCTTCACACGTATATATATATATATATATATATATATATATATATATATATATATATATGAGAAGTAAAAAAAAACGATGTGTTTTGATATGGCTTTTTTAGCCGACAATTTTTGGGAGAATATGTGCTTAATTGAAGTCGTACCTAATTTTTGAAAATTAATTAATTAATAATTAATGAATTAGGCCGGAATACCTATTCAAATGTAAGGCTAAACAAATCGAGAAAAATCAATCTATGTATGTACATTTCAGCCTATTGGGCCTCATCAGCAAAGCTATAGAGGGAAGACCGCTTTGTGCGTGATCCGAACCCTGACTGTGAGAGTGTGTGTTCTTCTCTCATATTGATCAAGGTTAACCGGTATATGTAAAATTATAGATAAGTTATTTGCCCGTTTCTGCCCCGGTACTCATCAGCGGCTAAAAAGCTATCTCTCTCCTTATTGAAAACCGTACAGCAGAAACG
>CM042158.1:76106275-76109845 GCA_023376005.1 Doryteuthis pealeii
GCGAAACTAACAGTAGGTTCGTCTGACTCAGTAGATATCCTTATTATATATATATATATATATATATATATATATTATATATATATATATAACGCACTCCCCCACCACTCTCTGTGTCTCTCTATTTTCTGTCTCTGTCTGACTGTCTCTCCTTCTGTCTCTCTCTGTCTCTGTCTATATATATATATATATATATATATATATATATATATATATAGATAGATAGATAGATAGATAGATTATATTTGTTTATATTGCAACAATTTTGCTAACATGGGTTCGTGGTGTATGTTGGATTACTACCGCTTATTTAAGTATAGTTGTGCCATCCATACACATTGATATATATATATATATATAATATATAATATATATATATATATATATCATAAAATGGGTACAAGAGATAACCTACTCGAGTTTCACCATATATATATTTATTGTGAAACTTGAGTAGGTTATCTCTTGTACCCATTTTATAATAAATTTACTCTACTTAGTATTGAGCACTTTGTATTTGTTATATCGCTGACTTACCGCCAACCCCTGTATTAAACACTTACTAACCATCGGACTAAATTCACCGGTAAGTCAACTCTTCCTTTATATATATATATATATATATATATATATATATATATATATATATATAAGAGATTTATCCAAAACTTGGTAGTAAGGGATGATTCTATATGTGATTTCAAGATCCACTGTACTAATATTGATGATCCAGTATGTATAAATACAGTGAATCATAAATCACTGAAGAGAGCTCAATGTAAAATAACCTTTTAGATTGTATACAGAGCAATATTTATCAATAAAGGAAGAACTCAATACAGTAATCCCATAATAAATTTATTTCGACAAAAATTGGGGCCCATAAATAGTATATAAATGGTATATTTGGTATATTGGGGAGCCGGTTTAAATCAACTTAGATTTATATGGGCCCCAATTTTTGTCGAAATAAATTTATTATGGGATTACCGTATTGAGTTCTTCCTTTATTGATATATATATATATATATATTTATATATTATATATATAAGAGAGAGAGAGAGAGAGAGAGAGAGAGAGAAAGTGAGAGAGAAGAGAGAGAGAGAGAGAGAATTGTAAAACAAAGTATTCTAAAAATATGAATTTATTCTTAATGGTGAAGTCAACGCTAAAACCTTTAAGTTCTTTTTTTTTTAATAAACCTTCATCATAATAAATGATGGAAGAACAGTGAAAGAATTTGGTTCTAAGTAAAAATGTTTCCATTGTTGTACCACATTATTCGGTGTGCTGATTCTTTTCCGATCTCCGCAAATTCTTGATTGTTTTTTTCTTGAAGATTCTTGAACTTTTGATGGTGTATGGTTCAAGAAATGCTTACGAATCATTCCTGAAATTGCAGCTGCGAATATTAAACCCATTCTTTGTGGTTGAATATATTTATAATTGTTCTGTAGGCGGCTTTTCTTTTTTTTTTTCTGATTTTTCATTTTCGTTTAACAACTTCGTTTCTTTTCTATCCATATCAGAGGTTATCAACCTTTTTTAACACATGGAATACTTTTCCTCATTTTTTTGCGTATCCCCTTAACGATTTCACGATTTTGACTAATAAAAATCTACACTTATTGTATCAACATTTATTTTCACTAATAAAACTAGAATTATTATATCAATATTTATTTTCACTAATAAAAAACTAGAATTATCATATCAATATTTATTTTACTAATAAAACTAGAATTATTATATCAATATTTATTTCACTAATAAAAACTAGAATTATTATATCATATTTATTTTCACTAATAAAAACTAGAATTATTATATCATATTTTATTTTCATATAAAAACTAGAATTATATATCAATATTTATTTTTAATTATATAATATTATTTCACTAATAAAAACTAGAATTATTATATCATATTTATTTTCACTAATAAAAACTAGAATTATTATATCAATATTTATTTTCACTAATAAAAAACTAGAGTTATTATATCAATATTTTATTTTCACTAATAAAACTAGAGTTATTATATCAATATTTATTTTCACTAATAAAAACTACACTTATTGTATCAACATTTATTTTCACTAATAAAAAACTAGAATTATTATATCAATATTTATTTTCACTAATAAAAACTAGAATTATCATATCAATATTTATTTTTACTAATAAAAACTAGAATTATTATATCAATATTTATTTTCACTATAAAACTAGAATTATTATATAATATTTATTTTCACTAATAAAAACTAGAATTATTATATAATATTTATTTTCACTAATAAAAAACTAGAGTTATTTATCAATATTCATTTTCACTAATAAAACTAGAGTTATTATATCAATATTCATTTTCACTAATAAAAAACTAGAATTATTATATCAATATTTATTTTACTAATAAAAAACTAGAAATTATTATATCAATATTTATTTTCACTAATAAAAAACTAGAATTATTATTCATATTTATTTTCAAATAAAACTAGAATTATTATATCAATTTATTTTCACTAATAAAAAACTAGAATTATTATATCAATATTTATTTTCACTAATAAAACTAGAATATTATATCAATATTTATTTTCACTAAATAAAAATTAGTTATTGTATGAATATTTATTTTCACTAATAAAAACTAGAATTATTATATTATTTATTTCACTAATAAAAAACTAGTTATTGTATGAATATTTATTTTCACTAATAAAAACTAGAATTATTATATCAATATTTATTTTCACTAATAAAAACTAGAATTATTATATCAATATTTATTTTCACTAATAAAAAACTAGAATTATTTTATCATATTTTTTCACTAATAAAAACTAGTTATTGTATGAATATTTATTTTCACTAATAAAAAACTAGAATTATTATATCAATATTTATTTTCACTAATAAAAACTAGAATTATTATCAATATTTATTTTCATAATAAAAAAACTATTTATTAACTAATAAAAACTAGAATTATTATATCAATATTTATTTTCACTAATAAAAACTAGTTATTATATGAATATTTATTTTCACTAATAAAAAACTAGAATTATTATATCAATATTTTTTTCAACTAATAAAAAACTAGAATTATTATATAATATTTATTTTCACTAATAAATAGAGTTATTAAATCATATATTCATTTTCACTAATAAAAACTAGAATTATTATATCAATATTTATTTCACTATAATAAACTAGAGTTATTATATCAATATTTATTTCACTAATAAAAACTAGAATTATTATATAATATTTTATTTTCACTATAAAAACTAGAGTTATTATATCAATATTATTTTCACTACTAAAAAACTAGAATTATTATATGTATATTATTATATAATATCAGCTAATAAAAACTAGATTATTATATCAATATTTATTTTCAACTAATAAAACTAGAGTTATTATATCAATATTTATTTTCCTATAAAAAACTAAGGTTTTTTCCATATTTATTTTCATAATAAAAAACGAATTTTATTCAATATTTTTTTCACTAATAAAATAGAAATTTTTGATATTTATTTTCAC
>CM042158.1:76109945-76119945 GCA_023376005.1 Doryteuthis pealeii
AAAGAGAGATCCTTCTATCTACTACAGATATCGTCGGATCCTAAACCCATCCACCCTTCTTCACATATCAGTATATATCTCTATAAATATGTGTGTGTGTGTGTGTGTGTGTTTGTATGTGCGTATGCTTTTGTATCACGTCATAAGGAGATTTCTTCACTCTATCACGGATATATATATATATATATAATATTTGAAACAGACCTCACGTTTTTTTAGTGATAGTGCTCAATAGTGCTCTTTTAGTTGTTGTTCACAATATATATATATATATATATAATATATATATATATATATATATATATATATACGTGTGTGTATGCGTTTTGTTATTATGAGGTTTTCATGTATCCTTCGTATATACATATCATGTTTTTTAAACATGAAAGTTGGTGTGCGTCCGAGTTATAATAAACTAATAATATCTGTCTATCTATCCATCCATCTATCTTTCTATCTATATCAGTTAATTTCTATCTATTGCTTTCTATATATATATATATATATATATATCTGTCTGTCTCAGTCTAATCATTATCTCTCTCTCTCTCTCTCTTCTCTCTCTCTCTCTCTCTCTTTCTCTCTCTCTCTCTCACTCTTTCTATTTATCTATCTTTCTCTCTCGGTCTATTCATTTCTATCTCTCTCAGTTTGTTCATGTCTATCTATATCTATCTGTCTATCTATCTATTCATTTCCATCTATCTCAATCTGTTCATATCTATCTAGCTATCTATTTTATCGCTTTATCTGTCTATCTATCTATCTATCTATCTATCTATCACAGTCAGTTAATTTCTACATACCTCAGTCTGCGCATACATATCTATTTATATATCTATCTCAGTCTATATAACTCTCCCTCTGCTCCCTCCTCTCTCTCTCTCTCTCTCTCTCTCTATATATTATATATATATATATATATATATATATATGTTCATGGTATGTCTAGCACCATATTTTTCAACTGTGTCAGATGTGTAATTTCGAACATTTAAAAAAAAAAAGAATTTAAATTGGATTTCAAATGTTAATTTTCTAGCACATTTACTATGAGAGCTCTACATTAGGACAACATATCACTTGTTTTCGATGTCACACATATATTTAGAGTGTGCCGTACCGTAAGTATATTTCTTATCAGTGATCATTAGTTTATGAAAATAGATCCTTTGTTTCCAGGGTCTTTCTCTTGCATCAATGTAAACTATTTCTTACTCTTTTATTTTCCCGATGTCGCGATCAATAACACTAGTTTGAAAACCTAACCTATTTAATGAAGTTGAGTAATAGATTAAACGATAATTCCCTACAAGAAATATAACGTTTACAACAAACAAAAAAAAGAAAGAAATGAAATATAAATCGAATTCTCTGAGATGATTGTAGATAAACCACCAAAGAATAAAATAACTAAAACAACATAAGAAAAAATAACATTATGTGTTCCAATCCACCGTGCAATAAACATCTCATCAGAAATATAGGTACGGTATATATCAAATTAATATACAAGACTTCCCCCAATAAAATAAACTACACAAAATACTCCCACCCTGTCGTCTGGGGCGTTAGAATTCACCGACTGCACCTCTGCAGAGGGGTAAGACTCCCCCAATGGGGCCACCTGTTGGCCATGGGTGGCGACCCGTGATACTTAAGGATAGAGCCCAGGTGGATGAGCAGTTCATGACATGCAATACTCCACTTTGGCCCTATCTTGTGCTAGACGGGCGGTCGGAGAGGCCACATCCGATCAATCGGCTGGTCACGTCAAGCCCTAGAACCTATATGATTTTCCCAACCCTATTGCCCTTATGGCAAGCCCCAACCCCTGTTTATCATATGGGTGCTAGAAGGCGGTGGCTGCGGGTCTACATGTCCTGGGAATGACGTTAAGCTCTATCTGATGGTGAGGTTCCAGTTTTGGAGGTTTGGGGAATGTGGAGCACCTCTTCATCACCATTGCTTCCTGGTCCACTCTGACCCGGAGTGGTAGTACTGTTAGGGTCCTATCTATGGGTTAAATAGAAAACTGTATTTATAAAAATGTATTATCCATTAAGAATTGATTTATTTCAAAACTTTATCGGCATTAAATGACCCACTGAGGTTGATATGCCGTAAAACAAAACAAACCAATCAACAAAATACTCAATAGAAACATACTAATAGTTAGTTATAATTGTACGCAAAACATGTCACAAATATACTAGATAAATAGTCATTTCTGTCTAAAAGGGTTTTTATAATGGTTTGTTGGCTGGTTTTGAAGGCTATCACGATGCAAAACATACATAATTCACAGGTTAACAAACAACACCATAGTTAACTTATTTTTATTTACACTTGCATTGTGATAGCCTTCAAAACCAACCAACTAACCAATTACAACACAATGCTTCAAGCAAATTATAAAAACACACACACATAAGCACACATACACACACACACACACACACACACACACATAAACAAACAACCCCCTCACACACATAGAGTTTGGAAGGCATAATACAGAACAAATGGACAGCCACTAGCAACAACTTCAGTTCTGGAGATCTTGTGTAGAAAAGATTTTTATCTCGAAATATTAAGAATAAATCACAGATTAACAAACAACATCATAGTTACCTTCTTCTTCTTTACGCTTTCATTGGTTTAACATTTTTTAAGATGTTCAAAATGGCCGAATACTCTCGATATATAACTCATACATACAATCCATGCCATGCTAAAATTAAATATTCAATTGTAATAAACTGTAGGGATTTTTTTACTATTTCAAATGTGTCCTTGCAATTATTTTAAGCAGCAAGAAATACTTGGTTATCATCATCATCATCATGTCGCGCTATTAGCACGGATATCCATGACAATCTCTCGCCAACCTTTCCTATCATTCATTTTCCCAGGGAGGTCCTCTGTGCAGCAACCTGCATCTTTGCTTAATTGGTCAATGTAGGTCCTTGCTGGGCGGCCCACACTAGCATGTCCGTGTGTTGGCTTCCACAGGAGAACGTCACTTATGAGCTCATCCTTGCTTCTCCAGCAGTGCCCGGCATGTCTTGTCCGTCTTACTCGAATGGTTTGTGAGATGGGGGGCAGGTGGCCATATAGCTGTTTCCTCGTGGGGTGCTGCTTCCACGATTTATTCAGGACTGCACGCAGCATTCTTGTGCAGCTCCCATCCTGCTTATTCTCAAGGCGCCTCGTTAGGGTCCATGTGGTGCATCCGTACAGCAACACTGATACAACCACCGCCTGGAAGAATTGTCGCTTTAGCTTGTCAGTGAGAATCGGATTTCCATATTACTGATAATTTGTTTGTGGCCGACCACGCTTTTCCTATTCGTGTATTTACATCGCTTTCTGTGGATAGGATATTACCACCTAGGTATGTGAATTGTTCTACTGGCTTAAGGGGCTTACCGTTGAGTGTGGTTATGTCTCCTTTCCTTTTGAAACATATGTACTCTGTTTTATCGGAGTTTACATGAAGGCCAATATTATTTGCAGCCTTCTCTAGGCTATGCAGTAGTGACTCGGCCTGTGGTGGTGTATCTGCAAGGAGTGCAAGGTCATCAGCGTAGTCCGCATCTGTGATTTTCTGTGCGGGATATCGCCTACTTGGTTATAATTATGTTTATTTGTATGTAGGTATATATCAAAATGTATATAGTAATTTTTTAAAAATGCAATGGGCAGGTCATGTTGTGCGTTTGAGTTTTACTAGAATGCCAAAGCAACATTATAAGCCTTGGATTGCTAAAAAACAACCTTTCAAAATAAAAATAAATCCTGACAACTGGGAAAAGCTGGTATTGAAGAGAACTGACTGGGGAATTCATGTGGATGATGGCTGTACCAGTTTTGCGAGTGAAAGAATTGAGCATGAAAACCTCAAGCATCAACTTTGAAAAGAAATACACTTGTCATATTGGAGAGAACATGGAAGGTTGGAAATGTCAGACATGTGGTCGAATTCTGCTTTCAAAGGCTGGATATGTCAATCATAGGAAATCTCATCAGTGACAATTCATGCAAACTCCAGGAAGAAACAATGTGTCTTTGTAATCTGTAATAAAGTTTGTAAGTCAGCTTCTGGTCTTAAGAGACATATGGTGGTGCATAAGCATCAATTTATCATTTGATCCATCTGATACAAAGGGAAGGACGTCCTTTCTATGGCATATTTGCATCAAACTTTTTGGATCTACAGCGGGTTTTATGAGTCATTTGAGGGTTCATGAAAGGAAAGGTTCTGGTAGTGGAGTTATAGGATTGTGAGGGACGGCAGTGATATATAAAGATTATGCTATTGCTATGTATGCATGTATGTATGTGTGTATCTATACTGAGGGCTCATGAGAGGAAAGGTTCTGGTGATGGGGTTATAGGATTGTGAGGGACGGCAATGATCTGTAAAGATTATGCTATTGCTATGTATGAATGTATGTATGTATCTATACTGAGGGTTCATGAGAGGAAAGGTTCTGGTGGTGGGGTTATAGGATTGTGAGGGACGGCAGTGATCTGTAAAGATTATGCTATTGCTATGTATGTATGTATGTATGTATCTATACTGAGGGTTCATGAGAGGAAAGGTTCTGGTGGTGGGGTTATAGGATTTTGAGGGGCTGCAGTGATCTGTAAAGAGTATGCTATTGCTATGCATGAATGTATGTATGTATGTATCTATACTGAGGGCTCATGAGAGGAAAGGTTCTGGTGGTGGGGTTATAGGATTGTGAGGAACAGCAATGATCTGTTAAGATTATGCTATTGCTATGTATGTATGTAAAGTTAGGTTAAAGAAGACGTAAATTTCAAAGTTAATTAGTTTAAATTAGAGGCCTATTTTTGTAATCGTCCATGGTTCAAATAATTTCGTTTTCTAAACGACCTCAACCCACATTGAGTTTCCTTTTAAGGAAAGATTAGTTTCGCTACAGGCTTCGGTGGAAACAGTATACGTCACGAATTCCAGACTAACCACTTATTGTCACTTTAATTCAGCCTTTTGCTTTATCCCGCTGAGATGAGCGTGTGACGCTTCCTAATATCGACATGAACGATGGGAAATTATCTTCCGGAAAAGAAAAAAACACCCCTCTACTGTGTGCACCTCCCAGAACTCAATGTAAATTGAAAAAAAAATTATATTCTTTTCTCCTGAGATCTGACCGGAGATGCAGCATTGCCTGATAAACGTGACGGCCGGATAATGATAGTTATTCCATTTGCTTAAGTTTATACAAACTATTTCCGGTAGAAAAAATGAATCCGTAGGGGAAAATAAGAACAGGTGACCTACTTTATATTGATCAACACGTCTTTAAAACTAGGCAGGAAAATCTTGCTATAGCATGGGTCGATTATGAAAAGGCCTGTGACATGGTCCCGCAAATTTGGATTATAGAATGCTTATAATGTATAGAATGTATAACATTTCTAATAAGATCGTAAAGTTTATAAAAAATGCCATGGAAAAGTACAATTAACAGCAGGAGGGTAATCCCTAGCAGAAGTAAAATCCAGTACATCCTTAAAACTAGGTACGAAAACTAGCAATGGCATGGATCGATAATAAAAAAAGGCCTATGACATGGTCCCGTAAATTTGGATTATAGAATGCTTATAATGTATAAAATACCCGATACGGTCGTAAATCTCATCAGCAAATGGGAAACTAGAAAGTACCATTAATAGCCGGAAGGCAACCCCTAGCTGAAATAAAAATCTAAAGATGAATTTTCCAAGAAGACTCACTATCACCAGTAATATTTGTTAAGAGACATGATCTTATATATATATATAAATATATTATAATATATATATATATATATATATATATATATATGGGAGATTGTGTGCGTAAAGTCATACCTAATTTGTTTAATCAATTAATTATAATTAAATGAATTAGGCGTGCATATCATCTCCCAAAAATTGTCGGCCTTCGCCATTTCAAACACATTTGTTTGTTCACTCATATATATATATATATATATATATATATATTATATATATATATATATATATAGTAAATGAAGAAAAACTCTAAACTTGCTTCATTACAATAATTTATTTCAACCGTATTAATACGGCATCTTCAGGTAATCACAAGAACATGACTCTTACCTAGTCATGTTCTTGTGATTACCTGAAGATGCCGTATTAATACGGTTGAAATAAATTATTGTAATGAAGCAAGTTTAGAGTTTTTCTTCATTTACTAAATATCTTGCTCTGTCCTTTTACTCACTGGTATTAGGTACATTGAGCTCTCCTTATGGTCTACCTGCATCAGCTTGGTTAAACCACACATGGAAAGACCCTAACTACGGAAAAAAACTATATATATATATATATATATATATATATATAGTTAAAAATTAATGGTAAAATGAATGAATAGATGAAATAAAAATGAATGAAATGAGGGGGATAAATGAAAAATCCTTTCCAAGGGACACCTCTCAAAAGCATTAAAACACTTTTTGAGAGTGGGGTCCCTGATAGAAAGTTTTTCTCATCTATTATTAGACTCTTTTGAAAGCATCAAGTTAATATAATTTATATATATTTTTATGTATATTATTATTAAGATGCTTCAAAGGAGTCTAATAAATTATTATTACTACTCCATCGTCTACGAGAGACGATGGAGTAGTGACAAGGTTTTTTTTGTTTTGTTTTTTAAAACTCGAACTACATAACCTGGGTGGGTTCATATGGAGGATGAGTTGTTGCCCGTGCAGCAAATCCCCCCTCTCCACTCTGCCGCTGTGATCCAAAGGAAAGGTAAGGTTCCAATGCGGTTTGGCCACGGTAGTGTCGCAGAAGTTGCTGGGTAACACTGGATTTCAGCATTACACCACCTTAGGGACTCCGGCTCCCGATTTATTTTCGGGGTTTACTCCCCTAGCCTCTCCTTGAATTTGACTCCTTGTAAGTTTTTCACATCATCGTAAGCTGATAGTATTTTATTGGAGTCTGTCAACATGTTTCCTCCGGTGAAGATTTATAAGGTGGTTTACATACGATTTCTTCAAGTACCGAATGAAGTAATGTCTACAGCCATTACTTTGTTTGTGAACAAGTGCTTCAAGAATGGCCAAACTGCTGCCTGTTTTGATAGACTATCTGAGAGCACTCAGTCAAAGAGAAAGCGCCAATGTAGAGCATTCTTGAGAATCAAGAGAAGGCCATCCGGAAAGAAAGAAAAAGAAGTGAGAATCCCCAGCTGATGTCGGATAGGTGATCCAAATTTTTACAACGTTATCAGAAAATGGTTCTGCCCTCCCAACTTTCCTTTGGTTGGTTTTGGTTGCTTGCTTGGTTTGTGTTTTATGGCATATCAGGTCATTAGGGCCAGTTTAGTTCAGTTGATAGAGTGTTCGGCTGGGAACATCAAGGTTTCTGATTCGATACCAGCCCTCACCAACTCAGCATCTGAGTAGTACAATATATATATATATATATATATTATATATATATAAGATTTTTGAAAGCAATAGACAATGCAATGCGTTGAAAATTATGTTTATTTAACTTTTCTTTTTAATTCTAATTATTTTCGGAAATAACATTCCATCATCAGAGTTATAAAAAGTACTAGGTGTTTTTTTTATAGTACTTATCCCACGGCAATGGTGTAATCATCTGTTGTTTTAAGAAGTTGAAATCATACCTAATTTGTAAATTAATTAGTTATAATTAAATGAATTAGGTGTGCATATCGGTTTAAATGTAAGGCGTAAACAAATCGTGAAAGGTCAACCTCTGTATGTACATTTCAGCCTATTAGGCCTCATCAGCAGAGTTATAGACAGGGCAGTGCTTGGTGTGATGGTTAGAGTCCCCGTCTGTCAGGCTGACTAGCTGGCTTTCCCAGATTTCTCGTTTATTTTAAACTGATGTGTATATCGCACTGGTTGACTTACTACACGAAAGTATGAAGTGGACAAACAATCTGTTTGCGATGGCGATAATTTGTTTCTTACGCCTTATATTTAAACCGATATGCACGCCCAATTAATTTAATTATAACTAATTAATTTACAAATTACGTATGACTTTCAACTTAAGCACAATATATATATATATATATATATATATATATATATATATATATTATATAAAAAAAAGAATGGCTTAACATTTCTGACAACAGTTTCTCGCAACGACCATTCGTTTTTAAAACGGATATTTAGCTCTTTATATTGAAGACTGTTAAATGTGTTTTTTTAATCCAGATGTAAATATATTTGTTTGCTTAGTGGAATTAAAGGTAACTGTGATATATATATATAATATATATATATATATATATATATATATATATATATATATATATATATAAAGTTTTTAGAAAAAATAAGATGTTATTAGTTTGCTGACATATCTGTTTCGACCTTTTAATAAAGCGGTCTTTTTCAAAGCAACTATATTTATGAGGAAAGACGGAATAAATAAACCGTTAATCGCGAGGTACAAACAAACGCTCTCGTTCAGGGCCGGAATTTTTAAAATGTTTGAAAACCCGTATTTTGTGATGAAAATAAATTTTATTTTTAAAAATCAGAAGCATTTTTATCATTAGAAAAACTCAAAAGAGTTTGAAGTAAAAGTGTATAAGAATATAAAAAAAGACGCGCTTTATAAGGTCGAAACAGATCTGTCAGCAAACTTATAACATCTTGTTTTTTCTAAAAACTTACTATATACGTACTGTCGGATTCACTTCCATTTTACTTTCATATATATATATTATATATATATATTATATAATATATATATATGAACAGGTTGTGAGACAAGGCCAATTTATTAAGTAGGGTTTTAACAAGTTTGAATTCAGCATTTTCCTTCTTCTAGGCCAGTTGTTAAGCCAAGATTAAAGAACACAGTCCGCAATTCATGACATGCAAAACTCCCTTTGGCTCTTTTCCACTTAAGAGCTACTGCTAAATAGTTCAGTATGTAAAAAGTATAATAATCTTGACTAGCAGGACCTATTGATACATCACCCATAACCGGAGGGACAATAGTTTTATTCATACCATTACCAATGATATGAGTGCTATATGAATTGCAAAGTGCCTCGCCATAGATTTGAACTCGTCTCGCTGTGTTTAAATCCTAGGACTATGATTAATGCACGAAGAGCGTCTCCTCACATTCGATTAATAACCTGAAACTGATAGAACTGATCTTTTTTTTTTCTTCTAAACGGCTTCGATCTTTCGTGACAAGAAATCTTTTTGTTCATCTTTTAAAAGATCTCAGGTGTCTGTCGTGACAATGAAACATAATGCAAAAGATGAAAAAGAATTTTTCAAATGACATTTTCGAAATGTCGTCTACATTTTCTCACGTCCGCCGAAGATTGAACAGAAAAAAAAAAAAAACAAAGGAAAAAGAAAAGAAAAGAAAACAATGTTTGGATTGCAAAAGATTTATCACCGCAAATATCATGAAAGAAACATAGTCATTATTTCGATAAGATGTTTTTTCTTCTTTCTTAAACCATAAGCTGTTAGAATCTAAGATCCGTCGGAATATCTGAATTTCAATATAAAATTGGAAATATACGAATCAAATCGTAATAGCAAGTGGAAAAAACATTTATTTGTTACTATTATTCCTATCTATAGCAATACATGCCTTTTCTACTTAAGAGCTACTGTTAAATAGTTCAATATGTAAAAAGTATAATAATATTGACTAGCCAGACCTGTTGAAATGTCACAGTATGATAATTTAATCATTACAAAGTTTGATATGTTCACTTAAGAGCTATTACTAAAATAGTTCAATATGTAAAAAGTATAATAATCTTGACTAGTAGGACCTGTGTATATACCACAGTATGGTAATTTAATTATTACAAAGTTTGATGTCTTTACTCAAGAGCTATTGCGAAAATAGTTCAATATGTAAAATGTATTATAATCTTGATTTAACTCTCTCTCTCTCTCTCTCTCTCTCTCTC
>CM042158.1:76122445-76140566 GCA_023376005.1 Doryteuthis pealeii
AGCACTTGGTCTATGACATGTGGCAAATACATCAGCCAATTTTCGCCAGATATTACAAAAATAATCCGGCAATACGAAAAAACGAAGGACAAAACTTGCAGACAGAAAATGGCTGCATTATTTAATAATATATATATATATATATATATATATATATATATATATATATATATATATATAATGGGTTGCAAAAGATTTATCACCGCAAATATCATAAAAGAAAAATAGTCAATATTTCGACAAGATGTTTTCCCTTCTTTCTTAAATCATAAGTTCTAAGAATCTAAGATCCGTCGTAATATCTGGATTTCAATATAAAATTGGAAATATACGAATAAAAACATAATAGCAAGTAGGAAAAACATTTATTTGTTACTATTATTCCAATACATGCCTTTTCTACTTAAGAGCTACTGCTAAATAGTTCAGTATGTAAAAAGTATAATAATCTTGACTAGCAGGACCTGTGCATCTACCACAGTATGATAATTCAATTATTACAACGTTTGATATTTTTACTTAAGAGCTATTGCTAAATAGTTCAATATGTAGAAAGTATAATAATCTTGACTAGCAAGACCTGTTGATATACCACAGTATGATAATTTAATTATTACAAAGTTTTATATGTTTACTTAAGAGCTATTACTAAAATAGTTCAATATGTAAAAAGTATAATAATCTTGACAAGTAGGACCTGCGTATATACCACAGTATGGTAATTTAATTATTACAAAGTTTGATATCTTTACTCAAGAGCTATTGCGAAAATAGTTCAATATGTAAAATGTATTATAATCTTGATTTAACTCTCTCTCTCTCACACACACACATTCTTTTTTTTCTTTTTTTCCTTCTTTTCATCTTTTCATTATGTCGGATTGAAACAGATTAGCGATATTGTTACCACACACCCACCCCATCTATCCATCTTTATTCATAAATTATAAAAATACTTATAAATACGTAAAATTATCTCTCTCTCTCTCTCTCTCTCTCTCTCTCTCTCTCTCTCTCTCTCTCTCTCTCTTTACTCTGTCTGTCTCTCTCTCTATTAAAGATGGGGGTAAAATATCTACATTAATTTGCCGACAAAATATTAACAATAACACGACTCGGAAAATATCCAAGTTGGGCCGGAAATTCGCCTGACGCTGGCTCACTAAAACATAACATAAATTGTGTTTATCATGGCGCGTTTTTAAGGGATCAAAAGATTACCAACAGTCACTGGTAAATTTCCACTGGCTCTCTTGATCTCAAAGATAACGGCCCTTATTCTCAGCTACAGGGTCTTCTAACAATTCATGACTCCCATAAATTGTAACATATGCGTATATTGATATAGATCAGATATTTCTACCTTGGTTTGTGTGTTACATAAATGTTAGTACCTTAACACTTATTTACAGTAGTGTAGAAATCAAAATGGCTGTAATAAGTTGCAGTCGGTGGCCTTGAAGGATTGAGCGACAAGGCTTGGCCTCAGTCCTGATCATCCTTCCGCTGGATACCATGAGAATCGGTGGAAAAGACCCTCTTCCGGTTTAGATTAGAAAGAGAGTTTTAGTTCAGTATCGGCCAAACCACAAAAGTGGTAAGTCATGTTAAGCACACGGCCGACTCAATCTGCGCAGGTAGTCTGGTGGGGATTTCGGAATAAAATATGATCTAAAGCAAATCGAAGTCTTGGGTTATTATCTAAAAACTACCAATGGCACAGGGCTTCTGATAAAGAGAAATCCCCAATGGAAGACCAGACACGAAGTCCCCAAGACAAAGTCCAGACGCTAAAAGAAGAACGTAAGATACCAAAGGTGAGCAGAAGAATAATTGATGTAAAGAGAGTATACAACATGTGGACTGGTGTACTAATTTCAGAGGCACAATATATAGTGTGGAGATGTCTCCATCTTGTTTTAAAAAATAGACGCTAGCCACAAAGAAAAATATACAACAGCAAATACTTCTTCAAATAACATTTACTATCGCAACAAAATGCACAGGATTCTATCCTTAAGCAACATGGATGGCCCCATTGGGTCTTCTTACCCTTCAGCAGAGGTGCAGTCGGTGTATTCTACAGCCCCAGTCGACAGAGCCCCCCTTTTGGGGAGCCATGAAGATGTCAGGCTGACTTTGAACATTCTTTTTTTTTTTAATCAGTCGGATTATATTCCAAATTTTATTCAATAAAAATAATATAAGTGGAACGAGGAGGCTTTTAATCCGAAGCGCAAATCAGGGAATTTTCCAAGTGGAACTGCTCCCAAAAAAACCGGCAGGTCGGAACGTTCGTTTTTTAACTGCACAGAAACACATTTGGAGATTCAAATCCAGTTAACTCTGGATCTGTAGTGAAATTAAGGGTGCAAAGAAGCGAACAGGACACGATATCGATAGGTAAGGGGTTAAATGAGTTAAACGCCTTTTAAGGGAAAAAAGACAAAAGCAAAAAGGAAAGAAAAAAGAAAAAAGAAATATAGTAATTCCTGTTTATCTGAGAAAACTC
The DNA here is from genome assembly GCA_023376005.1 of Doryteuthis pealeii. Classification (NCBI taxonomy): domain Eukaryota; kingdom Metazoa; phylum Mollusca; class Cephalopoda; order Myopsida; family Loliginidae; genus Doryteuthis; species Doryteuthis pealeii. The sequence continues at coordinate 76,124,958 of CM042158.1, forward strand.
AACTTAGTATTTCAAAATTAATTCCATCGGATATTCAAAGAGCAGAACTGAAACCTAATGGATATGCCATTTACCAGCTATTCATGGTAGCAGGATTCCCTTGAGTATATATATATATATATATATATATATATATATATATATATATATATATATATATATATATATATACATATAGGTGTGTGTGTGTGAATGTGTATGTATGTGTGTGTGTGTGGTTGAAAATAGAAAAAAATAACAGCACAGCAACTAAATTCAATTCACATTTCGCCTAGGTTTTTAGTGAGGCTTCCTCAGAAATATATATATATATATATATATATATATATATATATATATATATATATATATATATATAGGTGTGTGCGTGCATGTGTACGTATGTATGTGTGTGTGTGTGGTTGAAAATAGAAAAAATTGATATAACAACACAGCAACTAAATTCAATTGATATTTCTCCTAGGTTTTTAGTGAGCCTTCCTCAGAATATATATATATATATATATATATATATATATATATATATATATATATATATATGTGTGTGTGTGTGTGTGTGTGTGTGTGTGTGTGTGTTTGTTACGTATATTGGAAGTGCGTGGTGTAATGGTTAAATCATGGGAAATGGACTCGTCGCCTCGAGATCAGATCCTGGACGTGGTAATTGCATTTCACTTCGCGCTAATACCCGTGGGAAAGATATGAATACTACTCTCCCTCCAGCTTTGGATAAATAGTAGGGCAGACTGGGTTCTTTAACTTTGGTTAAGCAACCGATCTAGGAAAAGGAAAACTTTGAATTCAAACCTGTTGAATTTCGCTTAAGAAATTGACCTCGTGTCACATCCTGCTCGTGCGGAGGGGGTTGGTAAATATATATATATAGTCATCGTATATTGTAAAATAAAATTCAATGACTGACAGCTGACTTATTGATATCTATGAAGACTGTATTCGACTCATCTATGAAATAAAATCCACGCGTTCGTTCAAAGAAGAGGAAGGTGTGCTTTATTGAACATCTATATGCAACCTACAAGTCTTATAGGACAGTTTTCATTTTTCACGCGTCTCATCAGGACAAGAAAGGAAATTGCCTCATCCAGCTGGGCAACTTTACCGCATCCTCCATACTCACCAGATTTGGACCCTTCCGTCTATCATCTCTCCGATCATGAAAGAGCGTTTGAGAGGCAAACATTATTCCAGTGACGACAAAATTAAATCTGTAGTGAAGAAGTGGTTCAAAGAATAGTCAACAGAATTTCCGGGGCAGAGATACATGCTCTCATTCGAAGGTGGAACATTGCTGTTGAGAGAACGGGGACTACGTTGAGAAGTAGGGATGTGATCCACAGAGGGCCAGCTTCATTTTGATGTATGATACATGTTCCTGTGTTGGTAATTATACCTGTCCTAAACAAAAGTGCATTACTTTTGTTTACCTCCACTTATATCTTTCATGTAATATAATATCATTATAATCAAACATCACCGACAGTAATAGTTTATTACACCCATAGTCAATGTTATCAATAGACATTCAACATAAGTAGAATAAAATTCATTGAGTGACAGCTGACTCCCAGCTGGCATATTGATATTTATGAAAACTGTATTTTGTTCATCTATGAAATAAAATCCACGCGTTCGTTCAAAGGAAAGGAAGGTGTGTTCTATTGAAAATCTATATGCAACCTACAAGTCTTATAGGACAGTTTTCCTTTTTCATGCGTCTCATGACATTAATAAAAATGATTTTCACAAACTTTTATGTGTTAGTCTCTTCCCCGTATGGTTTAGTAAGTCACCTTTCAATGAAGCTTACTAGATAATAGAATATAGATCAATAGGTATCAATTATAGGGATATATCTTATTATAATGGAGATTGTGTGCTTTTCTGTCTGTAACCGAAACTATATCACTACTCAAGTCAGAATTTCCTTAGTTATTTACGTCACATTCTCCATGATTTTATTTTTATTTAAACCTCAATAACTAATAAAACTGTTTGACATTATTAATACTGTTGGCCTTATCTAAATACTAATAACATGCAATTTTATTTATATATACCACAAAATAGCAGTTTACTGGGTAAACGGTAAAGCTAATTTGCATATTAATATTAAAAACTTGATTTTAATAAATATGTGCTTAGTACTATTGATTTCTAATTGTTTGGTTTTATCTTAATGAATATGAGCAAAATTCTCGTGGATAAATCTTAAAAGAAATTCATTAACAAAAAGAAATAACTGTAATTTTATTCTTTACTTCCTATATTAACTCAAGAGCTAAATGATGGAAGAGCAAGCTTCGGTTGTTCTATTTTCCGATTATACCCCTTCTGTTTCAAATCTTTTTATCTGCATTCTTAATTAGTTTCAATAGCATTTGTGATTTAATCTAATATTCCATTACATTAAAACTTAAATACTTGCACCCGGAGGGTGCATATATTTGCTAGTATATATATATATATATATATATATATATATATATATATATATAAAGTAAAAGTAATATCATCGGGATGGCCTAAAGTCGGTATCATCCAATCAGCGAGGGAGTCTATCCTCATTTCACTAGCGCTAGACCAAGGAGTGTTTTTGTGCCTGAGATGGAGCGCACACCTACCAACAGCTCCTTACTTTACAGCACAAATTCCCTGTGCTACTCATACGCTGAGTTGGCGGATGCCGGTATCGAACTAGGAACCTTGTGGTTTCTAGCCGAACGCTCTACCGACTGAGCTAACCCGACCCTTACAAGATAGATATTGATAAAAAATTATATTGATAGATAGATTGGTATGAAATACTAAGATAGACAGATAGACAGGTAGACAAACATTTAGATAGGAATGACTGAGATAAATAGATAGATAAAGATTGAGATGGAAAGATAGATTGTAAGATAGACAAACATTTTGATATGAAATACGGACAAGGATTGATAGTAATAATATATATATATATATATATATATATATATATATATATATATATATATAAATGGACTCTCTGGTCGATTTTCGACGCATGAGTGTTCATCCAGTGAACAACCAACACAGTGATTTGTTTATAGTGGTGAAGGCCTGTGTAGGGTGTTTATGGAAGCCCGTGGGCTCGTGGTTAGAGTCGTGGAAAATGGACTCGTCGGTTTGAGTTCAATTCCTAGACGAAGCTGTTGGCATTTCTCGTAGCGCTAATACCATTGGGAAATGTATGAATCCATATATTCTCCCTCCAGCTATTGGTTAAATAGTAGGGCAGACTGGGCTCTTTAACCTTGGGTAGGTAACCAGTCTAGGAGAGGGATAACTCTGAACTCAAAATTCCTGAGGTCAGTCGTTGATTGGGTTCGTGGCATTCCGTGATGCACCAATTCTTTCCTATCCACTGTGCCAAAAAGTGTGGAATGGTCCTATATATATATATATATATATATATATATATATATATAGATTGGATAGATGGATAGATTGATAGAAAAATACATTGATAGATAGATAAATATGAAATTATAAGACAGATAGATAGCCAAACAGTTAGATATGAAAGACGGAGATAAATAGATATGGATTTACTAACCTTTTTTTTTTGTTTTATTTCTAATCATGAATTTTTAGATATATTAAATAAATCTTTATTGATGGCAAACATATTGTTTACAACATCCTAAATTTCTGACTGAGGAACTACTGACTACCATTGCTAGATAAATTCCAGAAGTACTACAAAAATCCACGGACAAGTATTAATATAGATTTGCCTAAAATCAAAAGAAAATATAGCGAGAGTCAATATGAGGAACTCATTGTTGATAAAAAAAACATGAAAATACGAGGGTGAATCAGAAGGTAATGCCATTTTCTTTATTTCATGTGAATTTTTTTAAAATATAAAACTAAGGCCTACATTGAGACCCTAACAAGGCCCAGAGCAAGAATCCAACGAGTAAGACCCAACTTACCAATTTTCAATGTCCTCCTTCTGCATGACAATGCTCGATCACACACAAGCATCGGGACAAGAAAGAAAATCGACTCATTCGGCTGGACAACTTTACCGCACCCTCCATACTCACCAGATTTGGCCCCTTCTGCCTATAATCTTTCCGGTCATGAAAGAGCGTTTGAGAGGAAAACATTATTCCAGTGACGAGAAAATGAAATCTGTAGTGAAGAAGTGGCTCAAAGAACAGTCAACAAAATTTCCGGGGCAGGGATACATGTTCTCATTCGAAGGTGGAACATTGCTATTGATAGAAACGGAGACTATGTGGAAAAGTAGGGATGTGATCCGTAGAGGGCCAGCTTCATTTTGATGTATGATACATGTTCCTGTGTTGGTAATTGGTATAATTATATATTATACCTCTCCTAAACAAAACGGCATTACTTTTTGACCCACCTATGCGGAGAAGTACGGATGTGATCCACAGCGGACCAGCTTCATTTTGATGTATGATACATGTTCTTGTGTTGGTAATTATACCTGTGCTAAACAAAACGGCATTACTTTTTGACCCACCTGTGTGGAGATGTACGGATGTGATCCACAGCGGACCAGCTTCATTTTGATGTATGATACATGTTCCTGTGTTGGTAATTATGCCTGTCCCAAACAAAATGGCATTCCTTTTTTTTTACCTCCACTTATATCTTTGATGTAATATAATATCATTATAATCAAACATCACCGACAGTAATAGTTTATTACACCCATAGTCAATGTTACCAATAGACATTCAACATAAGTAGAATAAAATTCATTGAGTGACAGCTGACTCACAGCTGGCATATTGATATTTATGAAAACTGTATTTTGTTCATCTATGAAATAAAATCCACGCGTTCGTTCAAAGAAATGGAAGGTGTGTTCTATTGAAAATCTATATGCAGCCTACAAGTCTTACAGGACAGTTTTCCTTTTTCCCGCGTCTCATGACATTCAAATAAAAGAATAAAAATGATTTTCACAAGCTTTTATTTATTAGTCGTATGTATGGCTTCGTAAGACACCTTTCAATTTAGCTTACAAGATAATTTAAGATTGATAGGTCGATATATATATATAATATATATATATATATATATATATATCAATTACAGGGGTGAATAGATAGATGTAAAAACTAATAAGATATATATATCAATTACAGAGATAGATAGAGGGATGGAAAAATATATTGATAGACAGGTGTATATGAAATACTAAGATAGATAGACAGACAAACGGTTCGATATAAAAATCAGATATAGATAGATAAAGATGCGATAGATAGATAGATAGATAGATATAATAACATTTACATAGGAAATATGGAAAGATTGATAAATAGGTAGATTGGCTTAATCAGAAGTAGTGATACACACACACAAAGACATAAACACACACACACACACATACATACACACACACACACATATATATATATATATATATATATATATATATATATATATATATATTATGGGAGAATATGTGCTTAATTGAAGTCAAACCTAATTTTTGAAAGTTAATTCATTAATGATTAATTAGGCGGGATTTAACTACTTAAATGTAAGGCTAAACAAATCGAGAAAAATCAATCTCTGTATGTACATTTCAGCCTATTAGGCCTCCTCAGCAGAGCTATAGATACGAAGATCGCCTCGTGTGTGATTCGAAACCTGTATGTCGGATCGACAAATATTATATTAAAAAGGTTTGCAAAATGTATTATGTTTTCAGATAATTTTTTTTTCTTTTTATCAAGATAAAAAGAATAAATTTTTTTCTGAAAACATAATACATTTTGCGGACTTTCATTTTATAAAATATTGAATTTTCTCCCGTTGGAACCAGAACAACATTTTATATATATATATATATATATATATATATAAGGATAATCTACTGAGTCAGACGAACCTACTATTAGTTTCGCATAAAGCTCTTCAGGGCTAAAATATACTGAGTCAGATTTTAGCCCTGAAGAGCTTTATGCGAAACTAATAGTAGGTTCGTCTGACTCAGTAGATTATCCTTATTACTTGGCTCTACTTAGGTATCGAGCACTTTTTACATATTAGCTTTCTCCTAGCGGTTATATGAATATATATATATCTTATATACATATATATACATTTAAATTGTTTTTTCTTTTGGCCAAATACTATACCAATAGATTATTTTTTGTTGGTACGAATTCTTTTGTCTTTTCATTTTTTCAAAATTTTTTTTCTTCCTGGTTGATGTTGGTAGTATATTTTTACAATCAAACTCTCTGTCGGTTTTTTCCTCCGCAAGGATCTACCAACACGCTTGGTATATTAATATATATATATATATATAATATATTATATATATAATATATATATTATATATGAGGTGAGGTAAAAGGAAGAGTAAACAAAAATGATGACTCAAACAAGTCCAAGAGAAAGTTTATGATAACTCAGAGTATATCCAGTCTTTGTTTATTAATAAGTATATCTGTTTTCTTACGTAAATTCTAATTCAAGAATTTCATGAAAATAAATGTTATGTTGAATGTATATTTCTGTGTTTTAGAAGAATTAATTTAATGGAAACATCATTAAAAATGGCCACGGGCAATATTAACACTTCATAACCGTATAACACAAGATTTATTTAAACATATTCAACATTTAATTATCAACAAATAAATATTTTCTTTTTCGTTTTTTTTATTATATAGGATTAATTATTCTATATTTAGAATGCCTGATTCTACGATACTTTTCAATTGACGAAGAATTTTCCACAAATAAGGGATAACATATTTTATTTTGCAGAATGTGTTTCCATAAGTGTTAACTGTACATTGTTTGTAATTAGAACTAGCAAATATATGCACCCTCTGGGTGCAAGTATTTTAGTTAAATTTTATAATAAAATATCATATTAAATTAGAAAGGCTAATGAAACTGAAAAAGAATGTAGATAAAAAGATTTTGAACAGAGGGAGTATGATTGAAAAATAGAACAACTTTGAAACTAACTCGTCCGTCATTTTCCGTTACTCCCGTCTTTCATTGGTAAATTTTCCTAATCTGTTTAGTTAAAATAGAAGTAAAGAATAATATTACAGTTATTTCTTCTCGTTAAGGGAATTCTTTTAAGATTTATTGAAGAGATTTTTGCTCATATTCAATAAGATAAAACCAAACAATTAGAAATCAATAATACTAAGCATATATTTATTAAAATTAATTTTTTAAGATCAATATGCAAATTAGGCTTCCCGTTCACACTGTAAACCGCTATTTTGTTGTATATATAAATACAATTGCGTGTTTTTAGTAAGTAGATATTGTCAACAGTGTAAGTAATGAAAACAATTTTATTAATAATTGAGGTTTAAATAAAAATAAAATCATGGAGAATGTGATGTCAATAACAAAGGGAATTGTGGCTTGTATAGTAATATAGTTTCGGTTACAGACAGACAAACCCGCAATCTCCATTATAATAAGATGTATAGGGAAACTTATTTGGCTGACTTCTGATTTAGGTCGGAAAATTAAAACGGAAAGTTTTTTGTAGGTACCCAATGACAGTTTAACTACAGTCTATGAATTAACATTTTGCGAATTGGGTTACGGTTTTAGGGGATTAAGGTTGTTTTTAATTACGTATTGCTATAAAAAACAAACAACAAAAAACACAAATTACTATACATTTAATGTTGAAAAATATTTTTTAAAACTAAGTTTAATTGAAATTATACATTGCAATACTAACACAAACAACTGTCTCAATAATAGATTCAATAATTAATTTCAATGGTTAATTTAATTTCTAATTTAATATATTTAATTACATTAAAACTTGGATACTTATACCCGGCGAAGGACGTATATTCTTGCTAGTAAGAATAATATCTCAACAGATATATGTGACTTATAGATGGGACACTGAAATTCTCCTGTGGACACCTACACTTAAACAAAATTACTATTATAATTTATTTGTTTTTTTTAAATTCTTTTTCCTTGTCTTTTAAATAAAAATGCGTAATGAATTTAGAAGCGTTTTATGCGTTTTGTGACAGGATTTGTTTTCTATGAGATCGCCCACAAGTATAAGCATTTCTTTGATCTTCAACAAGTGTGTTTATTTTTGTAAATAGATGCTTAACCCACGCGCATTCACGTAATGTCACTCACTGTGACAATCAATGATACGAATACAAAAAGAAACTCTATCCTAGTCACATACACACTGCATAGGCACCGATACCTTCACAGGCACATGCACACGCGCACTAACACACACGTGCACGTGTGCGCACACACGCACATGTACACACACACACGCGCGCGCACTCACACACACACACAAACACACACACCACACGCACTACACACCCGCACTCATACGCACACACACACCCACGCATGCTCATACACACACGCACACGCACAACGCACATACACACACGCACACACACACACACAGGCACGCACGCACATGCACGCACACACAACACACACACACGCGCACACACGCACCATCACGCACGCACATAATACACAAACACAACAAACGCACGCACACACAATACACACGCGCACGCACACACACGCACATACACACCACGGCACATACACACACAACACTCCACACACGCACACACACAAACATACACACACAACACCGCACACACAACACACACACACACACACACACACACACACACGCTATGTATAATGTTTATAGTCGTGGAAATGGGCACGACGAGACGAATTCAAATCTACAACGAGGCTTTGTTTACATTTGACATGGCTGTAATACCTTGGGAAAGGTATGAATCCAACTATACTCCCTTTAGCGATGGGTAAATAGTAGGGCAGACTGGGCTCTTCAATCTTGGTATAGAAACCATTATAAGAGAAGGAAAATTCTGAATATAAACTTGTTAAACTCTGCGTAAGAAATTGACCTTGTGTCACACCCTGATTGTGTGGAGAGGTTGGTATATATATATAATATATATATATATATATATATATATTATATATATATGGAGGCGCATGGGCTAATGGTTGGAATCGTAGGAAATGAACTCGTCGACTCAAGTTCAATCCCTGGACGAAGCTGTTTGCATTTCACATGGCGCTAATACCCTAGGGAAAGGTATGAATCCAAATGTCACTCCAGCTATGGGTAAATAACAGGGCAGACTTGGGTCTTTAACCATTCTAGGAGAGAGAAAACTTTGAATTCAACCCTGCTAAACTCCGCCTTATTGACCTTGTGTCGCATCCTGCTCATGGAGTGGTTGTTATATATATATAATATATATATAAGTAAAGTCGTCGGGGCGGCCTAAAGTCGGTATCAGCCAATCAGCGAGGGAGTCTATCCCCTTTTCAATAGCGCTAGACCAAGGAGATTGTTTTTGCGTCTGAGGTGCAGCCCCACACCTACCATCAGCTCTCTTACTTTACCGCACAGATCCCTGTGCTACTCATACGCTGAGTTGGCGAGGACCGGTATCGAACTAGGAACCTTGTGGTTTCTAGCCGAACGCTCTACCGACTGAGATTCTATTAAAAAAAAGAAGGTTTGCAAAAAGGATTATATCTTTTTTAATTTTTTTATTATTAACTTACTTATGCGACACGTGTTTCAGATCTGTTATCTTCTTCAGGCATTGAATTACTATATTTTGGCAGAATATGTCTGATATTTCATAGGTTGTGTAACTTACAAAAACAACACAACCTATGAAATATCAGACATATTCTGCCAAAATATAGTAATTCAATGCCTGAAGAAGATAACAGATCTGAAACACGTGTCGCATATGTAAGTTAATGATAAATTAAAAATGTATATATAATCCTTTTTGCAAACCTTCTTTTTTAAATAATTTAAATCCATAAGTAAAAAAAAAAAAAAGAAAAGAAAGTATAGAATGGATAAAATAGGATATTTAATCAATTTTACTTACACGTGTTTCGGTCAGGAGTTTATCCACGTGTACATTATTCGAACTATTATTATTCTTAAATAACCAAATGAAATGAAATAAATAATAATAATAATAATAATAATAATAATAATAATAATAATTTGGTTATTTAAAATAATAATAGTTTGAATAATGTATACATGGATAAACTCCTGACCGAAACACGTGTAAGTAAAATTGATTAAAATATCCTATTTTATCCATTCTATACTTTCGTTCCTTTATTTATTTTTTCAACAAACCGTCGGATTCACTTCCAGTTTCATTTTTACATGTCGGTATCAGCAGCGAGGGAGTCTATCCCCTTTTCACTAGCGCTAGACCAAGGAGATTGTTTTTGCGTCTGAGGTAGAGCACCACACCTACCATCAGCTCCTTACTTTATCGCAGAGATCCCCGTGCTACTCATGCGCTTAGTTGGCGAAGACCGATATCGAACTAGGAACCTTGTGGTTTCTAGCCGAACGCTCTACAGACTGAGCTTCTAATATATATACATATATATAGGGTCATCCACAGACACGTGTTTCGACTTATCAAGTCTCCTCAGTGTGGCTAGACATTTTGTAAGCTACCTACAGCCGGAATTGAGATCCAATCGGTTGGGTGCCAGTCCGGCACCGTAACCATTAGGCTGTCTTCACTTACAGAATGGGAAGGGGATTTTAACTTGATGATCCAGTATGTATAAATACAGCGAATCTTTGAATCACTGAAGAGAGCTCAATGTAAAATAACCTTTTAGATTATATACAGAGCAATATTTATCAATAAAGGAAGGAAGAACTCAATACAGTAATCCCATAATAAATTTATTTCGACGAAAATTGGGGCCCATATAAATCTAAGTTGATTTAAACGGCTCCCAAAATTTTCGCCTCATCAGATGGGAAAGAGAATTGAGACCCATCTGATGATGACAAAAATTTGGGAGCCGGTTTAATCAACTTAGATTTATATGGGCCAATTTTTCGTCGAATAATTTATTATGGGATTTATCTGTATTTGAGTCTTTCTTCCTTATATTTTGATATTATATACTGTATATATATGTTATTTTTATATTATCATTATATATTTATACCTATTCTATATATATATTTCTTAGATGAACACAATGTGATAAGAAGAATAAATAGAAATATTTTATTTTGTTTTTATTTTTAAATTGTTCTCAATTAGTTAGTTTCAACACCTTGGGTCCTTGTACTTCGAAGGTGATTACACTACCGACTCAACTAGTTAACTTTCTCTCGTGTCCCGGGCGCTTAATATGATGTATTGCAAACCAAATAGAATGTAGCAAATAAAAGTGTGACTTCCATCTTCAAACCGAGAGAAATTGTGTTGGAAGGGTAAAAAAAAAGAAAAGAAAGAAAAAGTAGCGATCCTTTTCAAGCCATCGTTCGGCGCCGTTGATGGCCGAGTGGGTGTTGTTTACGGATCTTTTTATTCTAATTATATATCTTCTTCTTGTTTTTTTGTTTTTGTTTTTGTTTTGCTTTTTTGGTTTATTCACGTGATTCACTTTGGTTGGCGTATCTGTGCCGTGGTCGTGTTGCGCTTTCGACTAGTTTCTATCATTCGTTGAAGTCTCTCTCTCTCTCTCTCTAATTGCCTGAGGCGCCTTGAAAAGCCAGCAAGGATAAAGGTGGGCGAAAGGCAGAAATGAAAGGGAAATTAAAGAATGTATGAAATTGTTGATAAAGAAGAAGAAGAAGAAGAAAAAGAAGAAGAAGAAAAGAAGAAAGGTAATGAAAAAATAGAGGAGAGAAGGAAGGCGAAAGAAGAAGGCGAAAGAAGAAGAAGAAGAAGAAGAAGAAGAAAGAAGAAGAAGAAGAAGAAGAAGAAGAAGAAGAAGAAGAAGAAGGTAATGAAAAAGAAGAGGAGAGAAGGAAAGAGAAGAAGAAGGCGAAAGAAGAAGAAGAAGAAGAAGAAGAAGAAGAAGAAAATGAAGAAGAAGGTGAGAAGAAGAAGAAGAGAAGAAGAAGAAGAAGAAGAAGAAGAAAGAAGAGAAGAAGAAATAATGAGTAAAGAAAGAAAGAAAGAAAGGGAAAAGTAACAGAAAGAGGAAAAGACAAAGAAAGAAAGAAATAAAGGATAAAAAAAGTGGGTAAGAAAAGAAAAGGAGCAAGAAATGGAAAGAAATAAATAAGAGAAGAAAGAAAGAAAGAGAAGGAAAGCAGCAAAGAATTGAAAAATAAAGAAAGAAGTAAGAAAGGAGTAAGAGAAGAATAAAGGAAACTAAAGACAAAAGAAAGAAAGAAATGAAAAAAGGGTTGGAAAAAAGAAGAAAGCAAAGATAAAGGAGAGAGGTAAAAAGAAGAAAGAAGAAAGAAAGAAAGAATAATGCAGAAAATTGCAAGAGTGGAAAAGAATAGAAAGAAAAATGAAAGAAAGGAGAGAGGAAAAAAAATAATAAAGATTCAAAGATTAGAAAGAAAGAAAGAAAGAAAGAAAGAAAGTCTAAGAAAGAAAGAAGGAAAGGAGAGTGTCAAAGAAAAGAAAGGAGATTGATGAAAAGAAAGAAGAAATGTGAGAGGTCAAAAGAAAAAGAAGAAAGAAAGAAAGAAAGAAAGAAAAAAGGTGAAAAGAGTAGAAAAAGAAAGAAGAAAGAGAAGAATGGAAGGAAGGAGAGAGGGGAAAAGAAAGAAAGAAAGAAAGAGAAGAAGAAAGAAAGAAAAAAGGTCAAAGAAGTAGAAAGAAAGAAGAAAAGAAAAAAGAATGGAAAGGAAGGAGAGAGAGGGAAAAAAGAAAGAAAGAAGAAGAAAGAAAGAATGGAAGGAAGGAGAGAGGGGAAAAAGAGAAAGAAAGAAGAAAGAAAGAAGAAAGAAAGAAAAAGGTGCAACAAGAGGAAAGAAAGAAAGAAAGAAGAAAGAATGGAAGGAAGGAGAGAGGCGGAAAAGAAAGAAAGAAAGAAAGAAAGAAAGAAAGCAAGAATGGAAGGAAGGAGAGAGGGAAAAGAAAGAAAGAAAGAAAGAAGAAAGAAAGAAAGAATGGAAGGAAGGAGAGAGGGGAAAAGAAAAAGAAAGAAAGAAAGAAAGAAGAATGGAAGGAAGGAGAGAGGGGGAAAAGAAAGAAAGAAAAAGAAAGAAAGAAAGAAAGAATGGAAGGAAGAAGAGGGGAAGAAGAAGAGAAAGAAGAAAAAAGAAAGAAAGAAAGAAGAAAGAAAGAAAAAGGTGCAAAGAGTAGAAAAGAAAGAAGAAAGAAGAAAGATAGAATGGAAGGCAGGAGAGAGGGGAAAAGAAAGAAAGAAAGAAGAAAGAATGGAGGGAAGGAGAGAGGGAAAAGAAGAAAAGAAAGAAGAAAGAAAGAAAGAAAGAAGTGCAAAGAGTAGAAAAGAAAGAAAGAAAGAAGAATAGATGGAAGGAAGGAGAGAAGGGGAAAAGAAAGAAAAAAGAAAGAAAGAAAGAAAGAGAATGGAAGATGAAGAGGGGAAAAGAAAGAAAGAAAGAAGAAGAAAAGGTGCAAAAGACTGAAAAGAAAGAAGAAAGAAGAAAGAATGTACAGGAAGGAGAGAAGGGACGAAAGAAAGAAAGAAGAAGAAAGAAAGAGAATGAAAGAAAGAATGGAAGGAAGGAGAGAGGGGAAAAAGAAAGAAAGCAAGAAAAGAAGAAAGAGAATGGAAGGAAGGAGAGAGGGAAAAGAAAAGAAAGAAAGACAGAAAGCAAAGAAGAAAGAAAAGAGAGAAAAAGGTGCAAATAGGTAGAAAAAGAAAGAAGAAAGAAAGATAGAAGGAGAGGAGATGAGGGCAAAGAAAGATTCAAAGAAAGAAAGAAAGAAAGAAGAAAGAAAAGGAGAGAGGGCAAAAGAAGAAGAAAGAAGATGGAAGGAAGGAGAGAGGGGAAAGAAAGAAAAGAAAGAAGAAAGAAAGAATGGAAGGAAGGAGAGAGGGGAAAAGAACGAAAGAAAAGTAAAGAAATGATAGATATGTAATGGACAGGAAGGAGAGATGTGGGAAAAGAAAGAAGAAAGAAAGAAGAAGAAAGAAAGTAAGAAAGCAGAAAATAAGTGTGCATCAATGAGTTCGGAAAAGTAAAGAAAGAAAGAATAGAAAAGTAAAGAATGGAAGGAAGGAGACGAGGGGATAAGAAATGAAAGAAAAGAAAGAAAGAATCGGTAAGGAAGTGCACGACGAGTGTGGAAAAGAAAGTAATAATGTTAATGAAATGTATACAGAATAGAAGTGTAGAAGAAGGAGGCAAAGAAGGTAGACAAAAGAACAGAAAACGAAAGAAAGAAAGAATGGAACGGAAGGAAGAGGGGGAAAAGAAAGAAAGAAGAAAAGAAAGAAAGAAGAAAAGAAGGAAGGAAGGAGAGACGGAGGAAACCGAAAGAAAGAAAGAAAGAAAGAAAGAAAAGGTGCAACGACTAGAAAGAAAGAAAGAAAGAAAGAAGAATGTCATAGGTGGAGATGAGTGTGATAATGAATTATGCTAAAGTTACTTTATAATAGAATAGTACACTAGTATCGATGAATGTACTAAGTAATATTGGAAGGATAGGCAGATGAGGGTGAACATAGAAAGAAAGAAAGAAGATAATAAGCACATGTATAGATAGGAAGAGAGGGACATAAGAAGAAAGAAGAGAAGAAAGAACAGAAGCATAAGAAAGAACACGAATGATTTAACATTCTGTGTTCATACTAATTGGTTATTACATATAATATAAAGAATAAGTAAGAAAGAATATGGAAGGAAGATAGAGTAGTGGGCTAAAGACAAGAAAGAAAGAAACGCCACGAAGCAACAGAAAAGTATAAATGAGATGAGGCAGAAATTCTTTCTTTTTTTCTCTTCTTTAGTAACGGCAGCGCACTTATTTCTTTCTTTCTTTCTGTTCTTTCTTATTTATTTATTTGTAACCGCTCTTCAACGCAAACCTCCAGAACTGGAATCTTACTATCAGATAGAGTTAACGTCATTACCAAGGACATATGAACCCCCCAGACACTGCCTTCTGAGCACATACATGATAAAAAAGGGTTAAGGGGCTTCCATAAGAGCAAGTAGGGTAGGGGTATATCAATATAAGGTGCTCAGGGTTGATGTGACGCAGCCGATTGATCCGGAGGGGGGTCTAAGTAAGGGTCCTAAGTGGGTGTTTGCATGTTATGGATATTGGTGATTTTTGTGGCATGCCTTTAGGCTTCAGCAAGAGCGCTGTCCTAGTGGAGATCTTCTGTACTAAGAAGAGCGGATCCTTAGTGAAGAATCCTTGTGTTGTTCCTTGGTGTCCCAGTCTTTTGCAAGTCTTCGTTAATGATGCAAATGAAGTCTGCCATATTCAGCCGATTAAGGTAGTTACCAGACCACGTACTTCGGGCTGTTGATTGGCCGAGTATAAAACCACTTGACCCTGGTTTAGTCTATAAATTTAAGTGTGTGTTACTTGCAGTACAGCTTAATATACAAAATATACGGGGCACCTCACGTGGTGCAATGGTTAGCCAGCTTGATTCGCAGCCATTGTTAGTCGAGTTCGGATTCTCACTGGCGCCCATAACTTCTGGCTTGTGGCCACAATCTAAGCTAAGCTTAAGTAAATAACTATACTAACATAAAAATATTCGCGGCACGGCCATGTGGTGTCAATAGTTAGCACGCTAGAT
>CM042158.1:76140666-76163166 GCA_023376005.1 Doryteuthis pealeii
AAAAATAAGTCAGGCAAGTAGAAATAAAGTTGAAATAAAACATTAAGAATAAGTTTATTTCGCGCTCTATTTTTAATTACAATTATCGTATCTAAAGCTCGCTCGTTACCTCAAATATTAAGCTCACAACACAAAGCAAAAAGAATATAGATCTAGCACACTCGTAAGAAAAAAAATCTGCGTAGTTTACGCACTTATAATCAACTACCAATCTATTGTCTATAAGCTGGTTTTCTGGAAATAAAAGTTCGTTTTTATTTCTGAGTTTACTTGTAGTAAAGACATGTAATTAAAATTACCGTAATATTGCAGCATTTCCTTTTCAGATCTCAATGTCAGCCTACTTTCACTAACGCTAGACCATGGAGATTTTTTCTTGCAGTCATAGGCCGATTCCACAACCTACCATCTGCTCATCACTTTACTATCACAAATCCCTCTGACTACTCATACGTATGACTGGTGAGGGTCAGAAACCTGACTCCTAGCCGAATATTATCTACCGTAGGTCTGCTGTAAATACATGCGAACAACCGTTTGTTTAAAATATATTATATATATAAAAAAAATCGGAAAAACCTGTCTGATTTAATGATTTAGTAAAACTTGCTTTTGATAATAATCAAATAAAGACAATTATTTCAAACAACTTATTGGCGAAACTCGGCGCAAAATTCATGTTTTTTAATTATGTTAGCATACCTCTTACCGGCAATTAAACTATATGTACTAGTCCTTTCTTTGACGGTACAAATACTCTATATGTTATATACTTCTTACCGTCTTCTACTCTGGTCGGTCTATTCTTCAGCCGTCTATCAATCTATATCTTCTATCTGGTCTGGATATCTCTCAAGGTTCTCGTCTGGTCTTCTATTAGGATTCGTGTCGTTCTCTGTTGCTTGGATCTCTTGTTATCAGAAAGCCTGTGTCATGGTTAGCTTTAGTAATAACCACAAGACTTTCGATTTACGATAGTTACTTTATTCGTAGATTCACCAGACAGACAAGCTGCCGCAGTTTAGACTCACATCTTGCTCAGAGCTTCTAACGACGACGTTGCTTATCCCTTAAACGCAAGGGGGCCTTCTGGTTTCTCACATTCCCATTCCCAGAACGCAAGGTGAGACCGAGTCAAGCCCGCCACTCACCCTCCAAGACCATCAGCGCACTAATATATTTCACACTATGCATAATATAGTACTCTAATGATTATTGTAACAATTAAAGTAAAATGAAAAATACCGAAAAAAAAAAAAGATTTCAAAAAGGCGCGAGTATACACCCTTAACCCTTTTCCATATTTAGAACACGTATCTAAGCGTAGCGATTATATCAGTTATTTGCATGAAACTAGAATTATTTTAGATTTTTTTTAAAAATTGTATTTATCATTGTCAATATTATTAAAATTGTTAATAGTAGCCTCGTCGTCCCTGATAGTAGTAGTTGTAGCTATTAGTTCTAGTTTTATTGTTTCTGTTTTTGGTTGTACGAATACAACTATTGATTTATTGAACTAGGCTTTTAACATTGGTTATTTGTGATCTTATAACACTAGTTACATGTTGTTTGAAACCCTTCAGTTTATTATATCAGTCATTTTTCTCCAAGGTTCTAGCCAAGAAATACAACCTAAACACTCAAAGGTTTAAAGTACTCATTATACACGAATACATAATTGATTATGTGAGACTGATAGAGAAAGATTTGTTAAATGTTAATGTAAACAAGCTCCGAAAGAAATTGTCCGGACAAAAACTAAAACATGTGGCTTTTCTTCTAATAATTTAAACTGCACTGAACCAACGGAATAAACAGGTCCTGGGTCTATAACACAGCTGAATTACACTATTCACCCAAACGATCAAAGATCTGTTGTACGAGCAAATTGAATTTCTGTTGAAAACATTACTGGGCTATCTTAGTCTGATTGAGCTTGAGTAGAAACCAAGCCACCAGTTCTTCGCCCAGGTGATCTTTAAAGTCTACTGATAGAACTAAACGTCTGGAATAGAATCAGAATGAAGTCTGGAAATCTCTAATAGGAAAGCGCTCAGTTGACAGCCTATAATTATATATAACTAAGCTACCATCGGAAAAAATTCAATTCAGGGCTTGCTTTCAATTGAGTAATAGATTCCAGCCTGCTAATATGAAATCAGTACTCTATCTGAGAAAATAGAGGTCAGGACAAAATGATGATAACTAGATTGCTCCCAATCGTGAGGCCCGTTCGTCTCAACGTAACAGTCCCTCCTATGAGACGCGTTATTGTTAATAGAGTTAGAAAAGATGTCTTTCACATATGCGTCTATTTCTTTCTATGCGTTGCTTGGAGGCAAATCTGTTGTAGCTTGAAATGACGATTCGGTAAATAGGTTATACATATATTATATATTCTGAATACGAATACCACAATGTGAAAGACAAAGATATGGACACAATTTCGCATGCGCATATCTAATTAATTAATGGATATCGGTTTCTTTTGTTCTGTCACAAAACTACATTCATTACTTAAGTTTAAAGTAATTTTAAAAGAAATTCTATGAATTAAGAGTCAAAATTTTAACAAAAAATGTTGTACTTATTGACCTTAGATGAATATATGCTTAAAAATTTTTTTTTCTAAAATATGTTAGGGTAATTTTACTAGGCAAGACCCCACACACCTTATTTCATTTTATGAAATTCGAACAAAATATATTTTACTCGTACAATTTAAAAAATTTCTATAAAGCATATGAGACAGAATAAATTTTAAAATCAGATTTTTTTTAAAACGTTATGGAGGTCCTCACTGTCGTAAAACAAAAAAAGAATATCTCAGTGGCGTGTGAGTAAAATATTGCTTTTTAATAAGTATTTTTTGTATTAAATGTTATTATTTATCCTAATTTTTCCCAACCCCGATGAGGCAAATTCTTTTAAATTTATTTTTACACCACCAGAGGGCGTTGTGGCTAGTATAAATAAAGAGGATTTTAAAGTATGTGAATGCATACGTTACAAACGATTGACTGAAACACCATCATATCAAAATACAAACAGAAAGAGAAGATGACTTTCATTTCAGCTTTCGTATTTCTTTTCTATGTGTCCTAAGGCAAAAATTGTGGTAGTTTTGAATGCTTATTGAGATAATAGGTATACATATATTACAGTATTCTGAATACGATACACATCTTATTATAATGGAGATTGTGTGTTTGTCTGTGTGTGAGCCGAAACTAAATCACTACTCAAGTCACATTCCCTTAGTTATTGACGTCACATTCACATGAATTTTTTTTATTTAAACCTCAGTATTATAAAATTGTTATACCTATTAATACTTTTGACTTTATCTACATTCTAATAACATGCATTGTATTTATATATGCAACAAAATAGCGGGTTACAGTGTGAACAGGAAAGCTAATTGCATATTGATATTAAAAGTTTAATTTTATTAAATATGCGCTTGTATTATTGATTCTAATTTTTGTTTTTTTCTTAAATGAATATGAGCAAAAAAACTCGGGTATAAATATTAAAAGAAATCCGTTTAATATAAAGAAATAACGGCAATTTTATTATTTACTTCCTAATTTTAACTAAATAGTTAAATTAGGAAACTTCAGCAATAAAAGGAGGGAGTGATGGAAAATGATTGGAAGACTTAGTTTCAAAAGCTGTTCTATTCTATCGATTATACCCCCTCTGTTCAAATCATTTTATTTGGATGTTTATTTAGTTTCAAAAGTATTTCAAATTAACATATTCATTACCATTAAAATTCAAATCACTTGCACCCGGAGGGTGCATATATTTGCTAGTAATCTTTAAAGACAAGGATAAACAACACTTCGCATTCACATTTAAAATGTAAATTAAAATTAAAATTTAAATATGAAAGTTATGTAATGCATACATACAAACCATTTGAATAAACACCATATACAAAATACAAAATATGGGCAGATTTCAGCGAACAATATACGGACAAACAACAAATAAGTCAATGGAGTGAATGAGAGATGGATCCATCTTATTCAACGTCATATAAAATCCCCCGGGCATATATCCTTATGCCAAATGTTAGAAGAATACCGCAAAATTGTACCGCTTATATTCATATGTCTCATTGTTTCAAAACGTGACCAGGATATCCAGTCATAGTTGTGGCCCATAGGTAACAGTTCCATAAGAACAGGAAAACGAACTCATTGAACTGAATTAGTTGAATTAACCGAACCCACTCAGAACACAGCATTACTAAAATCGGTTGGATATACTAAGAATCGTGGGACTTGCTCTCACCCAGGAATCTTGTGAAAAACATTTAAATAAAATCTGCATGTGAGCATAACCTCAATAATTAATAATAATAATAATATAAATAGCAGAACGTGTGCATATTCTCTCTTACTCTTTCTTAAAAAGAAGGGTTTTGTAACATATTACATTTATTCTGCCAAATAAAAAATGGGTGTGGGCGTTTAAAATATGTATATTAATTTGCCGACAAAAAACGGGACTGGAAAAATATCTAAGGTCGGCCTAAGAAAATTCGCCTGACACTCGTCGCTAAAGTAAGCGTAAATTAACAGCAGAAACGAGAGGACATTAAATTTATGTATTTCACAATTCCAATATTACAAATAACAAACGGTTAACTTCGTTTTATTTCAATTCCTTTAATTTTACGTGGCCATTTAAGCGACGTAATAAGACCATTTGAATGTGCCATATTTTAGAATTGCTGTGAAGTAAAATGGACAAATAAAAAAAATCTGAGATCAAGCGAACCAGATAATCTGAATTTTGCATCTGAATTTACATTATTTCACTTGCATCTTGAACAATTTAGGACTGTCTCATTTGTCACCAGAGGGTATTACAGGAAATTAGGAACACGCGTATCAAATATAGAGATGAAAATTATTAATTATCACTGTTGATACATGAGAGTGACGCGTTATACCAATTTTAGTTGTGCCCTTTAAACGGTCACAATTTATTTGGGAAAAAAAAAGTCTGGAAGGAATTGGAAATCAGAGGAAAAATCAAAA
The DNA here is from genome assembly GCA_023376005.1 of Doryteuthis pealeii. Lineage (NCBI taxonomy): Eukaryota > Metazoa > Mollusca > Cephalopoda > Myopsida > Loliginidae > Doryteuthis > Doryteuthis pealeii. Next base: position 76,145,724 of record CM042158.1, read on the forward strand.
GCATCCAGAAAAAGCATGTTATAAATCGGTTATGATACATAAAAGAATCAAGTGACTGCTTAACTCTTACGTTCAGAAAGACCTCGAACGAATTGCATATTAATAATAGTATAGCACAAATTATTGGCCATAAAAATTAATTACATTGACCAAAATTGATAATACTCCGAAGAATAACGTGTAGAGCTATGTAATAATGGAGATGAAACAAGTAATCACGAAACTGAATACAGCCAAACTAGCACAAACATTTAAAAAGAACAAACAGTAATTGTGAAGCTATTCATGGGAATTTACCGAAACTCATCCAGTGGAATTTTACCGGAAACTGAATTTACCAGATTAAAATTGTCTATGTACATCTAGAATCTTCTCTAGAAAATAAGATGCATAAAATTGTCTTGGACTTGGAGATTCCATGCATCGCTAAGTTTCTTTTGAGACCAGACCAAGTTTTAATTCACAGAAGGTGAAATGCAAAATGCCAAGAAAGTAAAAACATACACAAATACTTGGATTTAGCTTATATATAAAAAGAAGAAGAAAAAAAAAGAAAAACTGTCGAATATAAATTTCATGGTTATAATAAATTGCAGTTGTGTTTCTTGGAACAATTTCCAAATGCCTGGAATTAAGACCTAGGGGAAACTGAAGATCGGAGAAAGAATCGATAACATCTTGTGGTCCTATGCATTCACGGTAGGAAATTATTTCCGCGACTAGGCACATGTTCTCCGTCCAGCTGCTCTTTCGAGTCCTCTGCGCCACACACTATGTTCCTTTGACCGTAGAACTGGGATCGATTCAACTTGTCAGAGTGTCTTGTGACTGGTTGAGAAATTAGATGCAAATAAGTGCAATAAGATAATACACCGTTAACAACAATAACGGTTTATTCATGTATATGAATGAGTACGATTTGCAACTAGTTCGGATGGAAAAGACAAGATGAGAGCTTTGTCTGGCGTTTTGTTTAAGTGGACTTAGTTTTTTTATGGAATTATTCTTAGCGGCAAAGTCTAGTGGCAATTTTCTTATTTCAGCAATTCCCCTGGCCCTGTGACAGACTTCTTTCTGTCGATCCGCACCCGACTGTCCGGGTATCTGTCTGATGCCTGTTTACAATTCAAAGCGAGGATTTTATTTAAAAAAAGAATGGTATCTATTCCTCTCATCGTGACACGAGCAAGCAAGAGCTAAAAGCTACCAGCCCCGAAAACATTATTTGACAGCTATGTCAAATTTTAGGTCAATACTGTAACCTTTTTTCTATGTATAAACACTATATGTAAAATCAGAATTTAGATATTTTTGATTTTTGCATTTTGCATTTTAACAAAAGCATTTACGTTAATTAAAAAAATAGCTTCTAAACTTCCCTTTTTCTTAAAAAATTAGATGACACCAACAAAAGAACTCATCGTTTCATAATCTAGACTACAAAACACTTCCGCCCTCGGCTGGGGCGTTAGAATGCACCGACTGCACCTCTGCAGAGGTAAGACTCCCCCAATGGGTCCACCTGTTGGCCGTGTGGTGATCCGTGATGCTTAAGGATAGAGCCCAGGTGGATGAGCAGTTCATGACATGCAATACTCCACATTGGCCCTATCTTGGGCTAGACGGGCGGTCGGAGAGACCCCCTCCGATCAATCGGCTGGTAACTTCAAGCCCTAGCACCTATATAATTTTCCCAACCCTATTGCCTTTATGGCAAGCCCAACCCCTTTTTATCATATGGGTGCTAGAAGCGGTGGCTGCGGGTCTACATGTCCTGGGAATGACGTTAAACTCTATCTGATGGTGAGGTTCCAGTTTTGGAGGTTTGGGAATGTGGAGCACCCCTTCATCACCATTTCTCCCTGGTCCACTCTGACCCGGAGTGGTAGTACCTGTTAGGGTCCCATCTATGGGTTAAATAGAAAAATGTATTTATAAAAAATTGTATTATCCATTAAGAATTGATTTATTTCAAAACTTTATCGCATTAAATGACCCACTGAGGTTGATATGCCGAAAAACAAACCAAACCAAACCAAACAAAACAAAACACTTGAATAATTAGGAGAAACCTGGTGATATCAATTGCTCCTTGTCGTCAAGATCTCAGTGATTAACCACCTATAAAAACTGGGGTAAAAACTTGGTAAGAGAGAACATGATTATAATAATTCATAGAAGATACTTATAGCTTCAATTGACTCTTTCATGATAAAGTTTTTCATATAGTTATATGGTTTCAAATATTACAGTTTAATACAAATAATTTCCAAACAGTTACAGGGTATAAAGATTCCAATCTAATACGATTGATCTTGAAACGATCTGTTTGACTCATATTGAGATCTTAAAAGTCACAACCATTCTGGATCAGAGTGGACTTGAAATCAATGACAATAAAGGGGTACACCACAATCCCAAATCTCCAGAACGATCCTTTACCACTAGACGCGGTTTAGTGGATACCATGATACTACTTTTGAGGGATTACCTGCTGCAGAGGAAACAGCGGCGTATTCTAGGCCCCACGAACACCCGGGGCGAGGCGGGTATAAATGAATGAAGTAAAATGGGAACCTCGAAAAACCAGACAGAAAAATGAATTTTTGATAAATAAAGAAAAGAGAGAATGGATGATAAGGAGGAAAAAATAATGCTTACTTTTAAAAAGGGTAAATACAGAGGAAATTCGACACACACACATAAATACACGTAAATGCAAACGCAAACACATAGACACGCAAACACATAGACACGCAAACACAAGCATTAGATAAACACATACGTATGTATACACAGATACACACAAAAAGAAGAAAAATGTACGTAAGAACGATATATGATTCCATCCTTTATCAGAGGACACTTGACCAATTTTCTTGTCTGTCTCGCTGGTAAAAGTGATACCAATGCTTAAACACTTGCAAATATTCCTTTCACGTGACATCCATAGTTAGCCGAAGGCTTGGCAAGACTTTTTTTGTTTGTTTGTTTTTTACATTTCACTGATGTGCAAAGGTAAAAAAACTTTAGCTATATCTCTAAGGTTTCCTAATCGCTGTGAAAACGTTGGGACTGGGATTTTTCACCAAAACGTATATAAATAGATTCTTGGTTGGTTGGTTGGTTGGTTGGTTGGTTGGTTGGTTGGTTGGTTGTAGGGTTGCACATCTCTGTTCAGTTATTTCCTACCAAAGTCAGTTTTAACCGTCTCTAATCATGTGCCATACAAATACATAGTTTTACAATTATTAGGTAAACAGTTAAAAATTAGTAGCAATATCTATGATTTAAGAATAAACATATTAATATAGTTAATGTATTTATATATGGTAACTAGATCTGACTATAACAGGTGTTATTGTGCTGTGTAAACAATGACAATAATGGGGAGACTCTAGACACACGTGGATCCTGAAGTGGATCCTCACAACCGAATGCACTTTAGTCATACACTTTATTTTTGCGGATGGAGTCTTATCCTTTTTGCAGGGATGAATTCGGAGTGTGTGTGTGTGTGTGTGTGTGTGTGTGTGTGTGTGTGTGTGTGGTGTGTGTGTGTGTGTGTGTGTAGATAAATAAATAGATAGATATATCTTCAGGCTGAAATAAATCTGAAAATCAACATGTTGCGTCGAGTTGAAAACAAAATCCAAACCATTTAGCGGACCAACTTTATGATATATACTAGCAAAAAAAAAAAAAAAAAAAAAAAAACAACAACTTACGGGTGGTGTAAAATAACTTTTTGAACGATATTTCCCGAGGGGGAGAAATTAAATAAATAAAATAAAATATCTAATATTCTTAAAAGGTTATATATTACGATAAAATCATCATATTCACTCCATAGAGATATTTGTTTTGTTTTACAACATGAAGGACCACCAACATGTATAAAACAATGTCAGATTTAATTATTCATACTCTTATTTTCATAGAAAAAATAAAATTTGTACCAGTAAAATTTATCATGCCCGGATATCATGAAATAAAATAACGGGGAGGCGACCTAGTGCAAAATATTTACCCTAATACATTTTTGGAAAAAAAACTATTCTAAATATAAATTCATCTAATGGTGAATATTGATCGAAATTTTCCTGAAAATTTGACTTGTGATTGTTTTTCATAGAATTAAAACAAAGAATCACTGTGACGTAAACGCTGACGTAGATTTGGTTACAGTCAAAAAGAGACCGAATCTTTATTATCAATACTAGCAAATATATGCACCCTCCGGGTGCAAGTATTTAAGTTTTGATATAATAAAATATCATATTAAATTAGAAAGGCTAATGAAACTGACTAAGAATGCAGATAAAACGATTTGCAACAGAGGGGTATAATCGAAAAATAGAACAACTTTGAAACTAACTATTCCATCATTTTTCATTACTCCCCTCTTTCATTGGTAAATTTTCCTAATTTAACTATTTAGTTAAAATAGGAAGTAAAGGATAATATTACAGTTATTTCTTCTTGTAAATAAATTTCTTTTAAGATTTATCCACGAGATTTTTGTTTATATTTCTTAAGATAAAACCAAACAATTAGAAATCAATAATACCAAGCACATATTTATTAAAATCAAATTTTAAACATCAATATGCAAATTAGCCTTTTCGTTCAAACTGTAAACCGCTATTTTGTTGTATATATAAATACAATTGCATGTTATTAGTACGTAGATATGGTCAACAGTATTGATAATGTAAAACAATTTTTATTAATAACTGAAGGTCTAAAAGAATGAAATCATGGAGAATTTGACGTAAATAATTAAGGGAATTGTGACTTGAGTAGTAAAATAGTTTCGGTTACAGACAGAAAAACACACAATCTCCATTATAATAAGATATATATATATATATATATATATATATATATATATATATAATTTCCTAAGGATAAATAATAGATATTGGAATATCTAAACACTTACTACCTGATAATCTAGTTTTATTTTCTTATTCCTGCTCAACACAACAATATACATACATAAATATTTCTATATGTGTTTATATGTTTATTAGTCAGTTTCCGCTCTTTATGCATCTGCATTATTGTATATGAACGTGGGTGGTGTGCATGCGAACATGCCTATACCTATATTTATGCATGTACTTCCCTGTGTACGAATAAGAAGAAGCTATTATATATGTCAAAATACGTAGGTGTATGAGGCATATGACAGAATAGGCATAAGCTCTGCAATAATAAACAGTATTCACCGCACAGAATAAATATTAAGTGACCGCGTTTCTGGACAGGTAATTTCAATAAACATTTACGTTTTGCATTTTAAATGAATATGTTCCCTTTTAATGTTGTAGTCTTTTGTTTAGTCAACAATCTACGTTATTATAAATTATTCCTTTTTTTCAATACAGTATAAGATTACGTTACCACAAATTTCCTTCGGCCAAATTACCGAGAGGACCAACAACGTAATATTATACTGTAGATTACCAAATGATCGCAATGAAATCGACAAACACGTGGTATAATATATTACACGTTCTTTTTAGCAGTCTCATAAAAAGGATTAGGTGTTTATTGCTTAGCACTTGAAGGTAATAAACGTTCTTTTATAATTCGTAGTCCATACCGAATGCGGGGTTATCACTTAATATCCCATATACACATTTACCAACCTCATTCCCAAGTAGGACATGACTCATAGTCAATTTATTAAGCTGAGTTTAACAGTTTGTAGTGAGAGAAGAGATTTACCTCGTGCAAAACGGGCTAGGACTTGCTTTGCGTGCAAGTCCACGTTTCCTGAGACATTGGAACTGAACGGGTGAACGAGGAGTGGGTGTATGCAGGCATGCAACATCGAAAAGTTAGAGAGGAGAAGGAAAGGTCTCTTTATAGAAGCGTCTGAGGCATTGTGGTAGAAGTTGGAGATAAACGTTTGCTTCTCTGAGAGGAGGTGAGAAAAAGTCGCCATTCAGTCGATAGACTAGAGCGAACAACGACGTAAATCAAACGAGGAACGAAGGAGGGGTGAAACAGAAAACGGAGGAGTGGAGGAACTGGGAGAGGAGGAGAACAGTGCCGTGAAGGTCACAAGAGAAGAGTCGCTGGTTCAATTACGAGCAAAGAGTGCTAGAGACACAGTTATCAATTCCAAATTTTCTCCTCAACTAGTTACCTAACCAAAGTTAAAGAAACCAGACTGTTCTACTATTTGTCCATAGCTGGAGGGAGAATAGTTGGATGCATACATTTCCAAGCATGTTAGCGCTATATTAAATGCAAATACCATTGTCTATAGGATTTGAACTCGCATCGCCCAATAACCATTACAGTACAAGTGCTTCCCATATACACGCCCGTTTCCCTTGGCATCTAAAACTCAATGATTTTTGTTTTTATTACATATCGCTGTAATTCCCATATGACTGTCTTTAAGGACATACATACGTTGACACGGTTGGTGGGTTTTAATTTCATCCCATCATCTGTAAATCACTCTAACAGAATATTCAAAACATCCATTAGGTTGTTGGTGGAAGCCACTGTATATCAACTCTCAATCAGATTATCAGTAAAAATGTTTATACATATTTCTCAACCTCTCGCACGAGCAGGATGCGACACAAGGTCAATTTCTTAAGCGGAGTTTAACAGGTTTCAATTCAGAGTTTTCCTTCCAGACCGGTTGCCTAACCAAGGTTAAAGAGCCCAGTCTGCCCTACTATTTACCTATAGTTGGAGGAGAGTAGGATTCATTTCTTTCCAAAGGTATTAGCGCTAAGTGAAATGCCATTACCACGTCCAGAATTTGAACTCGGGGCGATGAGTCCATTTCCAAGGACTTTAACCATTACATCACGTTCATGTTTATATGGTTTTCGTTTTTAATATTAAAAACACAAGACTCTCGTCAAAGAGGATATATTTAAAAAATCACGACCATAAAATCAACTGCGCATTGGAAATTACGAAACAAAAATCATTATAAAAATAATTAAAATTGAAACTCTTTTATACGTGTCTGCAAATAAAATGTTTATATGATGAATTATTTGGTTAAGATATCCGAAAAAGGGATTATGAAATACGAGTGATAAAAATCAATAAAAAATGTTTGAAATTAACTATTCTTTTGTATATAACACACTTCGTTTATACAAATACTACATTCTATTCATTAGATAATAAATGAAAAAGGTACGGAAAGTTATTTGATTGTGTGCTTTTGAACTTTTGAAATTTGAAAACTTGGTTTAATCTAATGACTTGTTTTTCATCTTTTCGATAGTATTTCTTAATCAATTGCGGCAGATGGCGATAGTCATAGGAAATGGAATTGTCGATAGACAATTTATAATTTTATAGTTTTATAATTCATTGTTTGACAATGAATTTTTGTACGTCTAAATGCTCGTTGGAAATATCTATATGATCTTCCCACAGGTTATTTGAGGCCCTGTATATTTGAAAAGATAAATGCGCCCATCTTCCTGATAATTACTTGTTTTGCAAAACTTATCTGGTTTCAATTAACAAAGAAAACTGATAACCGGTTAAAATTTCAATTTTTGAATTGTTTTCCTACAGGAAAGGCAGTTTGTGCATTCTATATATATATATATATATATATATATATATATATATATATATATATATATATAGAAGGAGAGAGAGAGAGAGAGAGAGAGAGAAGATAATTATACAATATTACCAGCTTGAATTAATGATATTAAGATGTACGTATTTTCTTAGTCAATGCGAAAATTTTCCAACAGCATTACAAGGTTATTACATGTGCTGTTGAATATATGTATACTATGTTAGTGCGTATGTTGCTATAATCTTAAAGTTTCTACAATATATGTATGCACAACTATGTTAGTTGTCTAATACAGACACACTCATACACACACATACACATATAGAACACACACAGAAAACACAGAACACACATACACACACACACACACACAAACACACACACACACACACACACACAAACAGTTTGTGTGTGTGTGTGTGTGTGCGTTTGTGTTTGTGTGAGTGCGTGTATGTTTGTGTAAGACTTTTAAAGTATACAATTTATCTTATGTTTTCAACTTCTTCAAAATTAACACGCATTAATCACTGTTAAATTTGAATAAACAATAATTCAGACGACTGAATTCAATTGTTTGTATTCTCTTGATAAACAAATGGATATTTGATTGCTCAAATATTTGATGATTTTAAAGTTTTATAATTCATTTGATATCACAGATTATGATAGAGATATTACGATAAATTTCTTGCATATTTCGCTTTACATCTTAAACAGAAAAAAATTAGTTTGATTCATATCTTTCCCAAGGGTATTCCCACTTTATGGAATGCTACCAGCAGAGTCCAGAATTTAAACTCGATTTCACCGATTCCATTTACTACAACGGTAACCATAATATCATGAAAAACTCCTTCACACACACACACACACACACACACATATATATATATATATATATATATATATATTAGCGCTAATACTTTTGGGAAAGGTATGAATCCTACTCTCCCTCCAGCTATGGATAAATAGTAGGACAGACTGAGCTCTTTAACCTTGGTTAAGCAACCGGTCTAGGAGAAGGAAAACTCTCAATTCAAACTTGTTAAACTCCGCTTAAGAAATTGACCTTGTGTCGCATCCTGCTCGTGCGGAGTGTTGGTATATATATATATATATATATATATATATATATATATATATATATATATATAGAGAGAGAGAGAGAGAGAGAGAGAGAGAGAGAGAGAGAGAGAGAGACTTTGATGTGATTCTCGCTGATAAAATATTGATTTTGTGGACAATGATTTAAAAGAAGCCGTCAACGCTGCTCTTACAAATTGGGTCAGCTCTGCTGGTGCAATATTTTTATGGCAATGGCATGCAGGCTCTTGTTCATCGATGGAGATAAAATATATGACCAATACTGGTGATTATATGAAGAAAAAACGATTTTCTAGTAAAAACTCTATCCATCGGAAATATTCTGTTCACTGTATTTGATATAGTATTCCATCTAAATAAGTAAGGGATTACATTGGGCACATCCTTTGTAGAAAATGTGATTACTCGACATTTTTTTTCAAAAGTGAAACAAAATAGGTGACCATGAAAGCAAAGAACATTATTGCAACAGATGTGAAGTGACTTATATAAAAAAAAGCACGATCTAGGAAGATAGCATAATACAAGATTTTAAAAAGAATAGAAAGTGAAACTCCATTTCCGAAGGTGGAATGTATAACGAATGAAGCGTTATCTTCAAAATTATTCTATATCACAAAAGCAATTTCTTTTCCACTAATCCACTAATCAAACCAACTCAGTATCTATTTTATCGTGGGGTTTAGAAAACGTCAAATGTCTCCGCTGCAGAGTGGTAAAACACCCAAAAGTAGGGTGTTATGGATTATAATCCTAAACCGTGTCTAATGGAGAATTTTTGACACATTTATATAGTTTCAAGTATTCATAATTATAATTTGCTCATAGTATTCTTATATCCAGGGTACAAAAAAGACCCTGGGCAAGATATATGGAGGCTCTGTGTTGCCCTCTCTGCCTCGGAGGCGTGATCCGTAAGCAATGGTGAACCAATTCATTCGGCGTCAGTTTGGCTGCTGGAGTTGCCAGATAGTGTTTTACACACTGAACTGCCGAACGGAGCCTAAGCCGTGATTTCTGTCAGGGTTTTCTTCCATTACCTTTTCCTATCTAGGGGATATCCACAAGGCAGCAGGGTGTTATTTAGACTATTACGCGCCCCAAGCCAGGTATTTGTATGTTCTCGCGTTAATGTGCTAGATGGCCGTTGAGCGAGAAGCTTCCTCCGCCCTTTCACAGGTTTTGATTTTCGTCCTGCTGGGTGTCTAGCCACCCTCCTTACCAGGCAAGATTGTTGGGGTACCGGTTTAGTCACCGATGATCCGCCTATGAATCAGGTAGTACGGGGTTACATAATACCCATAGCGCGTTGTGCATCTGACATGATATTCTCATATAGTACTAATCATTTACGGAAATATGTATTTGACCCATAGATGGGAACCTAGGATCTACGACTAATCCCCGTCAGAGTGGATGTAGTTGTAATGACAATTCAGGGCTTTTGTTGATATAAGGAATAGTTTTTTATCACAGAATAATGAAGAGAACTGTGATATATATATATATATATATATATATATATATATATATATATATATATATATATATATATGGAGAAAACACAGGATGTTATGGAAACTGGATGTTTATTGTCGATAATGCAACGTTTCGGTTATTTAAACCTTCTTCTGTTTAAATGGTGACGCAGGTGTGGGTCAAGAATGTTTGATGATGGGGGTGAGTCAAATGCCCTTCATTGAAGCAAGAACTATACTTGAGTCCTGAAGAACGTCTAAATAACCGAAACGTTGCATCGTCGACAATAAACATCCAGTTTCCATAACATCCCGTGTTTGTCTACTTTTCTCCACATATTGTCAGATTAACCTCCTCATATATTATATATATATATATATATATATATATATATATATATATATATATATATATATCGCTAGTACATATATCTGAATATCTAAAAAATGATGATACTTATAAATAACTTGAAGAATTTGGATAATAATTTAAATGTTATCTCTTGAAAAGTAAGGCTGGTCTGACAAATTGATTCTATTAATCTTGTAAAAATGTTATTGGCTATGCAAAGGTATAATTATCATCAGAGTAGAAAATAGAAGCTGTAAGAAGTGTTCACACTTTATCCGATTCAGGGCTCATTTATCATTCATGCACTTAGGGACATCATAAATCTACTTTTTACAGCATTGGGTAGGGCTTATCGGACTCTCTAATCTTAGAGGTAGAGAAACGCACTCTTATATCTCCATTTTGTGTTATTTACTATAGAGATTTATGATAACTTAAATTCTAGAAATGGAATTCCACCTTTCTAAAAAATATGTAAGATATTAACAAATAAAATATCGTGCTTTTATTTCAATGCAAATCACATGGTATCGACATTTAGAATTTCTTAGAAACTGTCTCGTATAGAATATATTGAAAGCATATTGAAAATATATGCCTTTTAGTATGAATCCAAAAACGTATTCGATAAAAATTACCCTAACACGCCGATTCAATTTATTTAATGATTTCTTACAAGGGTGTTATATAGGGTCTTTTATGTCTTTATTAGATAAATATATTGCTATCGGGATTTAAACATTAACAACACATTTTAAATCGTATATAAACATTTGTTTACTTTTAGAAAATATAACTCGCTCTTTATAAATATGTAAAGAGCTCTCAGAAAAAATCTATTTAAACGGCTTTATGAGAAATAGGTTTTTCTGAAAGAAGACTTGCATCGCATTGAATCTAAACTGACAAACAAACATGCCTATCTTTATTTGACTAAAGCAATCTTATCTTGTATGGCACGTTCTTATCACAAGCAATCATATAGTTGTCTTTCTTGTACATGATGAAATTAAAGCAAAGTATATTGCCAATACGTATTGACAAAATTTAAGAAAATCTATGTATTATGCATGTGTAGATATTCCATAAAATATGATTCGAAAATCACGAAGATAAACTCGTCAGTTCTTGGTGATATTTATTGACTTCTTTCAGCGCCCTCTGGTGAGTATTGAACGTACGTCGTAGGTAATGTATCCTTTCAAACTGTAAAGCAGATATTTCCCTTGGCGTGTAATTATTTTTTAGAACCTTATCGTGTTAAGGGCTATTTTACTATTCAAATGTAAGTTGGATTTTTCGGGGTCAGAGAGATCAAGTTAAACAGTAATAATTAAATACTTAATATAGCGAGCGTTCACAACGCTGCAGTCATTCATTGTTTGTTTTTTTGTTTTGTTTTTCTTCCCCGGAAAAGGATCACCCCGAATGTTCCTTCATGATGATCATTGTCCTCTTTGTAAAAGTTTTAATAGAAGGTTAGCGCCCGTTTAAACAAGCTGATATCTTTGTTTAAATATATCTTATCTAAATATACATTATTTGGCATAAAAGTATACTGAATTCACTTTGTGCTAGATTTGTTGTGAATTTTTAGAATCATTGCTCAGGGTTTTTTGAGAGGCATGTAACTAAGTGCTGAAAGGTATACTATTTAAAGGAGATGATCTTCAATAGATCTTCCATATTTGACCTTCTGCCCAAATTAAAAGTATAAAAAACTATTCGTGGATATATGTCTAGATAAAATATCCAACAGAATAGAAGATAAACACGGAAACTATCTTGTATTGAAGTATATGAAATTGTTGTGTGGGAAGTAAAATATTGTTAATAAGAAATTATAACTAAACTGGGCATGACAATTTCTTGTCATAATCGGGAGTATTCGAGGAACTTTAAACCGAACCCTTTATTTAATCCATTTGTGTAAATTGTTATCTTTCCGTTAACTATTATCGGATACAAGACTTAAGCTAGGTTAAGTATTCTCTTATTTTTGCCTGTAATCAGGATTGGATCTACAACCTACTTAAAACTGTAATAACTAAGCTCTTATATCGTTGTGTATATAACTATAAAGATGAGGACAACAGTCCGAAAAATCTAAATATTATAAATTATGTAAACTCATCTAATAAATGCAGACAAACAGTACATGGTAATTTGTGAATTTTTTGGTTGACAGTGTTTTTCAAACACATATCACATAAAGCGCGTAGTGTAATGGTTAAAGTCATGGGAAATGGACTCGTGCCCCGAGTTCAAATCATGGACGTGCTATTTGCATTTCACTTAGCGCTAATACCCTTGGGAAAGGTATGAATCCTACTTTCCCTCCAGCTATGGGTAAATAGTAGGGCAGACTGGGCTTTTTAACCTTGGTTAGGCAACCGGTCTAGGAGAAGGAACACTCTGAATTCAAACCTGTTGAACTCCGCTTAAGAAATTGACCTTGTGTCACATCCTGCTCGTGCGGAGGGGTTGGTAAATATATATATCACATAAAGTGTGATTATTTCATTCATCGTGTAAATAACAATCAAAAGAACAAATTCACATAGTTGATTTTCTCTTTTTAGTGTGATTGGCACCCCTAATTATATTACCCAGACAACCTCGTATACAATTTTAATTTTCGTATTTCCTAATTTCACTTTCAAATCTGATGAAGCTCAAAGGGTAAAACTTTATAATAAATAAATAAATACTCAGCTGAATCTGATTTCGTTTGATGTCGAAGTCAACCTTGTAGAAGAGTAGTGGTACTATTTAACCCATAGAATGCGGGGATTAGGAGGTTGTACCTTTGCCAAAGGTATTAATCTGATAATGAATATACTAGTACAACTAGATGTTTACATGATGGATTATCATCGAAGCAAAATGAGAGGAAGGTAGCTTCATTGAGGGTATGGATCAAAAAGTATAAGGATATGTAAATATGCTAACGGCTGCAATTGAATCCGGTCGACATACTAATCAGCTTCAAACGACACAACAGAACTTGCATCAAGATGAAGCCTCACTTGTGTAAATACTCATGGAACTGCTTCGAATCCAACGAGGTCGACGGAAGCGGAAGCCATTCTGTCACTTGATAAGAGATGGCCTTATTATACGTGGGCATAAAAGATCGGATTGATCGGAAGTACGGGCATTATAACAAGAGGGAAACTGGGGAGTTTCAAGTAGGTAATCTCACTATTTAAGGTGATCGAGGCACATTTTCCAATCAAGACTCTAATGCACTTTGCGTCCCCTCGGAATCTTATCACCTCGTTATCTGTGAGATGCAGTTTATATTATGTCTTTCGGGTTAAATATTTCATGGATAATTTCAAATTTATGTCACCTTGCGTTAATTACATTATCGAAATAAATATCAGCCACTTGCCATAAGTCACACATTAGAGAAAAAATGATTATGTTTTATATTATGAGGCGATGTGTTAACCTGTTGTATCTCTCGTGTAAAAGTCGTAATACAGATGCAGTCAAAAATAGGGAAATGTTCTGATTAACATTTTATAGTTATCTTCCATTATATCGAGGATTTTGATGATAAGAAATGATGTTCACGTGAATGAAGAAACACAAATATATATATATATATATATATATATATATATATATATATATATATATATATATATTTGGACTCTCTCGTCGATTTTCGACGCATGAGGGTTCACACACGCAATGAACACCCACACAGTGATTTGTTTATAGTGGTGAAGGCTTGTGTTGGACCTTCCACACTTTTTGGCACAGTCGATAGGAAAGAATTGGTTCATCAAGGGTTGCCACAAACCCTATCAACGACCGACCCCACGAATTTTGAATTCAAAGTTATCCCTCTCCTAGAGTGGTTACCTACCCAAGGCTGAAGGGCCCAGTCTGTCCTACTATTTAACCCATAGCTGGAGGGAGAATATATGGATTCATACCGTTCCCAAGGGTATTATATATATATATATATATATGTGTGTGTGTGTGTGTGTGTATATATATTATATATATAATATATATATATATATATGTCCTCAAATGCCTATAATTCCCGCCTATCCGCCTTCCACTATTCCTCTTTCATTCTCACAAATTTGTGACCCCCCTCCTACAAAAATCTCTACTACTATCATTCGTTTGAACCCACTACCAATTCCACCTTACTACTCGTTGTTTCAGGTGAATCTTTATTGAGACATTTCTGTGACCGGAATAGGCTCCAACAAAAGAGGAGTATGCCTCGCAAATCAAAGCCTTTTTTATGAATTTATTGTTTAATAATATATAATGTATCTGTATTTTCCTTTTATCTAGCTTGGTGTAAGATAATATTTGTTGTTCCTTTTCCGAAATTTGGTGCTTAGCCACACAAGAGAGTTCTTCACAGAAAACTCATATTTACCATTTGTTTTTGGGGAGTTGTATAAATATAACTTATTATTTTCGTCTATTTCGGCATTGCTGTATCCACCGATGTTTAGGACATTATAAAATGTGCTGATGACCATTCCATTATTGCCATTATTAAAACTGTACTATTAAATGATAGTCGTGCGGTGGTTGCCATTAAATATAACACACATTATTCTCAGTTGGATCGTATCAATGATATTTTACATTCCTATAACCCTATTGGCAATATTGACGGAGTTATTTCATACAGTTTCCGAAAGTAATGTCCATTCATTATCATATTCATAATATTTTATTTCTAGTTTGGTATGGTAATATCTATATCCCTGTATGCGATGCGTATCGGTGGGAGACGCTGTAAGCTCAGGTAGTTGATTTTTTTTTTGGTTGATAATGCTCCAACGTTAAGGCACGATATTGAAAGATTTTCTTGCCTTTAAGTAAGTTTATTCCGGTCTGGGTTTGTTTCTGGACAATGTGGATGGATTTCTGAACACTGGTACCGGTTTCCCGGGAGAATGCACCTCTTGTTGAGCCGTGTGAGGCACGAGGAGGTTCGAACGTTTGTTTTGAAGTCTATTCATGTTAATCTTTTTTTTTTTCATGAGTTGCCACCGTATTTATAGATAAGTAGTAGTAGTTTCCTTACTGAATTGTTTGATTCTATCTGTTAACCTATAAGGTTCATCCACCAAACATCAAGTAAAACACCCCTGTGATGCTGCGCTGTTGGGTTAATCCACCTTGATTTGGATCAAAATGAGTTAGCAGGGTGAAAAAAAAGAAATTAAATAATCTATACACTTCATAAAAAGCCGAGTTGGAAAAATCAAGAAAATTATTTTCTTGCTTTGTTTTTTCTACGATTAAAAATACATTAACAGTTTGTGTTATAAATCCAATTTTACCGGCAATTACATAACAAATATAAAAATCATTTTCCCCGTCCACAATTTTATATTATATATCTTTATAATCCTCGATTATTTTGTGTACAGGTTGGTTGGATTTTATGGCATGTCACCCCTTGTTGGGTTATTTCATGCCTAATTTACATCCACCATGTTGCATTCTAACAATATATGCATCATTGTAAGATCATTGAAGTTAAGCAGCAATGAGCCTGTTCAATATATAATTGGGTGATCACGTAAGCACCATTAGGTTCTCTAAACAAACTGTGTCCTTTGTTTATCAAAAATACTTGATTCGGCACAAAATGACTCGGAAAAGTGTTGATATGCCATAAAATAAAACAAGCCACCTACATAATTGAAATTCTCCTTTGTTTGATATTTTAATTTCTCTTTGGGGATCTTATTCTCTGGATAATTCTTTCCTAATTAAACTCTGAATACATTCGCTTACAGAATTCTGAATGATTATTAGAAAACATTCTAAAAGAATAATTTTCAGATTACTTATATTTATGCATAATCATTTATAGAACAGTTTGTATAAAACTTCCATTATTCGTCGTTTCTCTCAAATTCCAATAAGATATCAGAAAATAGGACGACAATTTTCTATCTAAATGCGCCGTGTTTCTAATTAAAGTAATCCTTATTGGAAGCTTTGTAATTACCTAAAGCGGTTTTGATTAAACTGGTATTATATTTATTCTCCAGAGGGATTTAAAATCATTTCACAATTAAATGCGTCATATATACGAGTGCAGTAAAATCATCGGACGAACAAAGAAAGCTATGACTTAAGGCTATGAAATGAACATTATATTCAATGTGTACATTGTTTCTAAATATCATTTAACATTTTACGTTGTGGTGCAATCGTTTGCAAACTAGTCTCGCAAATATATTACTAATGAAAAGCGAGTTCAATCCCTGTTGGATGCCCCTTATTTGTGACCTTGTGTCAAATCATAATTGTTAGATAGAACATTCATTAACTTTGCAAATACATGAATAGAAATTGACTTATAGTAAATGTATATGAACTGTCATTTCACTGAGAGATAATATAACATTTCTTTGAATTGAAGATATATCAATGTTATCATAAGTTCTTCAAACTTCACCAGGTATATAGTGTAAGTATGGTCCAAGTGTTTATTCTAATACAGAAAGAAAGATATTTTTAAAAAACATTTTAGAAAAAGAGAGAAAGAAGAGAAAAGAGGGGGGGTTAATCAAGACAGACTGAAAGAGAAGAAAGAAAGAAAGAAAGAAAGAAAGAAAGAAAGAAGAAAAATGGGATCTGACAATAGTAGTAATCAAAAGAAGAAAGAAGGAAAAGGGGAAAAACAGAAAAAAAGATATTTAAAAAAAGAGTTAGAAGAGAGAGAAGAGAAAAGAAAAAGAGGGGTGAAAGCAAGAAAGACTGAAAGACAGAAAGAAAAAGAAAGTGTTGTGATGTTAGTCCAAACAGCAAAAAGAAGTCAAGTCGAGATGGGGTAAAATAGACAAGTGTATTTACAATTAATGGTACATGTACGACTAGCTTGTCGTTAACGGGAACAGTGCTCCTTTCCACTCGGTG
>CM042158.1:76168166-76175666 GCA_023376005.1 Doryteuthis pealeii
TTATCTCTCTCTCTCTCTATCTATCTCATCTCACATCCACTTCCTCTTTCTCCTCCTCTCCCTTTTTCTCTTTCTCTTTCTCTTATCTTCATCCTTACTGTCGTTCTTTTTTCCCGCCGAATTAAATCATCAAGTTTTCTTTCTACTGTCTTTCTCTTCTTTCCGCTCTCATCTTTGATCTCCCTTTTTCTCTATCTCCCAATCTCTCTCTCTCTCTCTCTCTCTCTCTCTCTCTCTCTCTCTCTCTCTCTCTCTCTCTCATTCATCTTGTTCTTTCTCTTCTTTTCTGTATCCTCCGCTCTCTTCATCTTACTGTCGTTTTATCCCCGGTGAATTGTATCGTCCAAGTTCTCTTTTTCCTGTATATCTCTTTTTCCGTTTTCATCTTTGCTCCCTCTCTCTCTCTCTCTCTCTCTCTCTCTCTCTCTCTCTTCTCCTCTCACATCATCTTGTTCTTTCTCTTCCTCTTCCTCTTTTTCTGTATCCTTCGCTCATCTTCATCCTTACTGCCGCTTTTTTCCCGCTGAATTGTATCGTCCAAGTTCTCTATCTCCTGTATATCTCTTCTTTCCGTTTTCATCCTTGCTCTCCAATTTTCTTTAGCTCTCGTTTCAAACCCCCTACCTCTTCTTCTTTCTTTCTTTCTTTCTTCCTCTCTCTCTCTCTCTTTCTCTCTCTCCTCTCCTCTCCTCTCTCTCTTTTTCGAGTGCGCTTCTATCAGCCTAATATTCCCGGCAAGTCTTAGCCATCCAACTTCTGCTACACTGACGAGTTGTCCGCGTTCACTGACTGTCGCTCTTCTCCCTCTTTTTTCACCGCCGCCTCCTCTCCTCCTCTTCCTCCTCCTTCCTCTCCTCATCGTTCAAGTTTACATTGCACACCCGTCCATGCGTTCCATTTGTGCCCCTCCCCCTATGCTAACTGCAACACTGCAACGTGCACTCCCACATATTGCAGTTTCTCCTTCCTACGTACATTCAACGCACACACTCACACACTCACTCACACACTCACTCACATACGCGCAAACACATACACGCGCGCTCATATATTATATGAATATATGTACGTGTATATATATATGTATATATATATATATATGGGAAAGAGAGGGAGTGTGTGAGAGAGAGAGAGAGTGAGTGTGAGAGAGAGAGAGAGAGTAAGAAAATGCAATGTTGTATAACTCGTACTTTCACGCAACAACTAGACACACAATAACATTCCACCTCCCTCCAACTCTCTTTTCGTATACAGATATTCGCATGCCTACAATCACGGGACGAAATGTATTCGCACACGCACACGCACCCGTACACAGTCCACATACACACGCACACACGTCGAGAACAGAGAAAGGGTAGTACTAATACACAAAATGTTTAAGCAGCACTAGACCCACGTGAAAAAGACTCTCACACACTGGCTTTCCGTGCAATTCCCGTCTCTGCCGCGGTTAGTCTGCAAGTCGTTCGGCTTTGCAGACCCGTATTCTCTGTGCATTTTATAGCCACTAGTTACGGTGCCAACTTGCGGCTTTTAAACTGACCATCAGTTTTTCATAATCAACCATTTCCCCCTAAACACCCTCGTAGGGTCACTTTTCAGGAAAGCATAAAAAATACAAAAAAAAATTTACAAAACAAACAAAGAAAAAAAAAAATATATAAAAATACTAAAAATGAAAAAGAAAACATAAAAAGAAAAAAAAAACTTTTTCTTTAAAATAGAAAACATTATAAACAAAAAAAATCAACAATAACAAAAAAAACAAACATAACAAAAAATAACAAAACAAAAGAAACAACAATTTTTTTTTATATGTAATAGTTTCCTTTACTTTCTTTTTCTAAAAAAAAACTTTTTAAAATATTTGCCGGTACTCAAAACACAAACAAACAAAAAAAACGAAATATTTATGAATATATATCAATTTAGTTAGGACCGTTCGCTTTAATCAAAACAAAAACAAACAAGGAAAAATACAAACAAAACAACAAAAAAAAAAGACAAACATTTGTCAACAATTAATTTAATCATATATTTGATTTCTTAAAAAAACAGTTTTTTTTAAGTTAAAAAAAACGTCCAGGGCCATAACCCAACACACCATCAAATGGGAAAAAGTTATGAAAATTATTCATTAATATGAATCAAGTCTGTAAAAAAATATCTTCCGACTAAAAAAGTTAATAAACTCACACACACATACACCCATACAAAAACACACCCATATATATACATATATAAACTCACACTCATATATAATATATATATATATATATATATATATATATATATGTATATATACACACGAAGAAGGAAAACAAATGTACAGTCTAATCAGCTAGTTTTATCATAAATCAAAATGTATATTATATTCCTTTGTTCTCGGCTTTAAAAAGGCAACCATGTTTTTCTCAGTTTAAAAAAAAAGAAAACAATAAAAACAAAAAAAAAATCCAAAAGGAAATAAATAGAGTAAATTCGTTTCTGTTTTCACCTGAGAGTTGTCAAAGTTCGTGTATATCTTTGATTAGTGATCAATACTCTCAACCGTACAAGTAGGACTACAAGTGGATGAAAGGCAATTTTCTTACCAAAAAAGAAAAAAATACATTTAAAAGAAAAAAAAGAACGAACCATTAAACCAATCTACATATATATGTATACTATTTACAACAACTTTTATTGGACGTATATATATATATATATTTGATGTAACTAATTTACATACGGGATCAGAAAAAAAGGTAAGTAATATTTTTATATTTATATATATACCATCTATTTTATTTACATATACACCTCGAACACGATATAATATTTGTTTACGGATTGCAAAAGTTTCTTTTGTTTTTTTTCGAATTTCTGTTTTCATTCATTTAGGGTCCAGGTTTAGCTCAGTCAGTAGAGCACCCGCCTTGTAATCATAAGGTTCCGGGTTCGATATCGGTCCTCACCAACTCTGCCTCGGTATCACAAGGCTCCGGTTCGATATCAGTCCTCGCTAACTCAGCGCATGTTTAGCGCAGATTCGGCAATCTGATCTGCGCGGTAAAGGAAGTGCTGACGGTTGTTGTAGCTCTCCACCTCAGCAACAAACAAAAAAACAAGCTCCTTGGTCTAGCGCTAGCGAAAATGGGATAGACTCCCTCGCCGTCTGGCCTATTCCACATGAGTTGTACGGATTGGGTAATTTGATCTGTGCGGTAAAATGGAAAGCTGACGTTATGTGTAAGTGCTCCATCTCAGAAACAAGAAACACGAAAAACTTGTCTAGCGCTATCGAAAAGGGGATAGACTCACTCACTGTGTGGCTGATACCGACAAAAAGGTCATTCTGCTAACTCAACTCAGCGCATGTGTAGCACAGATTGAGTAATGTGATGGTAGGTGTAACGCTCCACCTCAGCAAAAACAAAAATAATCTCCCTGGTCTAGCCCTTGCGAAAAGGGGATAGGCTCCCTCACTGTCTGTCTGATACCGACAAAAGGACATTCCGCGAACTTAGCACATATGTAGCAGAGATTGGGTAATCCGATTTTTGCTGTAAAGTAGAGAGCTGGCGGTAGGTGTAGTACTCCACCCGAAGGCCATCCCGCTAACTCGGCGCATGAGTAGCATATAATGCTAGATTTCAGCATCAGCAGCAAAGAAAAACAAACAAAATCCCTAGTCTAGCCCTAGCGAAGATAGGATAGACTCCCTCGCTGTCTGCATGTTGCCGACAAAAAGGGGCACTCAGCCAACTTTTATTGGTAAAGTTTGAATTTCTCTCCCTAATCAGCTTGAATCAATAATTGAACCGTCACCAAGATACTCTAATTCGTGCAGGTCGTTTGATTTTGAATCGAACTTTTTCGAAAAGGCGATTGATTTTTTTTTTTATAAACACGTGGTTTTAATTGAACGCACACGACAACAAGATGGGATAATTCGCGGCAAAATGTGAGACTGTTAGGGATGAAGAAAAAAAAAGGAAGGGAGAAAAAAAAAAACAGGGGCAGGGAGGGGTTGAAGGAATAGACTAATGAGTGGGGAGAAAAGAAAGCGAAAAAGAATGAAAGTGACCCAATGTAATGTCATAAGAGTTTTCTAGAAAAGTCTTCCGGGTATCCACACTGATTTTAACACTGCTTGGTCTCGATGGTCTCGATCATAACTTGATCTTCATTTCCTCCAGTGTCTTGGCCAATTTTTAAGGACTATTTAAACCATCATCATCATCATCATCATCATCATCATCATCATTATTATTATTATTATTATTATATTATTAGACCCACTTCTTCTTCTTCTTCTTCTCTTCTTTATTATTATTATTATTATTATTATTATTATTTATGATTCCAGTTTCTTCTTTCTTCTTCTTCTTCTTCTTCTTCTTCTTCTTCTTTTCTTTTTTCTTTCTTTTTTTTCTTCTTTCTCTTTCTTTTCTTTTTCTTCCTTCTTCTTCTCTTCTTCTTCTTCTTCTTCTTCTTCTTCTTCTTCTTCTTCTTCTTCTTCTTCTTATTATTTATTATATTATTATCTGATGGTAGGTGTGGCGCTCCACCTCAGATGCTATAACAATCTCCTTGGTCTAGCGCTATTGAAAAGGGGATAGACTCCCTCGCTGACTGGCTGATACCGACTTTAGGCCGCCCCACCGACTTTACTTACTACTTTTATTATTATTATTATTATTATTATTATTATTATTATTATATAAATAGTAGTTGTAGTAGTTTTTCACTCCAACGTTTGATGGTGGTCTTTCACTGGGGTTTGGGTGACAAGAAGTCTTCTGGGGTCTCCAGGACTCTCCAGAGTATTCTAGCTGATTTCAACAAAGCTGTCGTCTGGATGATTCAATTCATCCTCTGATTTCCAGTTTCTCTAGTTTCTTCTAAGCTTTTGGATGTATTATTATTATTATTATTATTATTATTATTATTATTATTATTATATTATTATTATTATTATTTCATTTATTGTGAGTTTTCCGCACCAGCGTTGGTCCTTCATTAGGGTATGAGTGACAACAAGTCTCCCCTAGTGTACAGGACTCTCCTCAGTATTCAAGCTGATCTTTACGCTGCTATTATCTGGATACTCTTGAATATTTTTTTTTATAAACACGTGGCTTTAATTGTACGCGCTCGACAGCGAGATGCGATAAATCGGCGTGAATAGCGAAACGGTAAAGGAAGAACAGAATCGATAACAAAAACGAACGAGAGAAGGGAATAGAAACAGGGAGAGAGGTTGAGGAAATACAATACTAATCTGATGGTGAGGCTCCACTTCTAAAACTCTGGGGAGTGTGAGTACCTCTTCATTGTCAACACATCCAGGCTCACTTTGAAACAGGCTTGTAGTACCTGTCAGGGTCCTATATATGAGTAAATGATTTGGAGGTACGTGTTTTAATGGTTAGAGTCGTAAGAAAGGATCTTTCGACCCGGGTTCAAATCGTGGACGAGACTGTTTGCATTTCACATAGGACTTTTTTACGTTGGGAAAGTATGCATCTAACTATTCTCCCTCCAGCTATGGGTAAACAGTAAGACAGACTGGGGACTCTTTAACCGTGACTAGGTAACCAGTCTAAGAGAAGGAAAACTCTGAATTCAAACTTGTAAATCTTCATTTAAGAAATTGAAATTCTGTCACATCCTACTCGTACGGAGGGGTTGGTAATATATATATATATAGTAAAAATAAGTCTCTGAATATGATTACTTGATGCTACATAACAAAATTATTTGTATTACAAAGAGTAAGATTGCTTCCTGAGGTTAATTATTATTAACTAGCGAGAATATGCACCCTCCGGGCGGAAGAATTTAAGTTTTAATGTAATGAAATTTATTAAATTCGAAAGACTAACGAAATTAAATACGAACACATATAAAAAGATTACACTCATTTTAATCATACTTTAATTGGTTTCTATATGAAACAATTCATAGGATTAATCATAATACATTGGAGAATAAAACAATAATATTAGAGATCAATAACATCGAGTAATTATTTATGAAACCCGTTTTGTTAAAACCAGTATGCAAATTAACCACACCATATATTATGTAAACCTTTTATTTCTTCGTGATAATAAGACACATTGCAGGATTCTAAACGCACGAATAACATGCTCTGTTTTGAGGCAAATGTAACTCAGATTTTCATAGAGACCTCGTTAATAAATAAGTTTTATTCCATGTATTAAAGATTTTGAGTTTAAATTAAGTACTCATTGATAAACCTATGCGATTTCTGTGGGTATTTTGACGTAACCAGTTAAGTAGTTTTGGTTGTAGACACACTGACGCCGAATCTCCATTGTAATACGATTACATAAAACTATATAACTGTGTGCAAACAAAGGATTATTGAAAATAAAAAAAGTTACTCGAAACCATATAATTGTGTCAGAAGATATTTCAAAAGTAGACTTGTCATTTTTTTTATTATCTATAGGATATAAATAATGTTTGCAGTTTGAAATTTATCTCCAAAAATTGTTTGAAACTCTCTCTCTCTCTCTCTCTCTCTCTCTCTCTCTCTCTCTCTCTCTCTCTCTCTGTATATATATATATATATATATATATATATATATATATATATATAAGTTTTGTTGAACTGTACAGACAATTCTTGTCGGTCGAGTTTTTGGTTGATCCTTTCTAATTTTCGAGCTATCTTTTTGGTGTCGGGGTGAACTGATGTAACAGTCCACCAAAGGTTTCAATACGAGCGCTTACAGCAATACAGCCATCATCAGGTAGGAAACGATGGTATGGTTTCGTGTCTCGTTTAATTTAAACCAAACAATTAGAAATCAATAACTAAGCCCATATTTATTAAAATCAAAGTTTTAATACCAATATGCAAATTAGCCTTCCGTTTGCACTCTAAACCGCTATTTTGTTGTATATATATAAATACAATTGCATGTTATTTCGATATGGATATGGTCAACAGTATTAATAATGTAAAATAATTCTATTAATAATTGAGGTTTAAATAAAAATAGAATCATTGGGAATGTGACGTAAATAACTAAGGTAATTGTGACTTGAGTAGTAATATAGTTTTCGGTTACAGTCAGAAAAGCTCACAATCTCCATTATGATAAGATAGGAACACTTAGAACAATTTAACTATGTACAAACAAATGATAATATACAAACAAGCATTGAACATATAGTTAATCACTCAAGGATGATCCAAATTTCGCCACTAACCCATAAAGAGTTGATGTGCCGTTAAAAAAAGATTATTATTTCTTTAGTTTGGTTTGATTTGTTTTACGGCATCCCAACTACGGTGGGTCATTAAATACCAACAAAGTTTCAAATAAATTCATTTTTAATGGATATTCTTTTTTTATAAACACATTTTTCTATTAACCCATGGATCGGATCTTAACATATATTACCACTCCGGGTCAGAGTGGACCTGGGGGTAATTGATGATGAAGGGGTGTTCCACATTCCCTAGACCTCCACAAC
>CM042158.1:76183166-76193166 GCA_023376005.1 Doryteuthis pealeii
TGCACCAACTACAATTGGTATCACTTTGACTTTCATGTTCCATAACTTTTTCAGTTCCCTGGCAACGTCCAGGTATTTGACCAGGACCATTCCAAGGTCTCCAAGTCAACTGGTATCACTGTCACCTGCATGTTCCACAAAGTTTTCAGTAGACTTGCAAGATCCACGTATTTGTTCAATGTTTCGCTTTCTTTCACTGTAACTTTTACTCGGTGATCTGCTCGCACGGCAAAATCCACTAGGTGACATTATTATTATTATTATTATTATTATATATTATTATTATTTCACTCCATTCAAGTTTTACACACCTGCAGAAGCCGGTGGTTTACTGGAGGCTGAGTGACAGCAAGTCTCCTCAGGTCTCCAGGACTCTTCTGAGTATTCCATCCGATCTCAACAATGCTGTAGAGTGGATGGTCTCGATTCTTCCTCCGATTTTTAATTCATCCAGACCCCTTTGGGATTGTTCCAAGGGCCCCAATCACAATCGGCACGACCTTAACCCTCATGTTCCACAGTTTTTTTTAGTTCTCTGGCAAGGTCTAAGTATTTATCGATTTTTTCGTTTTCTTTTATTTTCACTCTGTGATCAGCCGGGACGGCAAAGTCCACGAGATAACAAGTCTTCCTCTTCTTGTCAACCAAGACAAGATCTGGTCTCCTGGCCGGGATAAGGCGATCTGGCTGTACCAGAGAACTTTGTGTGTCCCATTTTCCAGGACAGATTCAGGTTTGTGCATATACCATTTAGTTGAATGGTGAAAATTGAATTTCTTGCACAGTTATTATTATTATTATTATTATTATTATTATTATTATTATTATCTGGTGGCTTTTCACTGGAGATTGAATGATGGCGTGTCTTCTCTGGTTTCCAAGACTCTTCTGAATATTCTAATCTCCACAATGATGCTATTTTCTTTCATTTCTACTCTGTGATCCACTGGGACGGCAAAATCCTCTTCTTGTTAATTGACAATAAATTTTGTCTACAAGAAGCGATTATGCGATCCGTCTTTATTTCAAAGACCAAGAGAAAGTCAGAACTTTTCTTATTCATTCCTTGTGCTCCTAGTACTACTGGAACGATGGCTGTATGTGAATGCTCTCATTGCAATTTCTAAATATGAATATTCATATATTGAAAGTTTATCAGACAGTTTTAGAGCGAATTTTTTTTATCAGTCGACATAATCATGTCTATCCCTTGGCTTTCCTGTTCTTTGAAATCGTACATAACTACAATTTCATTATTCTGTGATCTGCTGGGACTGCAATGTTTACTAGTCGATAGATCTCTTTTTCTCGTAAATCAATATTAAATATGATAAGGTGATTTATCTGATGGTCTTTTTGGGGACTCTTCTAAATATTCCAGTGCCGTCCGCATCTTTGTCAGATTCTTCTGGATTGTGCATTATCATCATCATTATTATTTACTCCTTTTGAGTTTTCACATCAGTGTTAGCTGATGGTCTTTCACTGGAGTCTGAGTGACAGCAAGTCTCCTCAGGTCTCCAGGACTCTTCTGAGTATTCTGGCAGATTGCAGCAGTGCAGTGTTCTGAATGGTTTCAATCCTTCCTCTGATATCCAAACTTTCCAAACCCTTTTCTAATGCTTTTGGGACTGTTCCAAGTGCACCAACTACAATTGGTATAACTTTCACTTTCATATTCCATAACTTTTTCAGTTCTCTGGCAAGGTCTGATATTTGTCAATTTTTTCATTTTCCTTTAACTTCACCCTGTGATCCGCTGGCACTGCAAAATCCACCAGTTGACAAGTTCTTTCTTTTTTTTCAACACTAGGTCTGGTCTTCTTGCTGGGATAAGGTGATCCGTTTTAATTTCAAAGTCCCAGAGAATTTTGTGCGTTTCGTTCTCAAGAACAGATTCTGGTTTATGCATATACCATTTTGTTGTGTGGTCAAAATTTAATTTCTTGCATAATTCCCAGTGGATCACCTTCCCAACCCAGTCGTGTCTAGTTTTGTATTCTCGTTGTGCTAGTTTGCTACATTCGCAGAGTATATGGTTAACAGTCTCATCTCTATTACCGCAAAGTCTACATTTACTATTTTGTTGGGTCTTATCAATTTTCGCTTTGATGTAGTTTGTCCTTATGGCATTATTTTGTGCAGCAATTATAAGTGATTCTGTTTCTCTTTTGAGGTTTCCCTTTCTTAACCATGTCCAAGTCTTTTGATGTGCAACCTCATCTATTTGTCGTTTGAAGCGTCCATATAATTGTTTTTCTTCCCATTTTTGTTTTCTAGTCTTTGTCGTTCTTCTGTTTGTCCATCTGCCGTTTCTACTATTGTTGGTCGCCATAAGTAATTGTCTTTGCTCTTCCTTGTGTAATCTTCAAGTTGTTGGATTGTGGTTTCTACGCATTCCTCTATGTTGGCAAGACCTCTTCCCCCTTCCTTTCTTGACACATACAATCTATCTCTATCATCTCTAGGGTGGAGAGCCTTGTGCATGGTCATTAATTTTCTCGTCCTTTGGTCTATCTGTCTGAGTTCTTCTTTTGTCCATTTTAAGAATGGTCCTGAGTATCTTATAATGGGACAGCCCAGGTATTAATTCCTTTGATCAGATTTCTGCTGTTAAGTTTCGTTTCTAGAAGTTTTCTAGTTCTCCTGAGATATTCCTTTTTAACTTTTCCTTTCATTTCTGCTTGCATGATATTGTCCGCTTCCAAAATTCCTAAGTATTTGTAGCTTTCATTTTCATCAAGAGATTTTATAGTTTCCTGATTTGGTAGTTGTATTCCATTTAATAGTTTTCTTTCACCCCTTTTTATTACAAGCATAGCACATTTTTCGATTCCAAATTCCATCCCTATATCCTGGCTATATATCCTAATAGTTTGTACTAGGCTCTCCAATTCTTTTTCATTTTTTGCAAAAATTTTAATGTCATCCATGTACATAAGGTGGTTGATCTTTTCTTGTGAATTACTAAATTTGTATCCCCCGGTACATTTTTTCAGTATATGGTTTAGCGGCATCATTGCAATAATAAAGAGTAGTGGTGATAATGAGTCTCCTTGGAAGATACCTCTTTGGATTTTTACTTCTGCCAGGGATTGTTTTCCAGATTATTATTTTATTATTATTATTATTATTATTATTATTATTATTATTATTATATTATTATTATTATTATTATTATTAGTTTTTCACACCTGTCGTAGCTGGTGGTTCACTGGAGTCAGAGTGACAAATCTCCCCAGGTCCCCAGGACTCTTCTGAGTATTCTGGCAGATTGCAGCAGTGCAATGTTCTGGATGGTATCAATCCTTCCTCTGATTTCCAGACTTTCCAAACCCTTTTCCAATCCTTTTGGGACCGTTCCAAGTGCACCAACTACAATTGGTATAACTTTGACTTTCATATAACATAACTTTTTCAGTTCTCTGGCAAGGTCCAAGTATTTGTCCATTTTTTTAATTTTCTTTTAACTTCACCCTGTGATCTGCTGGAACTGAAAAATCCACCAGTTGACAATTTCTTTCTTTTTTGTTAATCAACACTAGTTCTGGACTTCTTGCTGGGATGAGGTGATCCGTTTTTATTTCAAAATAGAGAATTTTATGTGTTTCGTTCTCAAGAACAGATGTTGGTTAATGTATATACCATTTAGTTGTATGGTCAAAATTGAATTTATTATTATTATTATTATTATTATTATTATTATTATTATTATTATTATTATTATTATTATTGTCACTCCTATTCACATTAGCGTTAGCTGATGGTATTTCACTGGAGTCTGAGTGACAATAAGTCTACTCAGATCTACAGGATGCTTCTGAGTATTATAGCCGATTGCAGCAATACAGTAGTCTGTATGGTCTCAATTCTTATTCTGATTTTCAATTCGTCCAGTTTATTTTTTCAAGTTTTTTTGCACCGTTCCAAGTACACCAACTATAATTGGTACCTCTTTCACCCTAATATTCCACAGTTTTTCTCTGACAAGTTCCAGGTATTTGTTTCTCTTTTCGTTTTCTTTCAACTGGAACCTTTACGAAGAATATTAGTCCAAGAGTTAACGTGATAGCGTGATTGGAGTTCGAAATCGCAACATACGATCTTCAAATCCTGGCCGAAAGCCATCAAGACAGACTCGAATGGTTTTGTTTCATCCAATGTATTTGGTACAATTTCTGGGACTATTTGAAGCTTGCCGATAATGATAGGTTTGGAAATATTTAGAAAAGTGTAACGCTTTGTTTCAAAATATTCGCCAAAGGCCAAAAAACCCAAAACATTACTAGTGTATACGGAACGTAAATAACCACACACACACACACGCGTGCACACATACATACACACACACATACACACACACAAACACACACACACAAACACACACACACACATATATATATATATATTAGATTTAGAATAAACTCTAAACTTGCTTCATTACAAAAATTTATTTCAACCGTATTAATACGGCATCTTCAGGTAATCACAAGAACATGACTCTTACTGAGAATTTCCCAAATATCTTGCTCTGACCTTTTACTCACTGGTATTAGGCATTGAGCTCTCCTCATGGTCTACCTGCATCAGCTTGATTAGACCACACATGGAAAGATCCTAACTACGGAAGAAAACCATATATATATATATATATATATATATATATATATATTATATATATCTTTACCAACCTCCCTCGTACGAGTAGTATACGACACAAGGTCAATTTCTTAAGCGAGGTTTAACAGGTTTGAATACAAAGTTTTCCTTCTCCTATACTGGTTACCTAGCCAAAGTTAAAGAACCCAGTCTGCGCTAGTATTTACCCATAGCTCGAGGGAGATTAGGTAGATTCATACCTTTCCAAATGGTATTAGCACTCAGTAAAATGTAAACAGCCTCGTCCATGATTTGAACTCGTCTCTCCGTGTCTATTTCCTGTGCCAATAACCATTACACCCCCATGCGCCTCCAGAATTGATACATATACATGCCCAAATTATAATTTGGTTTCATGTCTATTTTGTTGTCTGATTGAATTTTGAAACCTACAATCAGCAAAACGGTTTTGTTTTTGTTTACGAATTATTAGATCATGTCTTCCGACCTACATTGAGTTAGCCGATGCAGTATCAACGTTCTATAGAATATTATTCTCAAAGAGTTTTGGCTGGTGCGAGTGTTCTTAGATTTTTATGGTCAAATTTGTGGAATGAATTCAGACTTTATTGTCTATTTCTCTACAAAACTTTAAATTTTAACATTAGTCGAAATTCAAGTAACAGAAAGTCTTCTCGGGTTTCAAAAACTTGTAGATGGTTTTAGTAAAGTAAATCTCGAGAGAATTTCAAATATTTCTCGAATTTCACATCTTTGAATACTCATATTCTTATTCTTGACTATATTCTGTCTCTGTCTCTGTCTGTCTGTCTGTCTCTCTCTCTCTCTCTCTCTCTCTCTCTCTCTCTCTCTCTCTCTCACACACACACACACACACACACACTTTATATATATATATATATGGAGGCGCGTGGGCTAGTGGTTAGAGTCGTGGAAAATGGACTCGTCGCTTCGAGTTCAATTCCTAGACGAAGCTGTTGGCATTTCACATAGCGCTAATGCCCTTGGGAAAGGTATGAATCCATATATTCTCCCTCCAGCTATGGGTTAAATAGTAGGGCAGAATGGGCTCTTCAGCCTTGGGTAGGTAACCAGTCTAGGAGAGGGATAACTCTAAATTAAAAATTCCTGAGGTCGGTCGTTGATTGTGTTTGTGGCAACCCTTGATGCGCCAATTCTTTCCTATCGACTTTGCCAAAAAGTGTGGATGGTCCAGCACAACCCTCACCACTATAAAACAAATCCCTGTGTGGACATTCATTGTGCTTGTGAACCCTCATACGTCGAAAATCGACGGGAGAGTTCATTATATATATATATATATTTATTTTTGAAAGGAAGGAAAAACACCGTTATTCCATAATAAATTTATTTCGACCAAAA
The DNA here is from genome assembly GCA_023376005.1 of Doryteuthis pealeii. Classification (NCBI taxonomy): domain Eukaryota; kingdom Metazoa; phylum Mollusca; class Cephalopoda; order Myopsida; family Loliginidae; genus Doryteuthis; species Doryteuthis pealeii. Next base: position 76,189,170 of record CM042158.1, read on the forward strand.
TTGGGGCCTTTATAAATCTAAGTTGATTTAACAAAGCTCCCCAAAATCAAGTCTCATCAGATGGATAATTAAACTGAATATTCATATTCTTATTCTTGACTATATTCCTTCTCTCTCTCTCTCTCTCTCTCTCTCTCTCTCTCTCTCTCTCTCTCTCTCTCTCTCTCTCATACACACACACACACACTTTATATGTATATATATATATATATATTATATATATATATATATATATGAGAAGAAAATATTTTTAAAATATAACAAACACAGGATGTTATGATTAGGGGAAAACAATTTTATGTGTCAATACTTAAGCATTTCGGTATATTGTACCATCTTCAGGACACTGTTAAGTAATGTTTATGTGAGGGACAAAAGGAAAGATGTTAAGTGTATAGTGAATGTGTGAATATGATGCTATTAACCATTTTTGCACATGCATTGATCACGTCATGGCTTTCGTAAACAAACGCGCATATAAAAATTAACGGTTAGTGGTATTACCTGTTAGGGTCCCATCTATAGGTTAAATAGAAAGCATCAGTTTATAAATGAAATTGTATTATCCATTAAAAATGAATTTATTTTAAAACTTTGTCGCCATTAAACATTTTTGAATACCAAATTTCCAATAGAAGTATTCGGCATAAAATAACCCAAGCGGTTGATATGCCGTAAAACTCAACCAACCAAACCAACCAAATATATATAATATATATATATATATATATATATATATATATGTGTGTGTGTGTGTGTGTGTGTGTGTGTGTGTATGTGTGTGTGTGTTTGATAACAAAAAGAAAGAACAGGTGATTGTATAACTCCTGAGTGAGTTGACAGGTAACACACATACACGTACATACACCCACCCACACCCATATATATATATATATATATATATATATATATATATATATATAATCTTCTTGTGATGAATAAATAGATATAGTTTATTCTTAGCCGAGTCCTTAGGCAAAAAAATGAATTGCCTGTTTAAAAACTGACTTGCATAGAATTCTTTTGTTTAACTGATGAACAGCTGTTGTTGTATGAAAGATTTTCTTTTATTCTTAAATCACAATTCATCCATTGGATATATTCTTTCATATTTTATATTTTCATTTTCACTTCTATTTTCTTCTTCTTCTTCTTCTTCTTCTTCTTCTCTTCTCTTCTTCTCTTCTTCTTCTTCTTCGTTGATGAGTCAGCGTTTTCCAATTTTCACTGACAGGGTGGTAGCGTATTGGGGATGGTTATTATTGAGACGTCACCATATTTCACACCTGTTTTAAGATACAGGGCATTTTCCTTTTCACATCCTGTAAGTTTTGCTGGAGATGAAGAGAGAGAAAGTCTCCATTAGTAGGTTGGATTTTACGGCATGTTAACCTTGTTGGGATATTTTAAGCCGAAGATATTTTTGTTTTATTCATTTTTGTTGTGTATTCAATTTTTAAAACTCATTTTAGGTCTTTCAAATTATTTTTCTTGAAATACCGTTTTCTAAGAGTGATTTATTAGTTTGGAATATTTTACGGCATGTCAACCCTTGTTGGGTTATTTAATGCCGAAGATGTTTTTGTTTTATTCATTTCTGTTGGGTACCCATTCTTTAAAAAAAAAACTTGGTTTAGATCTTTTAAATTATTTGCTTGTAAATCGTTTCCTACGAGTGGTTTGTTAGTCTGTTATATTTTACGGCATGTCAACCCTTTTTGGTTTATTTTATGCCGAAGATGTTTTTTGTTTTATTTAATCTTTTTAAAACTCATCTTTTGATCTATTAAACGAATTCTTAGAGAGCGAGTCAGAAGTCACTTTTACTTACCAGGTATATTTTGGAAAGACGTTTCTTTTTTTGGTATTTTTGGTTTCTCTCAAGAAGGATAAATGCCATCGATGCAAACAATTTCAAATACATCATTCATATAATTAGCGTTGAAAACTCATCTTCAGATAAGAGTGCCTGGCTGGTTGGATTTTATGGTATGGTAACCGTTTTGGGGTTATTTAATGTCAAAGATGTCTTGGTTTTTTTTCATTCTTGTTTGGTGTTCATTCCGTGACCTGATATATTTCGGCTGGTCACGACCTCCATGACCTAATATATTTCGGCTGGTCACGACCTCCATGACCTAATATATTTCGGCTGGTCACGATCTCCATGACCAAATATATTTCAGGGAATTGTCTATCAATTGAGAACAAACAGCATTAAACTGAAGATATCCACATTAGCTAATTATAATTCGAAGAGATAAAATAAAAGATCCTGATATTTTGTCAGTTACAAATGTGAACAAGAAAGTTAATAGTCAATTTCTTATTTGGAACTAAGAAGAGAAAACCAAAATTCCCAAATCAAAAATTATTATACAAGGAACCCGAAATGACAGCCCACAATTAATATTGACAAATTCCCCTGTAATCACAGATTCTCCAAGAAATGCGATAATAGTTTGTATTAACCGAGTTTCCCGTACAAAATTATCGAGTGTCTTTCATAAGTTACAAATGTGAACAAGAAAGTTAAAAGTCAATTTCTTACATTAGAGATTAGAGACTTACTTGGTCACCCCATTTCTGCTTCACTGCTTCTGCTAACTTTTTGCTATCCTGTCTGGCTGTCATCTTGTCTTCTAGTTGGGTTCTTCTAAGGGCTTATTTTTCCTGGGCTGATTTTAGTCATTGCGATTAATTAAATTAACAAGACATTATATTTCTTGATCAAGCATTTTATTCAGCCCATGTCTTTCTTCGCGGAAGAGTTATCAACCTCAGCAGAGAGAAGAGAAACACACCCTCTCTGCTGTCTGGCTGTCATCTTGTCTTCTAGTTGGGTTCTTCTAAGGGCTTATTTTTCCTGGGCTGATTTTAGTCATTGCGATTAATCAAATTAACAAGACATTCTATTTTTTGATCAAGCTTTTTATTCAGCCCATGTCTTTCTTCGTGGAAGAGTTATCAACCTCAGCAGAGAGAAACACATCCTCTCTGCTTCAAAATCAGGTTGAATCTAATTCTCTAAACTAACTAATCATGTGTTTCTTGTGACATGGAAACCCAAAATTCCCAAAACAAAAATGATTATACAAGGAACCAGAAATGACAGTCTGCAATTAATATTGACCAATTCTCCTGTAATCACAGATTCTCGAAGAAATGCGATAATCGATGGTATTCATCGAGTTTCCCGTACAAAATTATCGAGTGTCTTTAATAAGATATCAAATAACAAAATGTCGGTACATTACTTCACGAATAAAGTTGATGAGTGTACTGTAACGGTCTTTTCGATGACATCGATTCTTCCTCAGATTTCCAAATCTTAAGACTTCGTCGCAGACTTCTTCGGGACAGTTCCATAGGCGCCAATATAGTATGCTTAATTTCTCTGAATGTTTGCGACGAGGCTCCAATTGGACACACGGCCTAGCGGATAAGGTAATTAGGTTAATACAGTTCTAAATGACAGTTATCTCTGGATTCCGGGTTCAATCCTAAGTAGAGGCAGTAACATAGAAAAAATAATTAACACAACTCCTACCCCTGCTATGGTTAGCGGAATGAGAACAGGATACCCCCGTGGACTGAATAAAGGGTTAGGTTCGAAGTTCCGTGATGACTCCCGATTACGACAGAAAGTTCCCGAGTTCGAAAAGAAGGTTTCCGAGTCCGATAAGAAATACCTGAAGAAGGCCGGAAGGCATATCGGCCGAAAGGTTGTACAAATAACAATAAAGATGGGGACAATAGTCCGAATAACGCAGATAATACTAGTATGCTTAATGTTCCATGTATCTATAGACATAGAAATATTCGCTAGTTGGCGGTCTTACTGGAGAACGAGTGACAATAAGTCTCCTCGTGACGCTATAACACTTCCGAGCATTATAGCTAACCCTAAGGAGTTTGTCCATGTGTACATTATTCAAACTATTATTATTTTTAAATAATCAAATGAAATGAAATAATAATAATAGAAAAAGGTTTA
>CM042158.1:76198166-76210666 GCA_023376005.1 Doryteuthis pealeii
GTTCCAACAATGATGGAGATTGACGAAGACCCATATGAAATGCCATCAGACCGGGGCCTGCGTCGCAGTACAAGAAGGTCGCGACCACCCAGGAATCTATCCCCACAGACACGGGGTACGTCGCACGAATACTCAAGGACGTCCCAACAAGTGACCACAAACCGAACCATTTGTGGTCCCATGAGAGGGGGGCATGTAGAGTAGTACAACGGACTAGATATTGGACCGGGACGCCCTTGGACAGTCACCGGTAGTCATCTGCAATAATAGACTCTACCATGCACGTGCGGGGCATGGGATGGAAGTAATATAAGCAGGCTTCCTACTCGAAGCCAGCAGTTCACGTTTTGTCGTAGAGCTCCTTACAAAGGGCATTAGGGTTGGTGTTTTTTTTGTTTTTTTTGTTTTTCTTGTTTTTTTTGTATTGGCGATTATTTTGAAACACAGCGTTACACTTTTCTTAAACTGTTTAAGTAACTGTTTAACTACGAAGAGTTATGATTTGCTCGAAGCGAAGATTAAAACCTTTGAAAAACATCGACGCTGATGTCGTCCCGTTGACAGTCCCGGCGATTTATGATAAAAGGCAACTAATGAATTAAGATAAAAGAAATTCAAGATAAAAGAAAGTCAATATTAATGATTGATTAATTTTCATCTATAAATAAAGATAAAAACAAGAAATGAAGGAATATACACCCACTATCATTATTTCCCTACGAACCACTACTGTTCCTTTGTTTTCACTGTAAAACCATTATTAAAGCCAAGATATTAAAATTGAACTGTTGTGGGGGGGGGGATAAAAACACCCCCACTGACACAATCAACTAATCTGAAAAGACTATAAAGAGAGAGAGAGAGAGAGAGAGAAGAAGAAGGTAAGGAGAAGAGGAAGAGGGAGAGAGAGAAAGACAGAAGGAAGAGAGAAAGACAAGAAGAGGGAGAGGGAGAGAGAGAGAGAGAGAGAGGCAATAGAGAAAGAGACAGAAAGAAAAGGAGGGTAGAGAGGAGATGAGAGAGAGATAGAGAGATAGAAAGAAGAAGGGAATAAGAAGAGGAAGAGGGAGAGAAAGACAGAAGGAAGAGAGAAAGACAAGAAAGAGAAAGACGGAGAGAGAGAGGGGGAGAGAGGGAGGCAATAGAGAAAGAGACAGAACGAAAAGGGAGGGAGAGAGAAAGAGAGAGAGAGGAGATGAGAGAGAGAGATAGAAAGAAGAATGGAAGGAGAAGAGGAGAGGGAGAGAAAGACAGAAGGAAGAGAGAAAGACAAGAAGAGAGAGAGAGGGGGGAGAGAGAGGGAGGCAATAGAGAAAGAGACAGAAAGAAAAGGGAGAGAGAGAGATGAGAGAGAGACTATAAAGAGAGAGAGATAGAGAGAGATAGAAGGAAGAAAGGAAGGAGAAGAGGAAGACGGAGAGGGAGAGAAAGACAGAAGGAAGAGAGAAATACAAGAAGAGAGAGAGAGAGGGGGAGAGAGAGGAGGCAATAGAGAGAGACAGAAAGAAAAGGGAGGGAGAGAGAAAGAGAGAGAGATGAGAGAGAGAGAGAGACTTGTCGAATAAAAGTATAATTGAATTCTAATCGAGGCAATAAGAATTCTAAGAGATGCAATCGAAAAAGAGAGAGAAAGAAAAGGGAGGGAGAGAGAGATGGGAGAGATGAAAGAGAGAGAGAGAGAGAGAGAGAGAGAGAGAAGAGAGATTTGTCGAATAAAAGTATAATTAAATTCTAATATTGTCTCCTGTGTTTATTCATTAATGTATTATTGGACTACGATATAACAGATTGGTGAGGAGGATTAGATTCGAACTTTTGCGGGGAGACCTTAATGGATTATCAAAAGGTACTATAACCAGCTTAAAAAGCTTTATACTGTTCCAAAATCAACGGACAATCACATTTAGACAGTGATATATTACTAGCAGGATCTGTAGATATACCACAATATTATAATTTAATGATTACAACGTTTGATATGTTTACTGAGACGGAGAACGAGTACCACCGTACTCATTTGGAAAAAGAGTGAGAGTGTCTTGGCTGCCGGAGTCGAACCCGCACCCTCCGGAATGCAAAGAAATGAGATTTAGGCCTACACGCGTCCATCCGAAAGCACGAGAATTGTGCACGGACACGAGGTTCGACTGATGTGCCCGGATGATAAGGGGAAACGGCGGTATAAGTAGAAGTGGATATTTTCCTCGTACCCCACTTGATTTTTTAATATTTTTAAAAATATTTCCCTCGTACCCCACTTGTACGGGTTAGGCACAAGGCCCTATTTACGTGGGATCACCCACAAGCCGAGACTCATGGGTGGCAAGAGGAAAAATTGCGTCGATCCCGCCGGCATTCCGCCTCAAGGGGGGTGCCTCAGGCGCTGGGCAATAAACCCAGCCCCACCCCTTTAAATCGAGGGGACAGGTATTGCCTGGGGGGATAGCCCCCTGGGATCGACGCTATTAATTCAAACACACCGATCCAGTGACCGAAGCACACTGGACCTCCGACCCGAATGACGGGTTGGGAGTGGGGGTGGCAGTAACAGTGTTGCGACTTCAGCTGCTGGTAGACGACGAGGACAAAGACAGTGTTGTAGCCTGCGAATAAGGCGTTTGACTCGCTTCTTTTTGCGCCCCCTCAACAAGGAACATTTACTTGAAACCCCATAATTGTGCAAAGAAACCAAACCCACTTTAAACAGACTGGAGATCGAAAGACTGATCATAAGCAGATCAAACAAATATTATTCCCCCCCCTTCTATTTTTTCCTTCTATATTTACTTAAGACCTATAGCTAAAAAGTTCAATATATAGAGTATAATATTTAAAAAAATGTATTTCCCTTTTTTTTTCCATCTTTTCATTTTCGATTAAAATTAATTAGCTTTATCTCTTCCGCGCGCTCCGGCTCTCCACCATCTTTCTGCTACTTTCTTTCTCTCTTTTTTTCTTATACTTTTTTCTTGTGTATTATGTCCCTTTTTCCTTAATTTCTTTATAATAAAAAAGGAATAGCTTTAAACATTTGAACCAAATTATTGTGGAGAAGAAACTATTAAACTATTTGGTATCAGTATTCAGTATACTACCACTCAACTTTTGCATAGATGGACAATTTGATATTTCAAAAAAAGTGAAAAATCGACCTACCCATGTGGAAACAGGTTTATATACCAGTAAACAAAATCGGATGAACTTGCACAGCAAATAACCACACCAAAATATCTAGGTAAGATTTTGTGGCTGAACTTTCACAAAGGTGTCAAAATTAGGGTGACCCAGAAAAAACAGAACCCAAATTATTTATTGTATTTACCGCGTACCCCACATGTACGGGTCAGGCACAAAGTCCCTATTAACGTGGGACCACCCACAAGCCGAAGCTCATGGAATGGCAGGTGCAAAAATTGCGTCGATCCCGTCGGCATTCCCCTCAAGGGGGCGCCTCAGGCACTGGGCAATAAACCCAGCCCTGCCCCTTTAAATCGAGGGGGCAGGTGTTGCCTGGGGGGATGGCCCCCTGGGATCGACGCTATTATTATAACAAAAACCGGTCCAGCGGCCGAAGCTCGCCGGACCCCCAGTCGAAACCGGGTCAGAACCCAAATTATTTATTCACTTTCCCATTAAACTAACCCTAAACTCCAATCCTAATCCTAACCATACACCCTAAATCCTAACCCTAGACCCCCATATTTAAAATTAATAGTTTTATTACAAAATTTGTGGGTTCTGTTTTTTCTGGGTCACTCTAATTTTGATACTTTTGTGCAAGTTCAGCCACAAAATCTTACCTAGATATTTTTGGGGTGGTTATTTGCTGTGTTTTATACTTTGGTTTGTTAATTTTGAAAGAAAATTGTTTGTTATTGGAATTGGCAGGGTTCTCATTTCCTGTGACTTAAAAATATTTAATATTCTGATTTAGTCTTTTAATTTAATCTGAAACAAATTATAGTGGAGAAGAAACTATTAATGTATTTTATTATTTGTTTGAGGCCCCAAGACTTCAATTAGCACTAAAACTGATTCACTCTAGCAAGCGTAAAACACAACTATCTTCAACTTTGGTCACTGGACATAAAAAATATACGACTTTCAGAGGAAGTGAAATTTCAAAGGGAAACACGTTGAGTGTAAAAAACACCCCTCATTAACACAATGAACTAGTCTGAAAAGATACAAATAGTGTACATATTTCCAACAAAAATAATAAAAGATATATAACTGACTTCTATCATTTAGTTGGGCACCTCCTGTGGTGTAATGGTTAGCAAGCTAGATTAGCAGATCATTGTTAGTGAGTTCGATTCTCGCTGGGTGCACCATACTTCTGGCGTTGTGTCACATCTAAGCTACGCTTAATAAATAATTATATAATTGACTTCTTATATTTTTCCTTAGGAAGCGCGTGGTGTAAAGGTTAAAGTCATGGGAAATGGACTCGTCGCCTCGATTTCAAATCCTGGACGTGGTAATTGTATTTTCACTTAACGCTATCCTTGGGAAAGGTATGAATCCTAATCTCCCTCCAGCTATGTGTAAATAGTAGGGCAGACTGGGCTTTTTAACATTGGTTAGGCAACCGGTCTAGGAGAAGGAAAACTCTGAATTGAAACCTGTTGAACTCCGCTTAAGACATTGACCTTGTGTCATATCCAGCTCGTGTGGAGGGATTGGTAAATATATATATATATATATATTTTTGCTTGAAGGCAATTACAAATGCATGTATCGCATAAAATTCGATAAAGGTTAATTTCGCTGGGATTGTTCGCTATGTACCGGCGGCCGAACGGATATGGTCTCTGACTATGCCTGTGAAGTCCCGGTTTCGATTCCTGTCGGAGGGGAGTCGTTAGTATACATCGCTGAAGAGACTTAATAAAGTCGAAACAGTCTGTACGGTGTTCTGCATAGCGAGCCATCCTTTGCGGGATTTACTTGTCAAGATTATTTTCTATTTATCGAATTTTATGCGATACATGCATTTGTAATTGCCTTCAAGCAAAAATAATATACTGTTTAATTTGTTCACTCTTAAGACAATTTCCTCGTATATCAAATTAATTTTTACCATTGAAATAAACTGAAAAGCCACTAATCCGTTCTTTACCCTTCTAATTTATTCAACATTGCTTCTATAAAAACAAACATCCAAAAATCTTATATATATATATATATATATATATATATATTTTCTCCTGCGTTCATTGGTTACTTTATTGTCAGACAACACACAAAGGAGAAAAAAACCTTTGATAATTCATTCTTGTTTTATATCAACCTTATATCCGTTCTCAACAAAACGGCGAAACGTACTGCACAGGTTAGAATCGTTGGAAATGGACTAGTCGACCCGAGTTCAAATCCTGGACGAAACTGTTTACATTTAACGTAGCGTTAATACCCTTTGAGAATATATCCATCCAACTATTCTCCATCCAGCTTTGGGTAAATAGTAGGGGCCGGGTTAGCTCAGTCGGTAGAGCGTTCGGCTAGAAACCACAAGGTTCCTAGTTCGATACCGGTCCCCGCCAACTCAGCGTATGAGTAGCATAGGGATCTGTGCGGTAAAGTAAGGAGCTGATGGTAGGTGTGGCGCTCCACCTCAGATGCTAAAAACAATCTCCTTGGTCTAGCGCTATTGAAAAGGGGATAGACTCCCTCGCTGACTGGCTGATACCGACTTTAGGCCGCTCCGTCGACTTACTATAGGTGTGAATGGCCGCTAGAGCTCATTAGCTCTTTGACAACTCTTGTGTTCATTGATACTGGACGTCAACATCCTCGTCTCTGTTGAGAGGCGGGCCAGTGTAGTCACCGACCCATATATTCTAGATTATAATTGTCGAGTCATTATCATTGTATGGTATTGGTTAATTCATGTCTATATTCTATGATATAATTTTATTTCTCTCAAAAAGGACAGAATTTCCTCTATGTTGACATTTTCAAATAGATCTTTCACATTGTTTGCATTAAAATAACGGTTTCTGATGTGAGCACAAAACTTGCATTCCATGAATAAGTGTTTAGCAGTCGAAGGTGTTTGACATGTTTCGCATTGTGGTTGTTATTCTTGTTTGAGTATATAAGAGTGCGTTACTCTTGTGAGACCAATGCGTAATCGGGACACAATGACTTGTTCCTTTCTAGACTTCCTTAAAGTTGGTCTCCAGCCTCCTAAAGTGGGTTTGATTAGGAAGAGTTTATTGTGGATGTTGTTATTCCAGTGCTGTTGTCATTTTGTATGAAGGAATCTATTAATTTTAAGTTTCAAATCAGTATATGGAATCTTGAATGTGTCGGGGATCAAATCTAGAAGTCATTATTATTAATTTTATCTTAGTATTAGTCTTTATATTTGAATACAAAGAGATGTAGATAAAAAAAACCTTTGATAATGTGATCTAAAATGTGGTGAAAGATGAAAGCCAAGTAGAAATTAATTGTTTAATTGTTTCTTCTGTCTCGAATTGTAATATTCATCAGAAAAAATGGCTTTTAAAATGATAAAAGGAATTATCAAGATTTACGTCAACAAATTAATTTATCATTTTGATTTGAACACATTCATAGAATCTGATGACCTTTTATGGTTGATTGGATTTTACGGCATGTCAATCGTTGTTGGGTTATTTTATGCCAAATACATTATGTTTTATTCATTCTTGATGTTAACTCAAATTTTAAAAAGTCAACGTTTGATTATTAGCCCGTCTACTTAAGAGAGAGGAAGTATTTCTTTTCAAGTGTCAATCTCCGAATCATTAGGGAACGAATCAGTATTCTACCAATCAGGAAAACAGCCTAATAAAACAAAATACTGTTTTCATTTCATTCACTCTTCTTTATCAACGGAATTAACATCTAATCACCTTCATAATCACTTGATATTTTATATCGATTAGTTGGTTGGATTTTACGGCATTTCAACCCTTGTTGGCTTATTTTACGCCGAAGACAAAATCTTTTTAAACTCAATATTTTATAAACATGCTCATACTTCATCTACAAAATGTATTTTAAAACGACAATGGAATAGCCGCAAGTCAGTGGAGGTTTTATAACATACTTTTCCTTGTCTAGATAGATTGCCGTCCAGGGCTAAGGAGACCTATCTACCCAATTTGGAAATTTATGTGAGTTGTAAGTATTCCAATTCTTCTACCATCGGTTTGGATGACTATGGTTCCATTTGGAGCTCATCTGTCCTTTTCCAACTCTTGTTTTTAGTGATGATGGATGTCTACACACCAACCTCACCAGACAAGTAGAATTGTGCTGGGTTAGTCACCGACCCATATATTCTAGATTAAAATTGTCGAGTCATTATCATTAATTTTATCTAGTATTTGTATATGAATAGATGTACATGAATAATTTTGATAATGTTATCTAAAATATGGTGACGATCTATGAGTGAAAGATGAAAGCCAAGTAGAAATTAATAGTTTAATTGTTTCTTCTGTCTCGAATTCTCATCTTCATCAGATATGACAAAATTACTTTTAAAATGATAACGGAATTATCAGGATTACGTTAATGGATTCTTTTATCATTTTAATAAGAACGCTTTCATAGAATCTGATGAAGCTCTAGAAGAGAAAGACAGACTGTTAATTTTGGCAACTTGGCTTTCATTTTTCAATCATATTTTATACTCAAAGAGTGGAAGCGACCGTGAAGTAATGGCTATCATTTTATAAAATAGACACAGTAACACGAGTTCATTTCCTACGACGGCTGGGGCGTTATAATTCACCGACTGCACCTCTGCAGAGGGGTAAGACTCCCCCAATAGGGCCACCTGTTGGCCGTGGGTGGCGACCCGTGATGCTTAGATAGAGCCCAGGTGGATGAGCAGTTCATGACATGCAACACTCCACTCTGACCGTATCTTGGGCTAGACGGGCGGTCGGAGAGGCCCCCTCCGATCAATCGGCTGGTTACGTCAAGCCCTAGCACCTATATGATTTTCCCAACCCTATTGCTCTTATGGCAAGCCCCAACCCATTTTTATCATTTGGGTGCTAGAAGGCGGTGGCTGCAGGTCTACATGTCCTGGGAATGACGTTAAACTCTATTTGATGCTGAGGTTCCAGTTTTGGAGGTTTGGGGAATGTGGAGCACCTCTTCATCACCATTGCTCCCAGGTTCACTCTGCCCCGGAGTGGTAGTACCTGTTAGGGTCCCATCTATGGGTTAAATAGAAAAATGTATTTATAAATTAATTGTATTATCCATTAATAATTGATTTATTTCAAAACTTTATCGGCATTAAATGACCCACTGCGGTTGATATGCCGTAAAACAAACAAACAAACATTTCCTACGACAACGCTTGTTACACTTCGCATATTATTTATCCATCCGTCGGTATTGCAGTCTCGGAAGACTATATGATTCTTGTGCCTCCGAAGTTACAACGTCTTCTGTGACTGAATTACAATGTTCGAAATACAGCACCGACTACAGATGTCAGATGTGACGGTTGTCGCTGAAGATGTTGATGTGCCGGTGCTCTATTGACGTCGCTTTCTTCCGGACCTCCTAGCTTCTTGGTGTTGCGCTAGGGTGACATCCGATAAGAAGAGTCCGCAACGGAAAACCTTTCGCCGCTGACGGCGGTCCTGAGCAAAATTTTCCCAGCTAGAGGGAGTAATATCTAATAAAAATAAAAAATATATATTTTAAAAAAAAGGGAGAACGGAAGAGAGGTCTTCCGGTCAAGAAGCAGGGAGAACATGAAGAAATAGATAAAAGAAAAAAGGAAAAACGGAAGACTCCTCTTCCGGTGAAAAGGCGGAGAGAAAGATAAAGAAATATTTAAAAAAATGTCCGTTATCAGATCAAAAGATAAAGATGCGTGGGCATATTTATTGTATATAAGGGCTAGCGGATGAAGGGAGTCATTCAGTCTCCAGCGATCAGCCGAGAAGGTAACCCCTTCGATTCCCGTCGCCATCAATCCCCTGGGGCAGTTCATTGTGAACACTGCGCTCTTTACCAACCGCCCGGCGTTTTCTTTGTGAACACTTGTCGCCCCTCACCACCGAAGAAAATAAAGACGGGTCATATTTTTATATATACGTGTCTGTGGTTTTATTGAAGTCCAGTAGTCGGCTATACAACACTTAAATCCCAGCCTGGGGCAATCAGCCTCTCCCTCACTAAACGAGAGATCTGCAGAGAGAATGTCCCTCAGGATTCGCCCATCACTGGAAAGAGATTGGATAATTTCACACATTTGGGAAGAAATTAATTTGGTAACTCTTCCTGGCTGCCCAGCCGCTGGGAGCCAGATTCCATATAAACTGGGGATTTTTATATGTTGGCAGATGATTCCCAATATCTACTGGAATCCACAACACTCCAATAAGAACTCCAAAACGAAAGACCTTGTACCAGCCTCTGATTATTAAGAACTTGCCTTGTCATTAAGTAATGGATATCAGTGTCATTTAGACAAAGATGACAATGGAAGGAATTAGAATTCATGTAATCAACAGAGCAATACAACAAAATTCACACTCAATTGCCCAATTGGACACATGGCCTAGTGGATGAGGTAGTTGGGTTAGGGCAGTTCTGAGAGACAGTTGTCTCTGGAACCCGAGTTCAATCCTGAGTGAAGGCAGTTAGAAAAATAATTATCACAACTCCTACCCCAGCTATGTTAGCAGAATGAGAACAGAATACTCCCGTGGACTAAATAAAGGGTTAGGTTCAAAGTTCCGTGATGGCTCCCGATTACGACAAGAAAGTTCCCGAGTTCGAAAAGAAGGTTCCCGAGTCCGAGAAGGTTCCCGAGTCCGACAAGAAGGCCGAAGGGCATATCGGCCGAAACGTTGTACAAATAACAATAAAGATGAGGACAATAGTCCGAATAACGCAGATAATACTAATTTCATATTTAATGAGTGTTTTCCTTTCTTCTGTTAAAGTCTTAATTTTGTACAACCTTTCGACCGATTGTCTGACCAGAGAGACTTCATCAGATGTTCTGCTCGCTTTCTCAACAAGGATCATATTATTTCTATAGTCAAATAATAAATTAGGTAATCACTGACTCAACTTATATTAGTTTGGCACAAGGACAGTAGTATAGAGCATCCAGTAAAGCTTGAAATCACTAGCAGTAGTCTCACTTGCTAAACATTACACCACTTGAAGCTCCAAAGTGATAAGTTAAGTATCTTAATGGAAAAACAGACATATAAATCATAAAGGATATAGTTATTTGAATTTTTGAAGTGTCAAAATACAAAAAAGAAAAAAAAAGCTCAATAAAACATGAAAGCTAACAAATTATAAGAAATGTAATACAAGCAAAATAAAAAATTAATGAAACTTGTATACTGTATTCTTATCAAATAAAAATAATTTTCAAACTTATGAATTTGATCCACGGGTAGATCCCTAACAGTTACTACCACGCCGGGTCAGAGTTTGCCTGGGGGTAATGATAATTAAGTTGTGTCTCCATACTCCCCACAATTCCAGAACTACCCAACGGATGAAATTTAGTGTCACACCCAGATACCCTGCAAAGGATACAGTGAGCGTATTGGAAACACAACCGAGAAGGCAATATTTTATTTTAAAAAACTTGTTTTTCTTGAGAATTCCCGATATAAGGTGTGCCATGAATGCCCGCTCCTACTTATAGACTAGGCCAGAATCATGTGATCTATCTTTTGGCCAAGCACTGGCAGTACTCTGAGGTTGGTACAATATGAAGAAGATTGACTTGTTCTGATAAATTGATCAGAGGAAAGGCATTCCTAAGGATTGAATCCAAACTTAACTCACAATTAACCAGAAAGATTGAGTATAAGCCAGCCACCAATACCCACACACACCACAAAATCAGAGACAATAGAGTGAACTAGAGAAATTTTGTATACCTCTTACCTTTCTTACTTCTATTCTTCTAGCGTCTCTTCTAGCGTCTGGACTTCGTCTTGGGGACTTCGTGTCTGGTCTTCCATTGGGGATTTTTCTTTATCAGAAGCCCTGTGTCATTGGTAGTTTTTAGATAATAACACAAGACTTCGATTTACTTAGATCATATTTCATTTCGAAATCCCCACCAGACTACCTGCGCAGATTGAGTCGGAGCGTGCATAACACGACTTACCAACGTCGTGGTCTTTGGCCGATCTCACTAAAAATCTCTTTCTAATCTAAACCGTAAGAGGGTCTTCTCCACCGATTCTCACGGTATCCACCGGAAGGATCAGGATGAGGTCAAGCCTTGTCACTCATCCTTTAAGGCCACCGGCTGCAATTTATAACAGCCATTTTGATTTGTACACTACTGTACATAAATATTAGGATTCTAATAACTATGTAACAATACAAGCAAAATAAAAAAAATTAATGAAACTTTGATCATGAAGAAGATTGACTTGTTCTGATAAATTGATCAGAGGAAAGGCATTCTTAAGGATTGAATCCAAACTTAACTCACAATTAACCAGAAAGATTGTGTATAAGCCAGCCCCCCCCCCCCCCACACACACACCACAAACTCAGAGACAATGGAATAAACTAGAGAAAGGGATCCTGACTTTAAAAGATAACCAAACCAGAAAATTAAATTTAGGATGAGACTAATAACTGGGTGGTCTACTTCATACAAGCTGACCCCCCAGGAAGAATTAGGTTGAAATTTGATTGGTCAATACCAGCGGAGTATTTATACTCTTGGTAAAGGTATGGATCCAGCTATTCTCTCCCAAGCAATGGATAAATGGTAAGGCAGACAGGCGTCTTTATCTTTTGTTGTGCAACCGGTCTAGGATAAGAAAAACTGAATTAAAATCTGTTAAACACGCCTTGGACCACAGAAGGGGATGTTGATATGCACGTATCGGGAAGCCATATCTTTAGACAGATTATTAATCAAGAGGAAATCTGATCTCGATGTTTAGTTAAAGCGACAATTCTTCCAGGCCGTAGTTGTTACAGTGCTACTGTACGGCTGCACCACATGGAGACTAGCGAAAACGCCTAGAAAATAAATTAGATGGGAAATTTGCGTGTGGTCTTAAACAAATCGTGGAAACAACATTCCACAAGAAGAAGACTATATAGCCACTTACCCCCCCCCCCCCAATCATACAATCCATCCGGGTAAGCTAAAGAGGGCATGTTGGGAACTGCTGGAGAAACAAGTTGGGTTGTTAAAAATTTGTTAAACTCCACTTAAGAATTGAAATTGTATCACAACATACTCGTGCGAAAATAGAGTTTGAGTTTGAGTTTTGTTTAACGGCATATCAACCTCTGTGGGTCATTTAATGCCAAAAAGGTTATTTTGGATTTCAGACTTTAAGGTAGTGGTTCTATGGAGATAATTGGTTATGTTCTGTTATATTTTGTTGAAAAGGTTGCTTTTTTTAATAAAATTTAAAATGTTTTCAGGGTTTGTATTCTTGAAAGATGTCTTTCAGGTTTCTAGCTTGATAGTAATTTGCGCGGAT
>CM042158.1:76215666-76220666 GCA_023376005.1 Doryteuthis pealeii
GGCGTTCTTCTCATTATTCTTAAATATAACAATTAACACAATCCTTCATTTCATACATACATATATATACACGCGCACATAGAAAACATCCATACAGGCGCGTGGTTTAATGGTTAGAGTCGAAGGAAATGGACTCGTCCCAATAATCTTGGAAAAAAGACTGGAGGATCTGTCTAATCAGTGTGTGTGTGGGGGGGGGGTCACAGTCAAGTCTGACACAAGGTTCCAATCGACAGTCTAAACACTCCAACTGTATCACGCTCCAAAATCCAATATCCAAAATTATTTCTTTGTCCCGCTCGTCTCGACAACAAAATACTACTGCAGTCGTTCTCCCTGGTCTGTGAGAATAAGGCCTTTAAATACACCTCAATTTCAACACATCCGGGCTCCTCACTCATAATTGTCCGTGCAGCACGTGCGACACTCGTCAGCACGGCGCGACCACCTACATCCGGGCCACTATGCTATTTCTTATTTCACTGATCATCCCACAGCTCTCACATTCTGAAGGAAGCGGGTTCGACTCTAGGTCAGTCCTACACGCCAGGCAAAGCCTAACCCGCTTCCTTCGAGAATACGGCAAGTCTTCACGCCCACCACTCTCTCTCTGTCACACCGTGTTGCACGAGGTAGGTCTCCTCTCTCACTACAATCTGGATATCGGAGGAAAAATTGAGACCAAACAGACTACTGTACTACTACAATCGGCTAGAATACTCAGAAGAGTCCTGGTGACCTGACGAGACTTGTTGTCATTCAGACTCTAGTAAAATACCATCAGCTTAGCTGATGTGAAAAACTCAAAAGGAGTGAAAATAATAATAATAATAATAATAATAATAATAATAATGATGATGATGATGATGATGATGATGATGACCTACAAATGAAAAAATGAAAGTGAAAGTAGATGTGAAAGCGAAAGTGAAACAAGAGAGAATGAGTGAAGTGAAAGAAGGGAATGAAGTGATGAAGTGAAAGAAGGGAATGATGTGAGAGAAATGAAAGAAGGGAATGAAGTGAGAGAAACGAAAGAAATAACACACATTTTTAGAGAATCTATTTGATGAGCATCATTGGATAATCTTAGCATTTTCCCTTCTCCTGTTGTAGACAAGTTTTCATGTTCTTAAACTATTTATGGCAATGGCCTTCAAATGCTTTGCTCGATCTTCAGGTCTTTTGGTCTTAAAGGTATTTCCAGTTGTTTGATGTTTCAATCTATTTTGTCTTCAAGTAGCGATTGGTTAACACTGGCACATTTTTAATCTCACTCAGACACTTGTTTACTTCTACCAAATCGGGTCTTCAGGCTTTCACGGTGGAATCGATTTGGGTTTTTGTGTCATTTTTTAAATTTTCTGTCTAAATAATTCGCATTGTTCTGATTATTTTGGTTTACATGACAATTGCGTTTTCATTATTATTATTATTATTATTATTATTATTATTATTATTATTATTATTATTATACCTCTTTTCCTTCTTCGTTTTCTTTTTCTTTCCTCCTACTTCTTCTTCTTCTTCTTCTTCTTCTTCTTCTTATTATTATTATTATTATTATTATTATTATTATTATTATTATTTTACTCCTTTTGAGTTTTCACATCAGCATTAGCTGATGGTCTATCACTGGAGTCTGAGTGACAGCAAGTCTCCTCAGGCCTCCAGGACTCTTCTGAGTATTCTGGCAGATTGCAGCAGTGCAGTGTTCTGAATGGTTTCAATCCTTCCTATGATTTCCAAACATTTTCTAATTCTTTTGGGACGGTTGCAAGTGCACCAACTACAATGGTATCAACTTTCACTTTCATATTCCATAACTTTTTCAGTTCTCTGGCAAGGTCCAGATATTTGTCCATTTTTTCATTTTCCTTTAACTTCACCCTGTGATCTGCTGGAACTGCAAAATCCACCAGTTGATAAGTTCTTTCTTTTTTGTTTATCAACACTAGGTCTGGTCTTCTTTCTGGCATAAGGTGATTCCGTTTTTATTTCAAAGTCCCAGAGAATTTTTATTATTATTATTATTATTATTATTATTATTATGAATTTTTCCCATCCATGAGCTCATGGTCTTTCACTGGAGTCTGAGTGACAACGAGTCTCCTCAGGTCTTCTTCTTCTTTCTTTTTTCTTCTTTATTTCTCTCTTCTTCTTCTTCTTCTTCTTCTTCTTTCTTCTTCTTCTTCTTCTTCTTCTGCTTATTATTATTATTATTATTATTATTATTATTATTATTATTATTATTATTATTATTCGATGTTAGTACAATAGAGACTTCTTACCATCATGCTCAAATAAGGAAAGAAGCTTTCCTGTTCACTTTTTTTGTAACTTCAATGTTGACCTTTGTTTTATTGTCCTTTAGATAAGCACCACAGGTGTCTTCAACACATAGATCCAATGTGCTAGTTTTTGTTTTTATTTCTTTATATTTTTTAGACAATGGAAGAAAATACAAAGACAGTGAAATTCAATTAAAAGTTAGATATAAGCTGCAAAGTTTTTGAAACATTTACTCATTAGATAACATTCGCATCTTCAGAAGAAAAACTTGTTTCCTCAAAATTTCCACACGTACACAATATATATATATATATATATATATATATATATATATATATATATATATATATATGTATATATATGTGTGTGTGTGTGTGTGTGTGTGTAATATTGTAAAATTTGAAAAAGGATAAGTTTCATTAACGAATGATGTTTAATAAGCCTATACAGCAGTGTTTCGGTCTGTTTTAACCAACCTTCATCAAGGCTTTCGTTGGTTTAAAGAAAAATAATATAATAATTAAGTATTTATTTTTTTCCTTAAACCAATATCTTCCACTTATCTATCTATCTATCTATCTATCTATCACTTTCTCTCTCTCTCTCTCTCTCTCTCTCTCTCTCTCTATATATATATATATATATATATATATATATATATATATATATATATATATAGTGTGTGATATGGTCACTGTTTCAGCTTTTGCTGGAATGGCATACAAAAGGCAGTATTATTGGTAGAGTGCTCAATATAAAATAGAGCTGTTATATAATATGATTTGTCACCTAATAAATAGATATGTAAAACCTTTATATATTTATTTTATTATATCATATATATATATATATATATAATAATATATATATATATATATATATATATATATATATATATGACTAACTATGTAGGGATATTGGCTGCTGCGCGGAGGAGCTCTCAGAGTCGATGAATGATAGGGAAGGGATCGTCATGGAGTAAATAACAGACAGAATAAAATCCAACAAAACGTAATCAAAGTTTGAGGAACAAAAGCGCATAAAACACAAGCAACTTCACTCAATTCGTATTAGACTTAGTTTTTGAAACTTTTTTCTTTTTGCCTTGACATTAAGCTTCTCTTCTTGATCCATTTCTCTTCTTTATCCATTTCATTCCTGTGTTTCATCTGATGATTGTATTCTTAATACATTAAACTTTAAGTAATGAAACCAACATGAAGAGGTGAGATTATTCTATATATATATATATATATATATATATATATATAATCATACTAGTTCTAATTACCGTCGAATTGGTAAGACAAGGCAGTAATTAGCCGTAACTGAATTCCAAATCTATCTTGCTGCAATACCACTGCAAAATGCCAGGTTATTTATGAAGCCTGATAACATCATAGAAACCAAGCAGCCAAACAGGATTCAGGGAATGGAATCACCCAAATGCAAGAATGGACTATTCTTGATTTTAATAAGTACCAACTGTCTTGGCACGGGTTCAGTTGTGCTTAGCTAGTTGCTGTTGTTCAAACCAATAGTACAGTAACTCACTTCAACAAATAATTTTAAATAGTTTGAATGTTGATCATATTCGGTTGCATATGAAACAGCTGAGAATGTTGGGGGGGGGGATACAGCGGCCAAATTTTGTGTTAATAACTGTGAAAATAAAGACGAGGAGAATAGTCCGAAAAATCTAAATTATGTATATGTTATTTAGGAAACAAATATATGATATTTAACATATAAAGTTCTTACAGGAATAAGGCGTTCATTATTTTTGTATTCTTTTCTTTTGTTTACTAAGCTGTGTTTCGTCTGGAAGCTAGTCCACAGTTTATTTACAGTACCTGCTGTTACTAAGTGGTCACCTACTTAAATGCCGAACAGTCTCGTCGCTGATTAACTTCGGTCAACGAGCTGGACATATTGTTTTCAGCGTGACTTAACGGTAAGTCGATGAATTATCATCTTGTAGCTTAGAGCATTACATGTTGTTTTCTTAGTTCAAGTTATTACGGACATCATTTTTATAAACACAGTTTCTCCCATTTGGGAATAAGAGCACTCGAGGAAAAAGTTCTAGCCTTCTTAGTCGTAGATACTTATATAGAGAGTATAATATATATATATATATATATATATATATATATATATATATATAAATTAATTTTTGTTATTAATATTGGAGAAATGATTATAAAGTGCTCAATTATTTCTTTAAGAGCTGAATTTATTTATTTATTAAATTTTTACTTGAAGGCACTTACAACGCATGTATCGCATAAAATTCGATACTTTTTCTTATAGAAAATGAACTTGACAAGTGTAATCCCGGCAAAGGATGGCTCGGTGTGTAGAATACCGTACAGACTGTTTCGAATTTTATGCGATACATGCGTTGTAAGTGCCTTCAAGTAAAAATTTAATATATACTTTATTCAGCAACGTTTCTAAAATAAACAAACATCCAAAAATCTTATTTATTTATTTATTTAAGTCACCGATACAGAGTTCGTCTTACCAATGGTTTCAGATGTTTATCCGTCATCAGAGACGTTGACTTTTTTTTTTAAATTATAAAAATTGGACAGTTTTTAAACTCGTGCCTCGTGTGAACGTGATCCGTCATTAGTTCTTGCTTTTGCGTTCTTCATTCACCGGCGTTCCTATTTGTCGTCACTGGGTTTCGTGTTTTTATGATG
>CM042158.1:76223166-76241236 GCA_023376005.1 Doryteuthis pealeii
ATATATATATATATATATATATTATATATATATATTAATCTATCTACAAAGTATACACACACATACACACACACACATATATATATGTGTGTATGTATGTATGTGTGTGTGTGTGTGTGTGTGTGAGTTTGTGTGTGTGTGTGTGTATGTGTGTATGTATACCCTGTTGATAGATTCATATATATCTGAGTATAATTAGGTTTTCGTGTATTTAGTAGATTTGGTAGTTTAAATGAATGTTTTATGAATTCATTTAAGTTTCTCAATATTTCCTTTCAGAGGTTTTTGCTAATTTTTCTCATTTGTTTATCGGAAATGTTTTTTGCTTGTTTATAATTTTGTTTTTCATTGTTTTTCTTTGAATTAAAAATTCTTATGAGTTTGTTTTACTGTTTTAATTTCATTGAATATTTTAGATTTTATTTATCTATATTTAAATATGATTATTTAATTTCATGTTATTGCGAAACTTTCGTTTTTCTAATAATCTGTCTACTACTTCATAAATATTGATTATTTTTTTAATTCCCAGCATTTTTTCGCTAGTAATACACACACACACACACACACACACACACACACACACATATATATATATATATATATATATATATATATATATATATATATATAGTTAAGAGAAAGGAAATGAATCCGACGGTACAAGTATAGATAAAAGGATATGAAAACACACAATGCTGTTAAAATGAAAATATATAATAATTATATCATATTCATAGCTAATATTGAACAATATTTCGAAGTATGAAAATCATCTTCAGAGCTTGTTTTTACTCCGGACTCATCGAGAGAGGAGCTGAAAATAATTTCAATTCAAAACGAAAACATTGATGTTCCAAAAGGTCATGCGATCCTTTCTTCATAAGTACATCCGCCACTTGTTTATCGGTCAGCGACGAAATATTGTTCAATATTAGCTATGAATATGATATAAAATATTTTCATTTGAACAGCATTGTGTGTTTTATATCCTTTTATCTATCTATCTATCTATCTATCTATCTATCTATATATATATATATATATATATATATATAATCAATGGTAATATTATGGTTTCACACCCATAACTTAAAGTTTCATGGTAATCCAATCATCAGATGAGATCAATGGTTGAGATGTTAAAGACCAGTCGTGAAGTGGATGAGAAGAAGTTAGAAGAAAGGTTGTGTATATTACAAAATGCAAGCAATAACTTGTTAAATAAGAGAAGTGAACTCGTTTCGAAATGTAGGCATTTGGACAAATTTTTACTGTGTCACTTACCACCTGACCCTAATTGATCCCTGAATTTTCGCTCTCCTTTTATTAATTTATTTTAAAAAAAACAAATTCATCTGAACACCGCGTGCATTAACACCAATGCAAGTTTGTTTGATTATAATGTTTTTTTAAATACAAATTTAACGTCATGACATTACATCACGTGAATACAATCCACGTCACATAAACGTTAAACAAGCCACAGTTAAAAAAAAAAAAACAATTTTTAGCTTTACATTTCCCATCGCGTGAAAAACGCTTCATATAAACGCTAAAAAATTTGGTTTTTAACATCTCAACCATTTCACGGCTGGTTTTTGACATCTCAACCACTGATCTCATCTGATGATTGGATTACCAAGAAACTTTAAGTTATGAGTGTGAAACCATAATATCACCATTGATTATAAATCTGCTCTGCTTTATTAGCATTGAGCACCTTTCCATCCAAATACTTTTCTCATTTTTCATTCACTATTCATTATATATATATATATATATATATATATATATATATATATATTATAATATATATAATATATATATATTTAAAATATATGTGGGTATTCTTATTAGAGAAATGGAAATTTTCTCGAGTTTTGTCTTGTGAATAGGCATCTAACACTATGCTTTGAAGCCATTGATAACTAACGTCAATTAATTGTATATTGTATATGAATACAACTATACCCCCTTCAGCTATGAGTAAATAGTAGGGCAGACCTGGCTCTTCAACATTGGTTAGGCAACCTGTATAGAAGGAAAACTCTGAATTCAAAGCTGCTGAAATCCGCTTATAGAATTCACCATATGTCACATTCTGCTCGTGCGTAGGTGTCGGTAAATACAAGGTGGCCTCGGAATCATTGAGAGATTCTGAACTTGAATAGATTCTTTATTTTTGAAGGTACATGGCTTAATTAATTTGTTTGCAAAAAAAAAAAAATGAAAAATAATTTATTTATGAAAAATAACATCTTTTAAATGGTTTCCATAGAAGCGCGTGGTGTAATGGTTAAAGTCATGGGTAATGGACTCGTCGCCCCGAGTTCAAATCCTGGACGTGGTAATTGCATTTCGCTTAGCGCTAATACCCTTAGGAAAGGTATGAATCCTACTCTCCCTCCAGCTATGGGAAATAGTAGGGCACTCTGGGCTCTTTAACCTTGGTTAGGCAACCGGTCTAGGAGAAGGAAAACTCTGAATTCAAACCTGTTAAACTCCGCTTAAGAAATTGACCTTGTGTCACATCCTGCTCGTGCGGAGGGGTAGGTATATATATATATATATATATATATAAAGAAAATTTGAAAAAACAAGTATTCCGAAATTGGGATGAATTTAATAATCGATGTTTAAAAACATTTCGGTTACATTGAACCTTCATCAGGATGTCTCTTGGGGTGAAGAAAATGATGGATGTTTTTTATATGTGACAGGAGATGAAAATCTTTTTAGTTATGTAACTGTATTTGATCAGCGTTTTATTTTGAAAGGCAAGTCGCGATTACTCACGCGAAGGTGTCATGACGCGTGACGCCACTCGAAGAAATGCAAAAGACGAGAAAAAGTATTAATGGACTGATTATTTTTAAAACGCTGATCAAATACAGTTACATAACTAAAAAGATTTTCATCTCCTGTCACATATAAAAACATCCATTATTTTCTTCACCCAAGAGACATCCTGATGAAGGTGCAATGTAACCGAAATGTTTTAAACATCGATTATTAATTCATCCCAATTTCGGAATACTTGTTTTTTTCAAATTTTCTTTATATTGTCGGATTTAATTTCCATATTTACTCCCATATATATATATATATAATATATATATATATATATATATATATATATATATATATATATATATAAAATATTGGGGTTTTACACATATCATTATTTTACACAGTTTACTTATGTCCTTGGCGCTTTAGATACCTTAATAATCTTCATACAATGACTGGCATTTACACAGTAGCATTGCAACCAACAAAGCCTTCATCAGATGATGACTCTGGGTTCAAGCATAGTTTCGGGGCCGAAGCATCATTACCACTAACCCAGAGCGCCCCATGAGTATCTCACGATACCACCAGACTTTGTCGGTTTGATGTTACAATATAGGACTGCCATATCCACGCTGATGCGGTTAGAGCTTTCTCCTGAATCTTTTTTAAATATTTCCTCTTGTCTGGTGGAGAAAGTCCAAGTTTAGACAAAAATGCCAAGGTTGAGTTGATAATAAATCCCCGGCTTTGATGGGAAATACATCTGATATCCATCCGTTCTGACGCATTGTTCAAGTAGGTCTTCATATTTTTCCTTGATTGTGGTATTACCTTTATAGATATCTGATTTTTTTTTCAAATCATGGGGATCTTTGACAAAACATCAATATTCAGAATGTCCCAAAGGACTATCTTATAGAACATCTATCCTTGGTATGATCATTCTAAACTAAAGGCCCAGCTGCTTGTTCGCTTTCGACAAACGTTCGAATCCCCACGGATTGCAAATGGACTAGGACAATTTGTCGTTTTTCCTAACAATAAAAACTAATGTAGCCTCCTTGGGGATTGCGATCTTCCCAATTAATAAATTGACGCATCAATGTAAAACATTGTGCAGTTCGTATAGATCTCCAAGTCACGTTCGTATTTTTTTCTGATTTATTTAACTTATATATATATATATATATATATATATATATATATATATATATATATTATGGACTCTCTCGTCGATTTTCGACGCGTGAGTGTTCATCCAATGAACAACCAACTCAGTGATTTGTTTAAAGTGGTGAAGGCTTGTGTTGGGCCATCAACACTTTTTGGCACAGTCGATAGGAAAGAATTGGTGCATCAAGGGTTGCCACAAAGCAATCGACCGACCTCAGGAATTTTAAATTCAGAGTTATCTCTCTCCTAGACTGGTTACCTACCCAAGGTTGAAGGGCCAAGTCTACCCTACTATTTAACCCATAGCTGTATATATATATATATATATATATATATATATATATATATATATATTACTAATAATATTATTATTATCGGAAAAATAAAGGGTCTACCATGGTTTCGATCAAACTGAAATGATTTCTTCAGAACCCTACCTTACGTTAACTAAGTTGATGTAATTCCTTTGTTAAATTATAATAAAAAATAAAATATATTTTTCGGATAATATTATATTATGTTTTTATATAACACGTAATTAAGTTTGTTAAGTTTTTCTTTCTTAGTGAAAGAAATATATATATTATATATATATATATATATATATATATATATATAATTATATATGTGTGGTGTGTGTGTGTGTGTGTGTGTGTGTGTGTTGTGTATGTATGTTGAAAAGAAAAATAAAGGAAAGGAAGTATAGGATGAATAAAATAGGATATTTTAATTAATTTTACTTACAGGTGTTTCTGTCAGGAGTTTATCCATGTGTACATTATTCAATCTACTATTATTTTTAAATAACAAAAGGAAATGAAATAATAATAATAGAACAATGTAGAAATGATCAGCACACATAGAAATACCATAATATATATATATATATATATATATATATATATAATATATATATATATATTGAAATAAGTGTATTTTGGCAGCATTTTTTCTTTTATACAGTCCACTAAAGGTTTCGACACGAGCGCTTTCGGCAAAACAGTTTGCCATCATCATGCTACTACTCGTTCATCTCTCTCTTAAAAGAGAGAGATACCCTATAATATATATATATATATATATATAAGAAAATGGATATAATGTAACCTACTCGAGTTTCATCATCTGAATCGTCAGGGTTACATCCGCTGAATTAATCGAGTTTTCGATTAATATCAGTTGATATTAATATGGTCAATTGATATTAATCGAAAACTCGATTAATTCAGCGGATGTAACCCTGACGATTCAGATGATGAACCTCGAGTAGGTTACTTTATATCCTTTCTTAAATAAATTTTGCTCTATATTGTATTGAGCACTTTGTATTTGTTTTTTTCACGGTCT
Source organism: Doryteuthis pealeii (assembly GCA_023376005.1). Lineage (NCBI taxonomy): Eukaryota > Metazoa > Mollusca > Cephalopoda > Myopsida > Loliginidae > Doryteuthis > Doryteuthis pealeii. The sequence goes on from CM042158.1 coordinate 76,228,483, forward strand.
CAACCGCCTGGTTATGTGCGCTCCAACGATCGGACCCGTAGCCACCGGTAAGCCACTACTCATACATAAATATATATATATATAATATATATTGTGTGTATAATATATACCAATATCTTCGCATGGACAGGATTGAACACAAGGTCAAATTCTTAACCTCAGTTTAACAGGTTTAAATTCAGAGTTTTTCTTCTAGCCTTCTAGAGTGGTTATCTAGCCAAGGTTAAAGAACCCAGTCAGCTATACTTTTTACCCATAGATGGAAGGAGAGGAGTTGGATGCATACATTACCGCGAAGTGTATTAGCGCTATTTTAAATGCAAACAGCCTCGTCCAGGATTTGGACTCTGGTTGAAGAATCAATTTTCTACAACTCATCGACGAGTCCATTACCTAATCTCTCAAAACAAATCATTACACCACGTGCCTCCATAATATATATATATATATATATATATATATATATATATATATATATGTATATATATATATATAATATATATATATATATATATATATATATATATATATATATAATTATTATAATAGAAATTTGCAGAAACACACACAACCTATCAAATATCGGACATATTCTGCCAAAATAATAACTCAATGCCTGAAGAAGACAAACAGATCAGAAACACGTGTCGCAATATGTAAGATAAAAAGAATAAAACATTTTTATCTGAGAACAGAATACATTTTGCGGACCTTCTTCTTTTTAATAAAATATTAAATTTTCTCCCGTTGGAACCAGAAAACATCATTTTATATATATATATAGTTGTATAGGAAAATATTCCAGTCGTCATGGTTCACAGACCTTAACTGACAGTAGTCGTCATACACTGACCTACACTTTGTCTATCAAATTTCTACAAGGCAACAGACTGATCCCATAAAAATTCCATACCCTACAAACTAAACCCACCCTCCAATTTTCAATTCTCTATACCACACACTTAGACACTCCCATTTTTCTATGCTTTACCCAATTACTTTTTCAGTATGAAAGCAGAATGTAAAAGTATTTGTCTCAATAAATTTTGAAAATCTAAACAACCAGGTGAAATGTCGATTGATTTAAATTGCTGTATTGTTATATCCCACTTTTTCCTCTATTTCAAACAATATATATATATATATATATATATATATATATATTATATATATATACTAAACTTATTGGTAAACCCTTGCGGTAAGAAAAAAAAAACCCGGCAAATATATAAAAAATATAAAAATATCTTATCAAACTTAACCTGGGGAAAAATGAAAAAAAAAAAAAAAAAAAAAACAAGAAAAGGCTAAGAGGATCGTACCAACCGAAAATCATCTATTAATACTATAACACTTGGCGAAAAAAATAACATATAAATATATTTATATATAAATTGTAAAAATATATATATATATAAACAGCTAGGACTGTCTAAAGCTAAAATGCCCTGATGAGCTACTAAGCAAAACTATTAGTAGGTATTTCTGACTCATGAGCTATAACTTAATTATATATATATATATTGGGGGTCAATCCCTGAACTACATTTCGACCAGGGATTGACATTTTCTCGATTTGTTTAGCCTTACATTTAAACATATATGCCGCCCTAATTCATTAATTATTAACTATTAATTTTCAAAATTAGGTATGACTTCAATTAAGCACATATCCTCCAAAATTTGTCGGCTAAAAGCCATATCAAATAAACACATTGTTTGTTTACTTATTCTCTAGCATTGTTTGTTTACTTATTGTTCTAGCATCGCATGATCGTTTACGAAATTCACTTGTCATGGTTATTTTCTATAATTATAGAATTTTATACGATATCCGCATTGTAATTGCCTTCAAGCAAAATATAAATTATTATATATACTTATTCAACAATGCTTCTAAAAAAAAACTAAAACAAACAAAAATCTTATATATATATATTTCTGACTCATGAGTTATAACTCAATTATATATATATATATATATATATATAATATATATATTATATATATATATATATTGTGTGTGTGTGAAGAGAGGAAGTAAATCGACGGTATGTAATATATCAAGAAAATGAAAAAACCAGGTTTAAATGGTTAAGTGGTGAGTTTATTGGCCACGCTGCAGTGTTTCGATCTATTAAATAGATCATCTTCAGGGCATAAGATAAGAAATTATATATCACAGAATGATGAGAAAAGTGAGTGGTAATCCTCTTATTCAATCTGTTTAAAAAATTTTTTTTCATGAAGTTTGAAAAAGGAGACGGTTTTGAAAATATGACATCATATTCTATTTTAAAGGTGTGAGTATGTAGCGCTGTTAGTGTGTGTATTGAAGGAACATTGTGCAATATATTATATATGTATATATCCTTAATCAAAGATATAATGGGCTATATTGTTATCTCTAGTAAATCCGTGTCCACTATAAGTAGCAAGTAATACCCGCGCTCCAGTAAAAATGTTAATCTCTCTGTACAATACTCGGTTAGATATGAACAGTAAACAGAATATGATGAGAACAAAATTCCTTCGGTGTTTTTCAGGCATTACAATAAAAGATCAGAAAGTGATTCCAATCTCCAATAATTCATACACTCTTCCAACAATATATTTATCAATAGCATCTCTGTTTCTGCGATACTTTTACCATTCCATCTTCCCCCACCTTACACTCTCGACGCGAGATAACTTATTCTAGTCTTTTTTTTTTAGATATTATTTCTTATTCCCTTTTTTTAACTTTTCCTTCAGTGCAGTTCTTAATCTACATAAGAAACTACCGTATATATATTTGACTTGACAGCTTGACAGTCGAGGTTTCGAGTCACACACGGAGCAGTCTCCCATGTCTATAACCTTGCTGATGAGACCTAATATATTCAGGGATTGACATTTCCTCGATTAGTTTAGCCTCACATTTGAACATATATGCCGCCTAAAATTCATTAATTATTAATTAATTAATTATTAATTAATTAATTTCCAAATTAGGTACGACTTCAATTAAGCATCATATCCTCCAAAAGTTTGTTGAACTGTACAGACAATTCTTGTCGGACGAGTTTTTGGTTGCTCCTTTCTAATTTTCGGACCATCTTTTTGGTGTCGGGGTGTAACTGGTGTAACAGTCCACCAAAGTTTTCGATACGAGCGCTTTCGGCAATACAGTTTGCCATCATCAGGTAGGAAACAATTGTATGGTTTCGTGTCTCGTTTTTTAAGAAGAACGAGTAGTAGCATGATGATGGCAAAGTGTTTTGCCGAAAGCGCTCGTATCGAAACCTTTAGTGGACTGTATAAAAGAAAAAATGCTGCAAAATACACTTATTTCAATATATATATATATATATATATATTATATATATATATATATAATATATATAATATGGTATTCTTTGTGTGCTGATCATTTCTACATTGTTCTATTATTATTATTATTATTTCATTTCTTTTGTTATTTAAAAATAATAGTAGATTGAATAATGTACACATGGATAAACTCCTGACAGAAACACCTGTAAGTAAAATTAATTAAAATATCTATTTTATTCATCCTATACTTCCTTTCCTTTATTTTTCTTTCAACACACACACACACCACACACAACACACACAACACACACACACCACTAAATACAACATATATATATATATATATATATATATATATATTCTTTCACTAAGAAAGAAAAACTTAACAAACGTAATTACGTGTTATATAAAAACATAATATATATAAATTATCCGAAAAATATATTTTATTTTTTTTATAATTTAACAAAGGAATTACATCAACTTAGTTAACGTAAGGTAGGGTTCTGAAGAAATCATTTCAGTTTGATCGAAACCATGGTAGACCCTTTATTTTTCATATAATAATAATATTATTAGTATATATATATATATATATATATATATATATATATATATATACAGCTATGGTTAAATAGTAGGGTAGATTGGGCCCTTCAACCTTGGGTAGGTAACCAGTCTAGGAGAGGGATAACTCTGAATTTAAAATTCCTGAGTCGGTCGATTGCTTTGTGGCAACCCTTGATGTAACCAATTCTTTCCTATCGACTGTGCCAAAAAGTGTTGATGGCCCAACACAAGCCTTCACCACTTTAAACAAATCACTGAGTTGGTTGTTCATTGGATGAACACTCACGCGTCGAAAATCGACGAGAGAGTCCATAATATATATATATACATATATATATATATATATATATATATATATATATATATTATATATTGGTTTATTTTATTTTATTTTATTAAATAAACTTCAGAGCGAATCAAATTGGAATAATAATTAATTAGAATGATCAGACACAAGACATAGCACCACGCACACATACATAGCTTACATTTACACACACAAGCACGCGCACATCAACACTTACACACACAAACAACACACATAAGCAAGCACCCCAACCATACACATACACACACAGAATTTGGAAGCCAAGCAGAACGAATCTAGCAGCCGCTAGGAATTCAGTTCCAGTATTCTTCTGAGGATGGGAATTTCTTCCCGAAATTTGAGAAAAAATGACAGGTATACAAAAACATCATAGTTACCTTCTTTTTTTTTTACACTCGCATTGTGAAGCCTTCAAAACCAACCAACAAACCAATATAAAACAAATGTTCAAGCAAATTACAAAACCCTTTTAATATATATATATATATAATATATATATATATATATATAATATATATATAAGTTAAGTAAATCCAGAAAAAAAATACGAACGTGCTTGGAGATCTATAGAACTGCACAATGTTTTACATTGATGCGTCAATTTTTATTGGGAAATCGCAATCCCAGGAGCTACATTAGTTTTATTGTTAGGAACAACGACAATGTCCTAGTCCATTTGCAATCCGTGGGAATTAGAACGTTTGACGATAAAGCGAAAAAGCAGCTGCCTTAGTTTAGAATGAATCTGTCAAGGATAGATGTTTAATAAAATAGTCTTTGGACATTCTGAATATTGATGTTTTGTCAAAGATCCCATATTTGAAAAAAAAAAAAATCAGATATCTATAAAGGTAATACACAATCAAGGAAAAATTATGAAGACCTACGTGAACAATGGTAAAAACGATGGATATCATATGTATTTCCATCAAGTCGGATGCCGGGATTTATTACCAACTCAACCTCGCATTTTTGTCTAAACTAGGACATTCTCCACCAGACAAAGAGGAAATATTTAAAAAAGATTCAGAGAAATCTCTAACGCGCATCAGCGTGATATGCAGTCTATATTGTGACATCACCGACAAAGTCTGGTAGTATCGTGAGATACTGCTGGAGCGCTTTGGGTTAAGTGGTAATGATGCTTCGCCCGAAACTATGCTTGAACCCAGAGTCATCATCTGATGAAGGCTTTGTTGTTCAATGCTACTGTGTAAATGCAGTCATGTATGAATTATTAAGTATCTAAACGCCAAGGACATAAGTAATGTGTAATTGATATGTGAAACCCAATATAATATATATATATATATATATATAATATATATTATATATATATTATATATATATACCACCTCTCCGCACGAGCAGGATACGACACAAGGTCAATTTCTTAAGCGGAGTTTAACAGGTTTGAATTCAGAGTTTTTCCTTCTCCTAACCGGTTGCCTACCAAGGTTAAAGAGCCCAGAGTGCTTACTATTTTCCTATAGCTGGAGGGAGAGTAGGATTCATGCCTTTCCTAAGGGTATTAGCGCTAAGGAAATGCAATTACACCGTCTGGATTTAAACTCGGGGCAACGAGTCCATTACCCATGACTTTAACCATTACACCACGCGCTTCTATGGAAACCATTTAAAAGATGTTATTTTTCATAAATAAATTTTTTTTCATTTTTTTTTTGCAAACAAATACCATGTCCGCATACATGTACCTTCAAAAAAAAGAATCTATTCATGTTCAAGAATCCTCAGTGATTCTGGCCACCCTGTATTTACCGACGCCTACGCACGAGCAGAATGTGACATATGGTGAATTCTATAAGCGGATTTCAGCAGCTTTGAATTCAGAGTTTTCCTTCTATACAGGTTGCCTTAACCAATGTTGAAGAGGCCAAGTCTGCCCTACTATTTACTAAGCTGGAGGGAGTATAGTTGTATTCATATACAATATAAATTAATTAACGTTAGTTATCAATGGTTTCAAAGCATAGTGTTAGATGCCTATTCACAAGACAAAACTCGATAAATTTCCATTTCTCTATTAAGAATACCCACATATATTTAAATATATTATATATATAATATATATATATATATATATATATATATATATATATATAATGAATAGTGAATGAAAAATGAGAAAAGTATTTGGATGGAAAGGTGCTCAATGCTAATAAAACAGAGCAGATTATAATCAATGGTATATTAGGTTCCACACTCATAATTTAAGTTTCTGGTAATCCAATCATCAGATGAGATCAATGGTTGAATGTTAAAAACCAGCGTGAAATGGTTGAGATGTTAAAAACCAAATTTTTTAGCGTTTATATGAAGCGTTTTCACGCATGGGAAATGTAAAGCTAAAAATTGTTTTTTTTTAAAACTGTGGCTTGTTTAACGTTTATGTGACGTGGATTGTGTTCACGTGATGTAATGTCATGACGTTAAATTTGTAATTAAAAAAACATTATAATCAAACAAACTTGCATTGGTGTTAATGCACGCGGTGTTCAGATGAATTTTTTTTTTAAAATAAATTAATAAAAGGAGAGCGAAAATTCAAAGGATCAATTAGGGTCAGGTGGTAAGTGACACAGTAAAAATTGTTCAATATGCCTACATTTCGAAACGAGTTCACTTCTCTTATTTAACAAGTATTGCTTGCATTTTGTAATATACACAACTTTTTCTTCTAACTTCTTATCATTTCACGACTGGTTTTACATTCTCAACCATTGATCTCATCTGATGATTGGATTACCATGAACTTTAAGTTATGAGTGAAACCATAACTATTACCATTGTTATATATATATATATATATATAATATATGATAGATAGATAGATAGATAGATAGATAGATAAAAGGATATAAAACACACAATGCTGTTCAAATTAAAAATTTTATATCATATTCATAGCTAATATTGAACAATATTTTCGTCGCTGACCGAAAACAAGTGGCGGATGTACTTATGAAGAAGAGGTCGCATGACCTTTTGGAACATCAATGTTTTCGTTTTGAATTGAAATTATTTTCAGCTCCTCTCTCGATGAGTCCGGAGTAAAAACAAGCTCTGAAGATGATTTTTCATACTTCGAAATATTGTTCAATATTAGCTATGAATATGATATAATTATTATATATTTTCATTTTAACAGCATTGTGTGTTTTCATATCTTTTTATCTATACTTGTACCGTCGGATTCATTTCCTTTCTTCTTAACTTATATATATATATATATATATATATATATATATAATGTGTGCGTGTGTGTGGTGTGTGTGTGTGGTGTGTTGTATGTATTACTAGCGAAAAAATGCTGGGAATTAAAATAATAATCAATATTTATGAAGTAGTAGACAGATTATTAGAAAAACGAAAGTTTCGCAATAACATGAAATTAAATAATCATATTTAAATATAGATAAATAAAATCTAAAATATTCAATGAAATTAAAACAGAAAACAAACTCATAAGAATTTTTAATTCAAAGAAAAACAATGAAAAACAAAATATAAACAAGCAAAAAACATTTCCGATAAAAAAATGAGAAAAATTAGCAAAAACCTCTGAAAGGAAATATTGAGAAACTTAAATGAATTCATAAACATTCATTTAACTACCAAATCCTAACATACACGAAAAACCTAATTATACTCAGATATATATGAATCTATCAACAGGGTATAACTACACACACACACACACACACACACACACACCACCACACACATACATACATACACACATATATATATGTGTGTGTGTATGTGTGTGTGTATACTTTGTAGATAGATTAATATATATATATATATATATATATATATATATATATATATATATATAAATAAAGGAAGTTTGGTATGTACGTGTCGACTTATAACTCCGAAAGAAACGTCACTCACATTTGAAATCTTGCATACGCCATGATAACTTCTAACTAAGAAACACACAAATTTGGCTTTTTATTTTTACAAGCGATATTTTTACTAAAAATAATTCAATAATTAAAAGGTAAATTTTAAAATATTGTATACAGACCCCTCCGACACCACCAAATCCACTCCTGTCGACGTGAGTTGAGTTTTGAACTTCCAAGACAGAAAAATAATCCGGTCATGGACCGGGTACTTTTGCCTAGTATATATATATATATATATATATATATATATATATATATATATATATGAGGTAGAATATGAGGAAGAAAGAAACAAAACTCAGACAAAAAGGTGTAGTATATTTCGCTGGAGAATTGAACTCGGCTTCTTCAGCTTTTATTGAATATCAGGATCATACATATGTTTTATAGAAGGGAGTGGTAGGTAGTTGGGTACATTTTGTGTAAGGGAAATATTTGAGGGAAAAAACAGTCAAATCTTTCCCTCACACGAAGCTTACCCACCTACCGACTTCCCCCTTCTATAAAACACTTGTATGATCTGAGTAATTCAATAAAGCAGAAGAAGCTGAGTTCAAAACTCCAGCGAAATATACTACACACTTTTGTTTCTGAGTTTTTCTTTCATCTCATTGTATTCTACCTCATATTATATATATATATATATATATATATATATATATATATTATACTAGCAAAGTACCCGTCCATGAACCGGATTATTTTTTCCTGTCTATGGAAAGTTCAAAACTCAACTCACGTCGACAGAAGTGGATTTGGTGGTGTCGGAGGGGTCTGTATACAATTTTTAAAATTCCTTTTTAATTATGAAATTATATTGATTTAGTAAAAATTCGGCTTAGTAAAAATAAAAAAGCCAAATTTTGTGTGTTTCTTAGTTTAGAAGTGTATCATGGCCGTATGCAAGATTTCAAATGTGAGTGACGTTTCCTTTCGGAGTTATAAGTCGACACGTAACATAGCCAAACTTCCTTTATATATATATATAATATATATATATATATATATAATAATATATATTATATTAATCTATCTACACAAGTATACACACTACACAAGTTAACACACACACTATATATATGTGTGTATGTATGTATGTGTATGTGTGTGTGTGTGTGTGTGTGTTGTGTGTGTGTGTGTGTATGTATACCTGTTGATAGATTCATATATATCTGAGTATATTAGGTTTTGTGTTTTAAGTAGATTTGGTTAGTCTAAATGAATGTTTATGATTCATTTAAGTTTCTCAATATTTCCTTTCCAGAGTTTTTGCGCTAATTTTTCAATTTTTTTAATTCGAAATGGTTTTTTGCTTGTTTATAATTTTGTTTTTCATTGTTTTTTCTTTGAATTAAAAATTCTTATGAGTTTGTTTTGCTGTTTTAATTTCATATGAATATTTAGATTTTATTTATACTATATTTAAATATGATTATTTTAATTTCATGTTATTGGCGAAACTTTCGTTTTTCTAATAATCTGTCTACTACTTCATAAATATTGATTATTATTTTAATTCCCAGCAATTTTTTCGCTAGTAATACATACACACTGACACACACACACACACACACATACACGCACACATATATAATATATATATATATATAATATATAAAGTTAAGAGAAAGGAAATGAATCCGACGGTAACAAGTATAGATAAAAGATATGAAAACACACAATGCTGTTAAAATGAAATTATATAATTATATCATATTCATAGCTAATATTGACAATATTTCCGAAGTATGAAAATCATCTTCAAGGAGCTTGTTTTTTACTCCGGACTCATAAGAGAAGAGGAGCTGAAAATAATTTCAATTCAAACGAAAACATTGATGTTCCAAAAGGAATCGACCCTTCTTTCATAGTAATCCGCCACTTGTTTCTCGGTCAGCAACGAAATATTGTTCATATTAGCTATGATATGATATAAAATCTTTTAATTTGAACAGCCATTGTGTGTTTTTCATATCCTTTTATCTATCTATTATCTATCTATCTATCTAGATCTATATATATATACTATATATATATATATATCAATGGTAATAGTAATGGTTTCATACTCATAACTTAAAGTTTCAATGGTAATTCAATCATCAGATGAGATCAATGGTTGAGATGTTAAAAACCTAGTCGTGAAATGTGAATAAGAAGTTAGAGAAAAGTTTGTGTATATTACAAAATGCAAGCAAAACTTGTTAAATAAGAGAGTGAACTCGTTTCGAAATGTAGGCAATTGAACACAATTTTTTTACTGTGTCATTCTTACCACCTGACCCTAATTGATCTTTGAATTTTTCGCTCTCCTTTATTTATTTATTATAAAAAATTCATCTGAACACCGCGTGCATTAACACGCAATGCAAGTTTGGTTTGATTATAATGTTTTTTAAATACAATTAACGTCAATGACATTACACATCACGTGAACACATCCAGTCACATAACGTTATAACAAAGCCACAGTTTTAAAAAAAAAAACAATTGTTTAGCTTACATTTCCCATGGCGTGATAAACGCTTCAAATATAAACGCTAAAAATTTGGTTTTTTAAACATCTCAACCATTTCACGACTGTTTTTAACATATCAACCATTGATCTCATCTGATGATTGGTTACCATGAAACTTAAATTATAGTGTGGAACCAAATATTACCATTGATTATAAATCTGCTTGTTTATTAGCATTGAGCACCTTTCATCCAAATACTTTTCTCATTTTTCATTCACTATTCATTATATATATATATTATATATATATATATATATATATTTATAATATATTTTAAAATATATGTTGGTATTTCTTAATAGAGAAAATGGAAATTTTATCGAGTTTTGTCTTGTGAATAGGCATCTAACACTATGCTTTGGAAACGCATTGATAAGTAACGTTAATTAATTGTATATTGTAATTATGAATTACAACTATACTCCTCCGCTATTGAGTAAAATAGTAGGGCAGACTTGGCTCTTCAAACATTGGTAAGCGCAACCTGTATAGAAGGAAACCTCTGAATTCAAAGCTGCTGAATCCGCTTATAGAATTCCACCAATATGTCACATTCTGCTCGTGCCGTAGGCGTCGGTAATAAGGTGGCCAAGAAATCAACTGAGGGATTTTGAAATGAATAGATTCTTATTTTTGAAGACAAATGTATGAAACGAAAAGAAAAAAAAAAACATGGTGAAAAATTGTTTTTTTTTGCAAAAAAAAAAATGAAAAAGAATTTATTTATGAAAAATAACATCTTTTAAATGGTTCCATAGAAGCGCGTGGTTGTAAATGGTTAAAGTCATGGTAAATGGACTGCGTTGCCCCAGTTTAAATCCAGGACGTGGTAATTGCTTTCACTTGAGCGCTAATACCCTTAGGAGAAGGCATGAATCCTACTCTCGCCTCCAGCTATTAGGAAAATAGTAAGGCACTCTGGGCTCTTTACCTTGGTTAGGCAACCGGTATAAGGAGAAGGAAAACTCTGAATTCAAACCTGTTACTCCGCTTAGAATTTGACCTTGTGTCCGTATCCGCTCGTGCGGAGAGGTTGGTATATATATTATATATATATATATATATATATTATATATATATATATATATATACTATATATATATATGGGGGTTTCCAACTCATCATTATTTTACACAGTTTACTTATGTCCTTGGCGCTTTAGATACCTAAATAAATCTTCCATACAATGACTGCTATTTACACGTAGCATGCAACCAACAAAGCCTTCTCAGATGATGACTCTGGGTTCAAGCATAGTTTCGGGGCCGAACATCATTACCACTAACCCAAAGCGCTCCAGCAGTAATCTCACGATACTACCAGACTTTGTCGTTTGATGTCACACATATAGGACTGCAATATCCACGCTGATGCGGTTAGAGATTCTCTGAATCTTTTTAATATTTCTCTTTCCTGGTGGAGAATGTCCAAGTTTAGCAAAAATGCCGAGGTTGAAGTTGGGTAAAATCCCGGCATCCGACTTTGATGGAAATACATATGATATCCTCCGTTTGTTACGCATTGTTTCACGTAGGTCTTCATATTTTTCTTTGATTGTGTATTACCTTTATAGATATCTGATTTTTTTTTTTCAATCAGGGGTCTTTGACAAAACATCATATCAGAATGTCCCAAAGGATTTCTTATAGAACAATCTAATCCTTGACATGATATTCTAAACTAAAGGCCGCAGCTGCTTTTTTGCTTTCGTCAAACGTTTCTAAATTCGCCCACCGGGGAAAATTGCAAATGGAATAGGACAATTTGTCGTGTTTAAACAATAAAACTAATGTAGCCTCCTTGGGGTTAATTATGCGATCTTCCAATTATAAATTGACGCATCAAATGTAAAAGCTTGGCAGTTCGTATAGATCTCCAAGTCAGTTCAGTAATTTTTTTTTCTGATTTACTTAACTTATATATAATATATATATATATATATATATATATATATATATATATATAAAGGGTTTTGTTAATTTGCTTGAGAGCATTGTGTTTATATTTGGTTTGTTTGGTTGGTTTTGAAGGCTGTCACAATGCGAGTGTAAAGAAAAAGAAGGTAACTATGATGTTTTTTAACTCAT
>CM042158.1:76241246-76281246 GCA_023376005.1 Doryteuthis pealeii
AAGAGAGATATTTCTCAAATATTTCGGGAAGAAATTCCCATCCTCAGAAGAATACTGGAACTGAAGTTGTCCTAGCGGCTGCTAGATTCGTTCTGTCTTGGTTCTTCCAAATTCTGTGTGTGTATGTGTATGGTTGGGGTGCTTGCTTATGTGTGTGTTTGTGTGTGTAAGTGTGTGTGTGCGCGTGCTTGTGTGTGTAAATGTAAGCGTATGTATGTGTGCGTGGTGCTTATGTCTGTGTGTCTGATCATTTCTTTTTTTTATTTTAATTTATTATTCCAGATTTGATTCGCCTCTAAGCAAGGTTTTATTTAATAAAATAAAATAAAATAAAACCAATATATATATATAATATATATATATATATATATATATTATATATATATGTATATATATATATTATGGACTCTCTCGTCGATTTTCGACGCATGAGTGTTCATCCAATGAACAACCAACTCAGTGATTTGTTTAAAGTGGTGAAGGCTTGTGTTGGGCCATCAACACTTTTTGGCACAGTCGATAGGAAAGAATTGGTACATCAAGGGTTGCCACAAACCCAATCGACCGACTTCAGGAATTTTAAAATTCAGAGTTATCCCTCTCCTAGACTGGTTACCTACCCAAGGTTGAAGGGCCCAATCTACCCTACTATTTAACCCATAGCTGTATATATATATATATATATATATATTATATTATATATATAATACTAATAATATTATTATTATATGAAAAATAAAGGGTCTACCATGGTTTCGATCAAACTGAAATGATTTCTTCAGAACCCTACCTTACGTTAACTAAGTTGATGTAATTCCTTTGTTAAATATAAACAAAAAATAAAATATATTTTTCGGATAATATTATATATATTATGTTTTTTATAACACGTAATTACGTTTGTTAAGTTTTTCTTTCTTAGTGAAAGAAATATATATATATATATATTATATATATATATGTGGTGTGTGTGTGTGTGTGTGTGTGTGTGTGTGTGTGTGTGTGTGTGTGTGTGTTTGAAAAGAAAAATAAAGGAAAGGAAGTATAGGATGAAATAAATAGGATATTTTAATTAATTTTACTTACAGGTGTTTCTGTCAGGAGTTTATCCATGTGTACATTATTCAATCTACTATTATTTTTAAATAACAAAGGAAATGAAATAAATAATAATAATAATAGAACAATGTAGAAATGATCAGCACACAAGAGATACCATATAATATATATATATATATATATATATATATATATATATATATATATATATATATTGAAATAAGTGTATTTTGGCAGCATTTTTTCTTTTATACAGTCCACTAAAGGTTTCGATACGAGCGCTTTCGGCAAAACACTTTGCCATCATCATGCTACTACTCGTTCTTCTTAAAAAACGAGACACGAAACCATACAATTGTTTCCTACCTGATGATGGCAAACTGTATTGCCGAAAGCGCTCGTATCGAAAACTTTGGTGGACTGTTACACCAGTTACACCCCGACACCAAAAAGATGGTCCGAAAATTAGAAAGGAGCAACCAAAAACTCGTCCGACAAGAATTGTCTGTACAGTTCAACAAAACTTTTGGAGGATATGTGCTTAATTGAAGTCGTACCTAATTTGGAAATTAATTAATTAATAATTAATTAATTAATAATTAATGAATTTTAGGCGGGCATATATGTTCAAATGTGAGGCTAAACTAATCGAGGAAATGTCAATCCCTGAATATATTAGGTCTCATCAGCAAGGTTATAGACATGGGAGACTGCTCCGTGTGTGACTCGAAACCTCGACTGTCAAGCTGTCAAGTCAAATATATATACGGTAGTTTCTTATGTAGATTAAGAACTGCACTGAAGGAAAAGTTAAAAAAGGGAATAAGAAATAATATCTAAAAAAAACATAGAATAAGTTATCTCGCGTCGAGAGTGTAAGGTGTGGGGGAAGATGGAATGGTAAAAGTATCGCAGAAACAGAGATGCTATTGATAAATATATTGTTGGAAGAGTGTATGAATTATTGGAGATTGGAATCACTTTCTGATCTTTTATTGTAATGCCTGAAAACACCGAAGGAATTTTGTTCTCATCATATTCTGTCTACTGTTCATATCTAACCGAGTATTGTACAGAGAGATTAACTATTTTTACTGGAGCCGGGTATTACTTGCTACTTATAGTGGACACGGATTTACTAGAGATAACAATATAGGCTCATTATATCTTTGATTAAGGATATATACATATATATATATATGCACAATGTTTCCTTCAATACACACACTAACAGCGCTACATACTCACACCTTAAAATAGAATATTTGATGTCATATTTCAAAACCGTCTCCTTTTTTCAAACTTCAGAAAAAAATTTTTTAAACAGATTGAATAAGAAGGATTACCACTCACTTTTCTCATCATTCTTGTGATATATAATTTCTTATCTTATGCCCTGAAGATGATCTATTTATAGATCGAAACACTGCAGCGTCGGCCAATAAACTCACCACTTAAACCCATTTAAACCTGTGTTTTTTTTCATTTTTCTTGATATATTACATACCGTCGGATTTACTTCCTCTCTTCACACACACACATATATATAATATATATATATATATATATATATATATATATATATATATATATATATAATTGAGTTATAACTCATGAGTCAGAAATATATATATATAAGATTTTTGTTTGTTTTAGTTTGTTTTTTAGAAGCATTGTTGAATAAAGTATATATAATAATTTATATTTTTGCTTGAAGGCAATTACAATGCGGATATCGTATAAAATTCTATAATTATAGAAAATAACCATGACAAGTGAATTTCGTAAACGATCATGCGATGCTAGAACAATAAGTAAACAAACAATGCTAGAGAATAAGTAAACAAACAATGTGTTTATTTGATATGGCTTTTAGCCGACAAATTTTGGAGGATATGTGCTTAATTGAAGTCATACCTAATTTTGAAAATTAATTAGTTAATAATTAATGAATTTAGGCGGGCATATATGTTTAAATGTAAGGCTAAACAAATCGAGAAAATGTCAATCCCTGGTCGAAATGTAGATTCAGGGATTGACCCCCAATATATATATATATAATTAAGTTATAGCTCATGAGTCAGAAATACCTACTAATAGTTTTGCTTAGTAGCTCATCAGGGCATTTTAGCTTTAGACAGTCCTAGCTGTTTATATATATATATATTTTATACAATTTATATATAAATATATTTATATGTTATTTTTTTCGCCAAGTGTTATAGTATTAATAGATGATTTTCGGTTGGTACGATCCTCTTAGCCTTTTCTTGTTTTTTTTTTTTTTTTTTTTTTTTTCATTTTTCCCCAGGTTAAGTTTGATAAGATATTTTTATATTTTTATATATTTGCCGGGTTTTTTTTTTCTTACCGCAAGGGTTTACCAATAAGTTTAGTATATATATATATATATTATATATATATATATATATATATAATATGGTTGAAATAGAGGAAAAAGTGGATATAACAATACAGCAATTTAAATCAATCGACATTTCACCTGGTTGTTTAGATTTTCAAAATTTATTGAGACAAATACTTTTACATTCTGCTTTCATACTGAAAAAGTAATTGGGTAAAGCATAGAAAAATGGGAGTGTCTAAGTGTGTGGTATAGAGAATTGAAAATTGGAGGGGTGGGTTTAGTTTGTAGGGTATGGAATTTTTATGGGATCAGTCTGTTGCCTTTGTAGAAATTTGATAGACAAAGTGTAGGTCAGTGTATGACGACTACTGTCAGTTAAGGTCTGTGAACCATGACGACTGGAATATTTTCCTATACAACATATATATATATATAAAATGATGTTCTGGTTCCAACGGGAGAAAATTTAATATTTTATTAAAAAGAAGAAGGTCCGCAAAATGTATTCTGTTCTCAGATAAAAATGTTTTATTCTTTTTATCTTACATATGCGACACGTGTTTCTGATCTGTTGTCTTCTTCAGGCATTGAGTTATTATTTTGGCAGAATATGTCCGATATTTGATAGGTTGTGTGTGTTTCTGCAAATTTTCTATTATAATAATTATATATATATATATATATATATATATATATATATATATATATATATATATATATAATATATATATATATATATATATAATATATATATATATATATATGGAGGCACGTGGTGTAATGATTTGTTTTTGAGAGATTAGGTAATGGACTCGTCGATGAGTTGTAGAAAATTGATTCTTCAACCAGAGTCCAAATCCTGGACGAGGCTGTTTGCATTTAAAATAGCGCTAATACACTTCGGTAATGTATGCATCCAACTCCTCTCCTTCCATCTATGGGTAAAAAGTATAGCTGACTGGGTTCTTTAACCTTGGCTAGATAACCACTCTAGAAGGCTAGAAGAAAAACTCTGAATTTAAACCTGTTAAACTGAGGTTAAGAATTTGACCTTGTGTCACATCCTGTCCATGCGAAGATATTGGTATATATATACACACAAATATATATATATATATATATATTTATGTATGAGTAGTGGCTTACCGGTGGCTACGGGTCCGATCGTTGGGAGCGCACATAATCCAGGGGTTGAGACCGTGAAAAAACAAATACAAAGTGCTCAATACAATATAGAGCAAAATTTATTTAAGAAAAGGATATAAAGTAACCTACTCGAGTTCATCATCTGAATCGTCAGGGTTACATCCGCTGAATTAATCGAGTTTTCGATTAATATCAATTGACCATATTAATATCAACTGATATTAATCGAAAACTCGATTAATTCAGCGGATGTAACCCTGACGATTCAGATGATGAAACTCGAGTAGGTTACATTATATCCATTTCTTATATATATATATATATATATATATATAGGGTAAACTATAGACGCGTGTTTCGAGGTATCACCTCTCATCAGTATAGTTATACAATTTTTAGCAGCTGCCTCTGGCCGGGTTCGAGACCCGAACGAACTTACGCTCGCCGAATCTCTTACCCACACAGCCACAGTCAGCCGCCAAGTATAGCAGGCTATCTAATCGCTACATTCTTAAGCGGAAATAAACTTCACCTAGAGTTCTCAAACTTTGTAAACAAAGTGAGATTTAGCTGAGCGCCGAATACGGTGAATTTGCTATTATATACCTCCTAAATAAAGTGCTCAACCGAAAATTGGGAGCGTGTAATAGGGTAAACTATAGACACGTGTTTCGAGGTATCACCTCTCATCAGTATAGTTATACGATTTTTAGCAGTGTGTGTGTGTGTGTGTGAGCGTAGACATGAAAGTAATAGATTGGTAACTGTAGATTCTCCTATGACATCCTCAAATCTCTTGGTCTGAGTAACGCATAGGTGAGAAATTGACAGTTACCAAGCGCCGATGATTTTGTCTCTACGCTATTCTAACTTGAATATATATGCTCTTTTAATTATACCGTGCAACGTAATGTGCAAATACGTTCAGTTCGTGCGCCACATTTGGATTCCGTTTTCTTTTCTTTTCCCTTACATACATTATATCCAAGTGGTTGAAGCCGAATGCTGCTGTGATTATTATATCACAATGGATTGTAAAAACATATTTATGAGAAATGGATAAAGCATTTTTTTCAATTCCATTTTGGAGAAAGCTAATTGTGTTTAGGAAAGCAATGTTGCAAAAGGAAGTACTTGGCTTCGAATCGAACTCGGTACAGCACAAAAGTGGTGCAAATGATGGGAAATGAAAAAAAGGGGATGAATAAAAGAACTTGCATTAAGGGCATTAACCAATTTTTTCCACCGTTCAATATATTTTTATAATGCAAGAATAACACAATATATATATATATATATATATAATATATATAAAGTAAAAAGAAAGGAAATTAATCCGACAATATGAGTATATATATATATATAAAGATAAATCTAATGAGTAAGACGAACCTACTATTAGTTTCGCTTAATGCTCTTCAGGGCTAAGATCTTAGCCCTGAAGAGCATTAAGCGAAACTAATAGTAGGTTTATCTGACTCATTAGATTTATCTTTATTATTTGCTCTACTTAGGTATTGGGCACTTTTTACTTATTAGCTATTCTCCTAGCGTTTATATGAATATATATATATATCTTATATACATATATATACATATAAATTGTTTTTTCTTTTGGCCAAAATATTGTACCAATAGATTATTTTTTGTTGGTACGACTATCTTGGTCTTTTCTTTTTTTCAAAAAATGTTTTTCTCCCCGGTTGATGTTTGGTAGTATATTTTTACAATCAAACTATTTGCTGGGTTTTTTCTCACCGCAAGGATTTACCAACACACTTGTATATTATATATATATATATATATATATATATATATATATATGTGAGATTAAGTAAACAAACAAATGTGTTTATTTTTATATGGCTTTAAGCCGACAATTTTTGGAGGATATATGCTTAATTGAAGTCATACCTAATTTTGAAAATTAATTAGTTGATAATTAATGAATTTTACGCGGGAATATATGTTCAAATGTAAGGCTAAACGAATCGAGAAAATGTCAATCCCTGAATGTACATTTCGACCTTGCTGATGATACCTAATAGGTCAAAATGTACATTCGGGAATTGACATTTTCTCGATTCGTTTAGCCTTACGTTTGAACATATATGCCCGCGTAAAATTCATTAATTATTAACTAATTAATTTTCAAAATTAGGTACGACTTCAATTAAGCACATATCCTTCAAATATATATATATATATATATATATATATATATATATATATATACATATATTTAGGAGATTATGTGCTTAATTGAAGTCATACCTAATTTGTAAATTATTTAGTTATAATTAAATGAATTAGGCGTGCATATCGGTTTAAATGTAAGGCGTAAACAAATCGACAAAAAGTCAATCTCTATATGTACATTTCAGCCTATTAGGCCTCATCAGCAGCATTATAGACAGGGCAGTGATTGATGTAATGGTTAGAGTCCCCGTCTGTCAGGCTGACAGGCAAGGTTCGAATTACGCACGGAGCACTGCTATATAACAATCAGTAAGTTCCAATTCTGAAGCTCTGTTATATTGTTTACCGTATTTCTTTGACTTCCTCTTCATAATTGACCATAAATCTTCGATCGGATTCAGATCAGCACTTGATGATTCCATTCCTTTATCCTCTAAGTCGTAAATATTTTATATTCAAAGAATTCGCGGGGATTCTTAGTGGTCTGACTAAATTAATCAATTATCATCATTGGAAATCCGGAAATGGTTTATTTCTTCTTTGTACAGGAATATAAATAATTAAGTCAACGCGCAGTTCTCCAACAGTATGAGTAGCAACTCGATTAGTAGTGACTGAACTACGAACACTACTATGTAACTAGACTAACCTCGCGTATATGTTTTTCGTTGGACGAGTTCAACTTTCTTTTGGGAGAAATATTCTCCCTTACAACAGTAAGATACACAAGAAGGGGCATTTTTTGTATAAATGCACACTTCACTTTGAAATTGTGTTATATACCCTACATATGGAAATACGATGAGGAAATTAATCCGACAATATGTGAAGAAAATATTTTCAAAAAATATAACAAACGCAGGATGTTACGATCAGAGGAAACAATTTTATGTGTCTATACTTAAGTGTTTCGGTATTAATCCATCATCAGGACACTGTTATAGAAATTTTTGTGAGGGAGAAAAATGAAAAATGTTAAGTGTATAGTGAATGGGTGAATATAATGTTATTAACGGTTAATTTTTATATGTGCGTTTGTTTATGAAAGCGGATGACGTGATCATAGCATGTGAAAAAATGGAAAATGAAGATCATAGGATGACGCATGCAGAACGTGAATAGGCCGAAAAATAGTTTTTGAAAATATTTCCTTCACATACTCTTCCTATGAATATTAATGGGTATGTTTTAACCCTCCTAGTCATCATCATCATCATCATAATCATCAACATCAGGTCGCGCTATTAGCACAAATATCCATGACAATCTCTCTCCAACCGTTCCTATCACTCATTATTTTCGGGAGGTTCTCTACGCAGCGTCCAGTATCAGCACAGACCTGGTCAATGTACGTTTTTTCTAGCCGGCCCACATTGGCCGGCCCATGTGCTGGTTTCCACAGGAGGACGTATCTTATGAGTTTGTTCTTGATTTCTCCAGCAGTGTCTTGCATGTTTTGTTCATCTTACTCGGGTGGTTTGGGTGATATGTGGTCGGTTATCGCACAGCTGTTTTCCCGTGATGTGTTGTTTCTATGTTTTATTTAGGATCGCAAATCGAGTGTATTACGCTGACTGAGTAGTCTTATACTACTAGCTGTGGTGTATTTTGTTTACGCCACTGACGAGTATTGGAATTTGTTAATGTTATAAATATTCCATTTCATTTCCAAACTCGTTTTTTTCTCTCCTTTAATAACATTTGTTAGGTTGTAACAAACTGTGAGATGGTGGCCATGTAAAGAATGCATTATCCATAAAATCGCAATAATTAGTTGTTGGTTTTTTTTTTGGTTTTTTACTTATATATAAAATATTGTTGTTTTTTTTTACTTACATGTAAATTGTTTTTACTTATCTGCATTAATTATTAAGCATTTTTGTTTAAACTTGGACTTTCTCTACCAGACAAGAGGAAATACTTAAAAAAGATTCAGGAGAAAGCTCTAACCGCATCAGCGTGGATATGGCAGTCCTATATTGTGACATCAAACCGACAAAGTCTGGTGGTATCGTGAGATACTGCTGGGGCGCTTTGGTTAGTGGTAATGATGCTTCGGCCCCGAAACCATGCCTGAACCCAGAGTCATCATCTGATGAAGGCTTTGTTGGTTGCAATGCTACTGAGTAAATAGCAATCATTGTATGAAGATTATTAGTAAGATTTTTCTTTTTCTCATTTATTCATTAATTTTTCTATTGCATTGAATTACAATGGAATCCATTTTAATAAGATTTAAAATAGAAAGATTTTGAAGAGCACAACATTTTGGAACAAATTAACTTTACTACCATAGACCACCATGTATACTGCATATGCATGATATATTATAATGAGAAATGTGAAAAACCGAGATACTTTTGAATGAAAATTAAATCAGATATATTTTTGAAACATTTTGAAGGTCTCTACTGTCGTAAAACAAAACAAATATCTCAGTGGAGTGGAGTGAATATGATGTTTTATCTTATTCATTTAATTTTGTTTTTTTGTTTTTTCATGACATATTTCAGACAGAGGCATCCCATCATGTGTTATATAATTGGCGAGAGATGGACAGAGTATGAGAGAAGATGAAGAGATTTGATTCTTACTTATTCACTGCTTATTAACTCGTCAACCGACCATTTTTTTACAGGGTTGATTCTGTGGATGAGTTTCCCCAGGTTGATTCTACTTCTAGTTGTTTTGTTCGGGAT
Organism: Doryteuthis pealeii; assembly: GCA_023376005.1. Taxonomy (NCBI): domain Eukaryota; kingdom Metazoa; phylum Mollusca; class Cephalopoda; order Myopsida; family Loliginidae; genus Doryteuthis; species Doryteuthis pealeii. Next base: position 76,250,718 of record CM042158.1, read on the forward strand.
GGTCATCTCTGGTATAAATTATTTAACAAGACCTTGCTGTTTTCTTTATACCTTTTATAAGAGGTTCACAGAGTGTTAACTCTGGTTCTTATAAAGCATTAGGTTACTTAAAGAAAAAGTACCCAATGCGGAATACTTCTGTTAGGAAAACAACAAACGCGTTAGTTAAATTTATATAACTTTATTATAACATATTAGGGGAACAAAGTTGCCCAGGCTATTTAATGTCACAAGTGTCCAAACATAGACAATAGTGTTAATAGACAAAGTGGTAACCACTTACTGTAAGTAGGGGCTGTGGCGTCTGGTATGCACCATATGTGTCTGTTGGAGAGAGATGACAAGCACGTCCAGGCTTGTTCAGTGCATCGGAAGAAGAGCGTTCTCTCATTGCGTTCCTGTGTCACGTGACCAAAATAGCGTCTCTTGGCACGGAAGATTCACCAAAACCCTCAGACAAGGGAGACTGCCCTTACATTTTTATTAAAACAACCCCCGCCCAACACTGCGCGGTGAGTAGCGACTCTTGCGAGAACATCCTCTCTCATTGAATAACTGATCTCAACTAACTAAAATCTTAAAACTGCCCCACGCTTCTAATCGAGCGCTGGAGAGAACGTCTTTTCTTAGTGAGTAACTGATCGCAACTAACTAAAAACTTAAAACTGCCACACGCTTCTAATCGAGCACTTGAAAGAATATCCCCTCTTAGTGAGTATCTGGTCACAACTAACTAAACAACTGTTTAGTTTAATTCCTTCAGCAATTTTGTATAGTCCATTAATGGTCTAATAATTTCCGACAATTCAAGCCGATATCATCGCACTACCGATTCTTTGTTGCCTTCTCTTAGACCCAGGGGTGTATGAATTGGATAAAATCCGTCCTTTGGCCCATCCTTCGGTCCATCCTTTAGTTCCATTAAATGTCACTTGAGATTCGGTCGTAAAAATTACTTTAGAAAAGCCAATTTTCAGGAATTCGTGTTCCAATTTTGGCGCTTGCAATGTTGGCATTCAATATTTGCTTCAGAGAGAGAGAGAGAGAGAGAGAGAGAGAGAGAGAGAGAAGAGAGAGAGAGAGAGAGAGAGAGAGAGAGAGAGGGGGGACAGAGAGAGGAGAGAGAGGGGGAGGGATTGCCTTGGAGATTCTTTTACGTTTCCTAATTCACAAAGAATTCTACAATTTGATTCAACCTTCTTGAATCGCTCCATTCTGAGTGCTGGTCAAAAGTGGTTGTTTCAAAATCACTCACCTTTGTTTACGTTTATCTCGAGGCAGCAAGTTCTTAAATCCTTTTCCTTTGTTTTGATTTCTGAACTTAGTTATATTTTCATCAGCCTTCTTAATCGGTCGATGATCTCTGCAAAGTTCCTTTGATATTCACAATGTGAAGGACGTTACCTCACTCAATAACTTTCTTATTTTCTCTTTTTCAGCATTTGTTAGATCTTTAAATCTTTCTCTTTCTCTTTATCAATATTTCAACATATATATCTATACCAACCTCTCCGCACGAACAGGATGTGACACAAGGTAAAGCGGAGTTTAACAGGTTTGAATTAAGAGTTTTCCTTCTTCTAGACCGGTTGCCTTAAGGATGTCAAATTCTATCTGATGGTGAAGTTTCAATTCTGGAACTCTGGGGTAAGTGGAGTAGTGTTGTATAACATATATATATTTACCAACCCCTCCACATAAGCAGGATGTGACACAAGGTCAATTTCTTAAGCGGAGTTCAACAGGTTTTGAATTCAGAGTTTTCCTTCTCTTAGACCGGTTGCCGAAGCAAGATTAAAGAGCCCAGTCTGTCCTACTATACACCCATTCTTGGAGGGAGAGTCGAATTCATACCTTTCCCAATGGCATTAGCGCTAAGTGAAATGCAATTAGTACGTCCAGGATTTGAACTCAGGGCGACGAGTCCATTTCCTATGACTTTAACCATTACACCACGCGCTTCCTATTATTTCAACATATATCAGTTTTTTATTAGATTGCTGGATTCTTAATCCAATATTAGTTTATCTGCATTTTAAATTTAAGTTAGTTTATTCTTGTAAATTCGAAAGATTTCAAGAATTAATGATTAGACATAACAGAAAATATTTTACTAACATTTGAATTGAATATTGGCCCGGAACGTCTTTACTTATTGAGATTTATTTGATTTTCATAATAATTTCAGACGAACAATATATATCTATATATATAATATATATATATATATATATTTTTTTTTATTATTATACTCTTTACTTTATCTCAATATTATTATTATTATTATATTATTATTATTATTATTATTATTATTATATTATTATTATTATTATTATTATTATTTTAATTATTTTCCATTATTATGATTATTTTATTTATTTATTTATATATTTTTCAAATTAATTTCATTTTTTTATTATTATTACTCCTTTTGAGTTTTCACATCAGTGTTAGCTGATGGTCTTTCACTGGAGTCCGAGTGACAGCAAGTCTCCTCTGGTCTCCAGGACTCTTCTGAGTATTATTTTTTTATTTTTTGTATTATTATTTTTAATTAATTTTTATTTTATTTTCTATTATTTATGATTTTTTAATTTTATTATCTTCTATTAATTTATTTTATTATTTATATCTTAACTAGTATTTTCTTTTATACATTATTATACTCTAATGTTTAATTTTTAAATCTTTTTATATTACTTGTCTATTTATATTTTAATATACTATTCTGTTTTTTCTGTCATGTCACCTTTTTGTCTGTCTGGACACCCTAGAAATCAACTTTGAGATGTATCTCTTTTTTTCATTCACTTCCTGTTTCTATGGTTACACTCCCACACTGTTTAAAAAAAAATATATATAATTTTTTATTATTTTTTTCTTTGAATTTATATATATTCAGCTCTTTGGTTTTTTTTTTTGTGATATGCTTGTTCATAAGTGAATTGAGACCCATCTGATGAGGCAAATATTTGGGGAGCCGGTTTAAATCAACTTAGATTTATATGGGCCCCAATTTTTGTCGAAATAAATTTATTATGGGATACTGCATTGAGTTCTTCCTTTATATATATATATATATATATATATATATATATATATATAAAGCGTATAGCTAACCCTCACTTTGTTTACAAAGTTAGAGGACTCTCGTGAATTCATTTCCGCTTAGAAATGTATCAATTAAACATTCTCCTAAATTTGACAGCCGCTAATAGCGGTATGGGTAAGAGACTTGGCAGACGAAAATTCAGTCAGGTCTCGATCCCGGCTAGAGGTAGCTGTTTAAGTGTAGCCACACTGATGAGAGGTGAAACCTTGAAACACGTGTCTGTTGATTAACTTATTATATATATATATACGTGTGTGTGTGTGTGTGTGTGTGTGTGTGTGTGTGTGTGAAGAGAAAAATAAAATGAGTGATATCTATTTAGCCAACGCTGCAGTGTTTCTATCTGTTTAGTAGATCTTCTTCAAGGCTTTTGTTGATCTAAGGAAAAATAAAATTGTATCACAGATAATAAGGAGATTGTAAGAGTCTTTTGTTGATCTGTCAGTTTAAAAATGTTTGAATGAAGAATTAGCGCTCCTATTAGAATTGTTTGAAAATTATGAAACGCTGGGATAAATGGTTTTGAAGATGACATCGAACATTCTCTTACGTTGTGTGTGTGTGTGTGTGAGAGAGAGAGAGAGAGAGAGAGAGAAAGAGAGAGAGAGAGGTGGATATTCTCTTAAGAGCCTTTACTCACCGTGAGGAAATTGACTCGTCGCCCCGAGTTCAAATCCTGGACGTGGTAATTGCATTTCCCTTAACGCTAATACCCTTGGGAAAGGTACGAGTCCAACTATACTCACTTCAGCTATGGGTAAATAGTAGGGCTGACTGGGCTCTTTAACCTTTGTTAGGCAACCAGTCTAGGAGAAGGAAAACTCTGAATTCAAACCTGTTAAACCTCGCTTAAGAAATTGACCTTGTGTCACATCCTGCTCGTGAGGAGGAGTTGGTAAATATATATATACAAAAATTATTCCAACAGCCTATTTAGCTTCAAATCCATTAACATAGGCTCTGGAAGTTAACTGTCCTTGTAGCATACTAGGAATATGAAATATAGATCGGGCAATTCGAGTTCCATTCTATTATTGTGTGTATTATTCAATAGAACTGCATGATAAGCAAGAATTAATTATTAACTTCATTGTTGAATTATATTCAATTAATTTGGTTTAACATTAAAAGGAATAGCAATTTCCCAATTAGGAAATGTATATATTTAATATGATCCAATGGATTAAGTAACAGTCATGGATATTACATTCCAGAACCTTCGGCAAAATGCTGTCGGCGTTCTAACCGCAAACGCGTTATATACTCGAAAGTTAAATTAATTAGAAATGTGGAAAGCAGACATTTACACAACTACTTATCTGAATTTCTACAGAAGGGCAAGAACCCTCCAATGGGGCCAGCCGTTGGCCGTCGGTGGCGATCCGTGTTGCTTAAGTACGGAATCCTGTTGACTGAGCATTCCATAAAATATAACACACCTCCTTGGGTTTAACTTAGACTTGATGGTTGATCGGAGTGGTCCCCGCCGATTAATCAGCTTTTTACGTCAGTCCCTAGCACCGAATATAATCGTCCCAACCCTATTGCCCTTATGGCAAACCCCTAACTCTTTTCCGTCTAACCTATGTAAAGTATATTTTTAGATAAGTATTGTATAAGTAAGTAAAAGTAAAGTCGTCGGGTTGCCCTATAGTCGGTATCAGTCTGACAGCGAGGGAGCCTATCCCCTTTGAAATAGCGCTAGACCAAGGAGATCGTATTTGCATCTGAGATGGAGCACCTCATCAGCTCCTTACTTTACCGAACAGATCCCTGTGCTACTCATACGATGTGTTGGCGAGCGTCGGTATCGAACGATGAACCTTGTGGTTTCTAGCTGAACGCTAACTGAGTTAACCCGGTCCTTATAAAGCTAACCCGAAAGCGTTATATACTCGAAAGTTAAATAAATTAGAAATGTCGAAAGAATGCATTTACACAACGATTTATCTAAACTTCTGTCGAGGAGTAAACACTTCCCAATGTGGCCGCATCTTGGTCGTAGGATGCGAGCCGTGTTGCTTAAGGACGTTTGCCATAAGGGCAATAGGTTTGGTACAATCATGTCAGGTGCAAGGGGCTGACGCAAAAATCCGATTGATCGGCGGGGACCATTAGGACCGCCCGTCAAGCCTAAATCAGGCCTAAAGTGGAATGCTGCATTTTATGGACTGCTCAGTCAATAGAATTTTTTGTATGCGTGGAATTTTGAAGATGTGTACAAATTGGTTCAATGCATACAAACATTTCATCATCGTTTATCCACATAAATCCTTGTTTCTTCTTAAATGATTTCATAGTCCTGAAGAAGGTTAACTTTGTAAACCGAAATGTTCGAACATCGACTATAAACTTCCGTCCATTATAACATCCCGTATTTGTTGGCAAACCCCTAACCCTTTTCCGTCTAACCTAAGTAAAGTATATAAAGGCGTCGGGTTGGCCTATAGTCGGTATCAGTCCGACAGTGAAGGAGTCTTTCCCCTTTGAAATAGCGCTAGACCAAGGAGCTTGTATTTGCGTCTGAGGTGGAGGATCACATCAGCTCCTTACTTTACCGAACAGATCTCTGTGCTACTCATACGCTGTGTTGGCGAGCGCCGGTATCGAACGATGGACCTTGTTGTTTCTAGCCGAACACTGAGCTAACCCGGTCCTTATAAAGCCAACCCGAATTTGAATGTACACACCGGGAAATTCCCGCTTCGTACTATTATTGGGTGTATTATTCAACTGAACTGCCTGATAAGATTGATCGGAGTGGCCCCCGCCGATTAATCACCTCTTTACGTCAGGCCCTAGCACCTATATGATTGTCCAACCCTATTGCCCTTATGGCAAACCCTAACCCTTTTCCGTCTAACTTAAGTAAAGTATTTTTTAAAAGTATTGTATAAGTAAGTAAAAGTAAAGTCGTCGGGTTGGCCTATAATCAGTATCAGTCTGAAAATGAGGGAGTCTATCCCCTTTGAAATAGTGCTAGACCAAGGAGATTGTATTTGCATCTGAAATGGAGCACCACATCAGCTCCATACTTTACCAGTAACGCTAACTGATCTAACCCGGTCCTTATAAAGCTAACCCGAATGTGAATGTACACACCGGGAAATTCGCGCTTCGTACTATTCTCGGGTGTATTATTCAACTGAACTGCATGATAAGCAACAACTAATTATCATGTTCATTGTGAATTAAATCCAATTAATCTGGTTTGAAATTAAATGGAATAGCAATTTCTCAATTAGCCAATGTATATCTTTAATATGATCCAATGGATTACGCAACGATCCAATGAATTAAGTAAGGATCTAGCACATCATATTGAAAAGCCGCCAGCAAAACGCTTTCGGCGTTCAACTCGAGAATCCGTTATATTATATGAATTCAAATTAATTAAAAGTGACGAAGCGTGTATTTATCCATATACTCATGGGGTTTGAATTCAAAAGGTTCCGGCTGAACTTGCACAAAGGTGTCAAAATTAGGGTGACCCAGAAAAAAACAGAACCCAAATTATTTATTTATTTTCCCATTTAACTAACCTTAAGCCCCAACCCCAACCCTAAGCATAAACCCTAATCCTAACCCTAACCCATAACCCTAACCCTAAAGCCCCTAGTTAAAATTTACAGTTTTATTACAAAATTTGTGGGTTCTGTTTTTTTTCTGTATACAGGGTGACCCAGAAAAAAAAGAACTCAAATTATTTATTTATTTTCCCATTAAACTAACCCTAAACCTAAACTTTGACCCTAATCCTAACCCTAAACCCTAACCCTAGACCCCCATTTATTACAAAATTTGTGGGTTCTGTTTTTTTTCTGTATACAGGGTGACCCAGAAAAACAGAACTCAAATTAATTATTTATTTTCCTATTAAACTAACCTTAAACCCCAAACCCAACCCTAACCATAAACCCTAACCCTAACCCTAAAACCTAACCCTAGACCCCCATTTATTATAAAAATTGTGGGTTCTGTTTTCCTGGGTCACCATAATTTTAATACCTTTATGCAAGTTCAGCCAAGTTTCCTTCTCTCATACTGGTTGCCTAACATGCTGCACGCAGTCTTTAAAAAATCATGGAAACAACACGCCACAAGAAAACAGCTGAACGGCCATTTTCCCCTTATTATACAAACCATCCGAGTAAGATGAACAAGACTTGCTGGACACTGTTGGAGAAGCAAGGATGAACTCATAACTAACATCTCCTGGTAAAACATGCTCATGGTCACGCCAGTATGTGGTCGAGCTGAGATAGATTTGCCTCACAACAGCCCATATTATTAATGTTTTTTAAAATCCTGCGATGTGTGTTATATATCATTAAGGAATAAATGTTTAGGGCCATGTGACCTTTAGGCACCCTTTTTGCGATCTCGATTCATAAGAACATTTTTCCATTTACAACGTCAAAATCTGGTTGTTTGTTAATAGACGACCCCTACCACCCAACCCCTAACAAACACTGCTCGCATCCTACGACCAAGATGCGGCCACATTGGGAAGTTTAGATAAATCGTTGTGTAAATGCATTCTTTCGACATTTCTAATTTATTTAACTTTCGAGTACATAACGCTTTCGTATTAGGTTTATAAGGACCGGGTTAACTCAGTTAGCGTTCGGATAGAAACCACAAGGTTCATCGTTCGATACCGGCGCTCGCCAACACAGCGAATAAGTAGAACAGGGATCTGTTCGGTAAAGTAAGGAGCTGATGGTAAGTATGCTGCTCCATCTCAGACGCAAATACAATCACCTTGGTCTAGGGCTATTTTTTCAAAGGGGATAGACTCCCTCACTGTCAGACTGATACCGACTATAGGCCAAACCGATGACTTTACTTTTACTTACTTATACAACACTTATTAAAGATATACTTTACTTAGGTTAGACGGAAAAGAGTTAGAGGTTTGCCATAAGGGCAATAGGGTTGGGACAATTATATAGGTGCTAGGGGCTGACGTAAAAAGCTGATTAATCGGCGGGACCACTCCGATCAACCGTCAAGTCTAAGTTAAACCCAAGGTGGTGTGTTATATTTTATGGACTGCTCAGTCAATAGGATTCCGTACTTAAGCAACACGGATCGCCACCGACGGCCAACGGCTGACCCCATTGGAGGGTTCTTGCCCTTCTGTAGAAATTCAGATGAGTAGTTGTGTAAATGCATTCTTTCCACATTTCTAATTAATTTAACTTTCGAGTATATAACGCGTTTGCGGTTAGAACGCCGACAGCATTTTGCCGAAGGTTCTGGAATGTAATATCCATGACCGTTACTTAATCCATTGGATCATATTAAATATATACATTTCCTAATTGGGAAATTGCTATTCCTTTTAATGTTAAACCAAATTAATTGAATATAATTCAACAATGAAGTTAATAATTAATTCTTGCTTATCATGCAGTTCTATTGAATAATACCCACAATAATAGTACGAAACTCAAATTTCCCAATCTACATTTCATATTCCAAGTGTGCCACAAGGGCAGTTAACTTACAAAGCCTATGTTAATGGATTTGAAGCTAAATAGGTTGTTGGAATAGTCTTTGTATATACATATCTACCAACTCCTCCGTATGAGCAGGATGTGACACAAGGTCAATTTCTTAAGCGGAGTTTAACAGGTTTGAATTCAGAGTTTTCCTTCTCCTAGACTGGTTGCCTAACAAAGGTTAAAGAGCCCAGTCTGCCCTACTATTTATCCATAATTAATTCTTGCTTATCATGCAGTTCTATTGAATAATACCCACAATAATAGTACGAAACTCGAATTGCCAGATCTACATATCATATTCCAAGTGTGCCACAAGGACAATTAACTTACAAATCCTATGTTAATGGATTTCAAGCTAAATAGGCTGTTGGTATAGTCTTTGTATATAAGGTGTGCTACAATTCATTACATTAATTTATAAACTAGGCTAGGCCACATGATAGATAGATAGATAGATAGATAGATAGATAGATTGATAGATAGATATTAAAAGAGTGTTAGATAGATATTAACAAAATGTGATTCATAGAGAGATAGATAAGAATAAGCTGTGATGGATAGGAATGAAGTGTGATAGATAGATATTAACAAGGTGTGATACATATATAGATATATTGATAGATAGATAGATAGATTTATCGATATATAGATAAATAAATAAGAATAAAGTGTGATAGACAGATTGAGTGATAATAATAAGGTATAATAGATAATAATGAAATGTGATAGATAGATAGATAGATAGATAGATAGATATTAACAAAGTATGATAGATAGATAGATTGATAGATAGAAAGATAGATAGATACGAATAAAGTGTGATAGATAGGTATTAACAAAGTGAGATAGATAGATAGATAGATAGATAGATTTATTCATTCATTTATTGTATGATAGATAGATAGATAGATAGATTGATAGATAGATACGAATAAAGTGTGATAGATAGATTGGTATTAACAAAGTGAGATAGATAAATAGATAGATTTATTTATTTATTTATTGAATGATAGATAGATAGATAAGAATAAAGTGAGATAGACTTATAGAAATTGGAATAAATATTCATTGCAAGTAAGGGAATGTGACAGATTATTTCTCAATCTATCTAGCGGGGTCAGAAGTATGGAGTCATTATTAAGCCGGTGATTCTGACAGCAGAGCCGGGACCGGACAATGGACAATCTAAAAGGTGTTTAAACAGATATTGGCGTTTAAATATTCTGTCGGCTTTGATAGGAGTGGTCATCTTCTTAGCTTTCCTACTGCATCCATCAATTGGTATACAAATGACCTATCCAACTGTTTTGTTAGGATTAGCTGCAGACTACCGGGTCTCACCGAAAATATGAGAACTCAAACCGACTGGTGCACATCTATTTCTAGAACCTGTGTAGATTTGATCATCTATTGAGATTCACCGATATGGTCTTTACTTATAAATGGTGTAATGGTTAGAGGCGTAAAAAATGGACTCGAACACCCAGGTTCAAATCCTAGACGAGGCTGTTTACATTTCAAATATCATTTACTGAGATTCACCGTTACGGTCGCTATTTATAAATGGTGTAATGGTTAGAGGCGTAGAAAATGGACTCGAACATCCGAGTTCAAATCCTAGATGAAGCGGTTTACATTTCACTACAATAGCACTAATACACTTAGGAAATGTATGCATCCAACTACTCTCCTTCCAGTTATGGGTAAATAGTAGGGCAGACTGGGTTCTTTAACCTTGGTTAGGTAACGAGTCCAGTAGAAGAACGTCCTCACTTTTGGGATTACCATCATATGATCAATGACTTTGTCTAAAGTCCTCATACATCTAGGATTTTCTTTTAAAAAAAACAACCTTTTCGTCAGGATCTCACCAAATCACCCATTTCACCCAAACCCGACCAAACACTACCAAATATTACCATAAACACTCATAACCTAAAGTCCATAGTTGAATGGGGTTCACACCTTTTCCAAAGGTATTAAGTAATCTTAATAGTATTAACTGCGTTATTCGGACTATTGTCCTCATCTTTATTGTTATTTGTACAACGTTTCGGTCGATATACCCTCCGGCCTTCTTCAAGTATTTCTTTTCGGACTCGGTAACCTTCTCGGACTCGGGAACCTTCTTGTCGTAACCGGGAACCTTCTTTTCGAACTCGGGAACTTTCGTGTCGTAATCGGGAGCCATCATGGAATTTTGAACCTAACCCTTTATACAGTCCATGGGAGTATTCTGTTCTCATTCGACCAAACATAACCAATTACGACCATAAACAACCATAACCTAAAGCCCCAAAACCATTTTGAAGACAAAGCCAATTTAACCCTTTTTGCCATTAACTGGCACACAGAGGTTGATAAACCATTAAACTCACTCAAACTCATGCAGACCTTACACAATGTTCTTGGTAAAAAAAAAAAATAATAATAATCTTGATTTGACTCTCTCTCCCTCTTTTTTCCCCTTATTTTCATCATTGGATTTACATTTTTGCATTTCATCTTTAACAATTTGGATGGTCTTATTTTTTAACCAGAGGGTGTTGCAAGAGGATAACGGTTGTACTTTTAAGGAACATGGAAGAAGTTCCTAAGTGGCAGATGACACCAAAAGGGGATGCCAATATAAGGGTGTGTGGGGGTTCCAGCTGACTTCTCTCTCTCTTTCATATTTAACGCGCGTAGCATTTTTTTTTCAGATGAAAATTATTTCTACCAATTTATCAATAAACATGAAATGAATGAAAATTATTTCTACCAATTTATCAATAAACATGAAATTAATGAAAATTATTTCTACCAATTTATCAATAAACATGAAATTAATGAAAATTATTTCTACCAATTAATTAATAAACATGTAATTAATGAAAATCATTTCTACCAATTTATACACATGAAAGTGCTAAAATAGGATAAATTCTACCAATATATTGATACATATCTATCAATAATGGAGATTTGGTCTTAATTTGTCTGTAACTGGAACTACGGCACATTACGTCACATTACCCAAAATTGTTAATACATAGATTAAAAAACAACCTTGTATTATATACACTCAAAATTTGAATATGCCTCCTTGGACAGTCATTATTGTTTTCTAAAACAAGTTTTATTAAATACATGCCTGGCATTATATATTAATATATAGTTTTATTTTATTTTAATGTATATTTAAAGTTATCTAACATATAACTCTTATAAGAAAAACCTAAAGCCCCCAATTTGAAGACAAAGCCAATTTAACTGGCACACAGAGGTTGATAAACCCTTAAACTCACTCAAACTCATATATACCTTACACAATGTTATTGGTAAAAAAATTAAAAAATCAACAAAAAATCGCACGTAGCATGTTTTGTTTTTTTTTCAGATTGTTAATTAAATTAGATTTTAATTCCTATTCTTATCTTATCACATTCGTTCATAAAAGATTCTATTTTGTTTTTTTGAGAAGTCTGCATAGAAGTGTTTCCAAGTTCATTCTCCTTTTTTATCTCCCCTTTTTTCCATATATCTGCCAATTCATGCAGTTTTCCATATCGAAGAAATGATCTCAATCTGTTTTCTTCGAGACATCTCCCTGCTTATCAATCTCAATTTTCTCTCTCTCTCTCCTCTCTCTCTCTCTCTCTCTCTCTCTCTCTCTCTCTCTCTCTCTCTCTCGTTTTCTTATAGACTCGGAATCCTTATAAGGGCATGTCATATTTCTTATCGGCTGCCACAGGCAACGAACGATATGCACTTTCCCCTTAACAACTCTTTCAATTGAAATCACACACACACACACACACACACACACACATATATATACATATATATATATATATGTGTGTGTGTGTGTGTGTGTGTGTGTGTGCGTGCGTGTGTCTGTGTATGTGTGTCTTCACACTATGCCTGGAAGGTTCACGCAGGGAGATTACGATCATCAGTTAAGGACTTGAGAAATAATTCATTATTTATTTTTTACAATTGCTGTTATTAACAAAGACCAATTCAAAAAAGCAAAGAAATAAAAAGAAAAGAAAAAAGAGAGAAGAACACCAGGCTTAGTAAATGCTTACATTAGTATACGTATACGATAGCAAATACAATTTGAAAACATCGATTAGCACATCCAATATATATATATATATATATGCTGTAGATAGAAGGAAAGTGGTCAAGAAATGAACAACTCAAAACAAGTCACAGGGTGAAACAGTTTCGTCTGTGTTCACAGACGTCATCAGTCAACCACTTTCCTTCTATCAACAGCATATCGTCGGATCCTAAACCCATCCACCCTTCCTTCATATATATATATATATATATATATATATATATATATATATATATAATCCAAAAGTCCAGAGAAGAAATCTTCCTTACGACACAATAGTTTTATTTAAAAAACTGTCGCAGTTTGAGAGCTCAATGTGTGCTCTTAATATTAGAGTCACAGTGCAAATATATAAGTAAAGAAATAACAAAAGACTTAGAGATTGAGCATTCTAGTCTATTTCAGGGAGCTTAGACAAAGTGTCTAACTCTCCCAACTCATCAGATGCGAATGATGAGTTGGGAGAGTTAGACACTTTGTCTAAGCTCCCTGAAATAGACTAGAATGCTCAATCTCTAAGTCTTTTCTTATTTCTTTACTTATATATATATATATATATATATATATATATTATGATAAAGGTGCACGGTAATAACCTACTCGAGTTTCACCATAAGGATCTTCAGGGTTAAATCCACAGGATTAACCCAGGGGATTTAATCCTGAATTTATACTGAAACTCGAGTAGGTTATTACCGTGTACCTTTATCATAATCAATTTGCTCTACAAACTTATTGAGCACTTTTTATTTGTTATATCGCTGCCTTATCATTGTGAATCTTGCATCAACTAACCATTGTGACCTCTTTCACCGGAATGTCATCTTTTCCACAAATACCATATATATATATATATATATATATACAGTTTTCAATTCATGAAGCAAACAAATATTTTTACTTTTGGATTAATTAAAATCGAATTAAAAAGTGCTCAATAAAAAGAGCTAAATATATGTTTTAAAACCGAATGGGTTAAAGTCCTCCTCGCTACAGAGCCGATTACACGTGTGTTCATTGAATCAGATGTTCAACAACATGCAATTAATCGGTACCTGAAGATCCTTATGGTGAAACCCGAGTAGGTTTCTATTGTATCCATTTATTTAATAAATTTGCTCTACTTTGTATTGAGCACTTTGTATTTGTTTTATCGCTGACTTAACTCCTGGATTTTGTGCACCTCCAACGATCGTGCCTATATTCATCGGTAAGCCACCTTTTATCTATCTATCTATCTATCTATCTATATATATATATATATATATATATATATATATATATATATATATATACATTAAATATAAGTGTTTATACAGAGGTTTTTGAAAAAATTTTGTATAAACACTTATATCTAATAAATACAGCTCTTACATTCGTAATTTTCCTTTATTTCAACTTGGAAAAATTACTAATACATCTATCTATCTATCTATCTATCTATCTATCTATATATATATATATATATATATATATATATATATATATATATATATATATACTAGCAAATATATGCACCCTTCGGGTGCAAGTATTTAAGTTTTGATGTAATAAAATATTGCATCAAATTAGAAACTATTTAGAAAATGATAAACTGAGGGGGTATAATCGAAAAATAGAACAGCTTTAGATTGAACTCTTCCATCATTTTCTTTCACCCCCCGTCTTTCATTTTTCCTAATATATCTATTTAGTTAGATTATGAAGTATTTAATAACATTACAGTTCTTTCGTTTTGTCTATGGATTTCTTTTAAGATTTATCCCCGAGATCTTTGCTCAAATTCGTTAAGAGAAAGCCAAACAATTAGAAATCAATAATACTAAGCATATATTTATTAACATCAAATTTTAAATATCAGTATGCAAATTAACCTTCTCGTTCACACTGTAAACCGCTATTTTGTTGTATATATAAATACAATTACATGCTATTAGTACGTAGATATGGTTAACAGTATTAATAAGGTATAACAATTTTATCAATAATTGAAGTTTAAATTAAAAATAAATTCATGGTAAATGTGACGTCAATAACTAAGGGAATTGTGACTTGAATAGTGATTTATTTTCGGTTACAGACAGACAAACACACAATCTCCATTATAATAAGATATATATATATATATATAATGAAGTTAGAATTTAGTGGAGGGGCCTATTGTCGGTATCAACCCGACCCTTTATCGCTAGAGTTAGACCAGTGGGATTGTTTATCCTAAAAAAGAGTTTTACAGCCACAAACTTCTTTGTCAGAAACTTAAGACTCTTAGATAGAGGATAGAAAGTACTAAAATCGGAAAGTACCAAATTATCCAAAACAGATCTACAAAAAAACAAAAAACAAAAAGAAAAAGAAATAATCAAATTTCGTCAACCATTTAAAAGTAGAGACTTACTTTACGGTAAACAAAATAAAACTCTAATTCATTTATTTGTTCTATAAACAGAAGGGCTTTTATCTAAATCTAACGCGAATCAATATCGAATGAGACAAACATTATCTTGCTTTTAGAATTTGGCTTCAAATGATATATACGAGAATTTGAATGACATTTCCTCGGTATGATGTTAAATTCTATCAGATGTTAAAGTTTCAATTTTGGAACTCTGGGGAAAGTGGAGTAGTGTTGTATAACATAGGGACTAGCAAACGGAGTCTAAAATTCGTTTTTGTCAAAATGACTTTAGCCCCACTACGGAAAATAATTTACCAAAAATCAGGAAATTATCGGATTTTAATGAAATTTTCAGTGTTTATTTATCAATGAATGATCTTTATAATGCATTATTTATTTTATTTAAAAACTTTCCCATTTTTTTCAAGTCACTTAATTTTGACCCCCCTTATGTTGGGGGCGTAAAATGTTTTGCAAGTTGATCATTTTCGATACTAATTACAGTATAAATAATGAGATAAAAGACCGAAGTTATGAATAGAAACAAAACAATTTTTTTACGGTTGCGCTTTTATGAGAAAATAAGTACCGAAAATCAAAAATAAAATGCAAAAAAATAATAAATAATTATTTTTTGGAGATTTCTTTTTTACTCATTTCGATAATTATTAATTGGCTATATTTTATAAAAGAAAAAAATTATGCATCGATATTTTTTCTGCTTAAAAAGGGGAGGGGTACATTTTCAATCGAGTTTTTCTCAAAAAGTATACTTTTCAGTAATAAAATAAGGTTTGCATTAAATAGATATTTATTTTAGAATCTAAAAATATAACATTTTAAACTTAACATCAGGCTTTTATATTTTAAATGAATTTTATATATTAATTTTTCATATCAAAAATACTAAATTAAAGTTTTGAAATAAAATAATTAATGCATTATAAAATTCATTAATTGTTAAATCAATACTGAAAATTTCATTAAAATCAGATAATTACCTGATTTTTGGTAATTTTTTTTGCAATCGCGAATGTAAAATTGTAAACAAGCACTTAAAATCATGGAAAAAGAGGCTGAATGGCGGATATCGTCAAAATTGACCAAAACAAATAGTTTTAAATCTTTTTAAAATAAACTGCATATGTAATTATATTTTTCTTTTTTTAATGTTGGTTATTATGCTACTACTTATCGATTTAGACAAAGTTTAACCTTAAATAAAAGTTTTAATTATTCTTAATTCGCTTTTAAAACTCGTAGTATCAGATTTTTTTTGCTAGTCCCTAGTATAACATATATAGATTTACCAACCCCTCCGCACGCGCAGGATGTGTCACAAGGTCAATTTCTTAAGCGGAGCTCAGCAGTTTTGAATTCAGAGTTTTCCTTCTCCTAGAGCGATTGCCTAACCAAGGTTAAAGAGCCCAGTCTGCCCTACTTTTTATCCATAGATGGAGGGAGAGTAGGAATCATACCTTTCCCAAGGGTATTAGCGCTAAGTGAAATGCAATTAAAACATCCAGGAATTGAACTCGGGGCGACGAGTCCATTTTCTATGACTTTAACCATTACACCACGTGCTTTGTTGTATAACATATATACACTTCTGCCATACTCGAGTATATAATAGAGGGAGATAGAGAGAGAGAGAGAGAGAGAGAGGGGGGAGAGAATGAGAGAGAGAGAGTTATTTTCGCATACCCCACTTGTATAGACTGGGCACAAGGCCTCGTTTTAACGTGGGTCCACCCACAAGCCGAAGCTCATGGATGGGAAAGAACAAAAATTGCGTCGTTGCCTGGGGGGATAGCCCCCTGGGATCGACGCTATTATTAAACTCTCGACAAGTCCAGCGGCCGAAGCTCGCTGGACCACCGGTGTTAACCGGAAAACCAAGTGTGCAATGGTTTCATATAAAAAAGAATGAGAGAGAGAGAGAGAGAGAGAGAGACAGAGAGAGAGAGAGAGAGAGAGAGAAAGAGAGAGAGATTGGAGATAGGGATAGGGGATGTTAGATCTTACTTACTTGTTTCATTTCTGTTTGTTGACTGATTCCTCCAACTTGTTTAGCCGCCATTTTGTCTAATTGACTTCAATTTGCTGGGGGTTGATTTGCTAATTCTTATTCTGGGCTGTACTCAACATTGCTTGCTTCATCATTTAATAAACAGAACAAGAAATTGTTTTTCCTGATCGACTTCTTATTAGCCCACCGCGTGGATGAGAATGTACCTCGGGAGAGACGGCAATCACGTCTCTCTCCTGCAAAGGCTACGTCACATCAAACTCTAAACTATTCTCACGTGTCTGTCATGACAAGCTTTCAAGGGCTTTCTAGGGATCAAAAGGTTATAACCGTCACCGGTAATTTACCACGGACACTGATTTTAAAGTTAATAGGCCTCATAGTAAGTATTCTTCGCTACAGGTCTGTTCACAATTCATGGCCTCTCATCACCATTATTACCATGTTCGCTCTAACCCGGAATGGTAGAACCTATTAGGGTCACATCTATGGGTTAAATTATGGGTTTAAAAGATTAGTTTTAGAAAATTAACAATCAGGAGTGAATAAAACAAAACGTCTCTGGTATAACGTTAAACTTGATCTGAGAGTGAAGTTCCAATTCTGGAGCTCTGGGGCATGTGGAATAGCCCTTAATAATCATTATTCCCAGGTCTACTCAGATCTGGAGTGGTCGCACCTGTTAGGAGTCCTATTTATTGTTTAAATTGGAAAAGAAAATTATTGAGCTTTTAAAAAATTGAGTTAAAAAAAATTGAGTTTCAAAAATGTTTCATACCCATCAAGAAAAAAAAAACAAAACGTCATTGACATAAAATAACCCAACAAGGGTTGACATGCCGTAAAATCTAACCAAACAACCAAACAACCAATCTACCGACCAATCAGAATGAGACTTCAATTTCAAAATAAACATTTATCGATATAGATTTATATCTCTAAATCTTAATATCATTTGCCCAGTCGAAGAGAAATTTCTGCTTCGTAGCCCATGAGTTTTGAAAGTGATATTACATTCACTAAAATACAGATTGTCAATAAATTGGAAAACTAAATCACTAGAGAGTTATTAAGATGACAAATTTATTACGTCTAGAGTCACGTGTGTGTGTGTGGGGGGGCGTGGTGTAATAATTATCATCGAAGGAAATGAACTCAATGACATGAGTTCAAACAAGGCGAGATGAGGTTGGATGCCCCATACGTGAAACCTTTTATCATACCCTAACCATATTGAACGGGTTTCGTAAACTCATTTACGTAAATGAAAAAATGAAAAGCTGAAAAGTGAATTTGATCCTAGCTTGATGCAACTAACTTCTCTTACACCCTATCCGTTGCGAACGTGTTTGGTAAATACCTACTATATATATATATATATATATATATATATATATATATATATATATATATATATATATATAATATACCAAGCGTGTTGGTAGATCCTTGCGGAGAGAAAAAACCCGGCAGAGAGTTTGATTGTAAAAATATACTACCAAACATCAACCAGGAAGAAAAAAATTTTTGAAAAAAAGAAAAGTCCAAGATATTCGTACCAACAAAAAATAATATATTGGTACAGTATTTGGCCAAAAGAAAAAACAATTTATATGTATATATATGTATATAAGATATATATATATTCATATAACCGCTAGGAGAAAGCTAATCTGTAAAAAGTGCTCGATACCTAAGTAGAGCCAAGTAATAAAGTAATGACTCAGTAGATTATCTTATATATATATATATATATATATATATATATATATATATATATATATATATGTGTGTGTGTGTGTGTGTGTGTGTGTGTTAAGATATATATATATATACATGTGTGTGTTTTGTTAGTGTATATATATATATATATATATATATATATATATATATATATATATATATAGTTAAGAGTAAGGAAATGAATCCGACGGTATAAGTATAGATAAAAGCATATGAAAACACACAATGCTGTTAAAATATAAAATATTTTATATCATATTCATAGCTAATATTGAAACTATCGCATGTCTTGCACGCCTTTTGGAACATCAATGTTTACGTTTTGAATTCAAATTATTTACAGCTCCTCTCTCGATGAGTCCGGAGTAAAAAAAAATAAGCTCTGAAGATGATTTTTATTAATCGAAATATTGTTCAATATTAGCTTATGAATATGATTTAAAAATATGTTTATTTTAACAGCAGTGTGTATTTACATATCATTTTATTCATACTTATATATATATATATATATATATATATATATATATATATATATATATATATAAGTAAGAGAAAAAGGAAATGAATCCGACGGTATGAGTATAGATAAAAGGATATGAAAACAACACAATATCCTGTTAAAGTGAAAACATGTTATAACATATTCATAGCTAATATGAAAAAATATTTCGATTTATAAAAATCATCTTCAGAAACTTCCGCATAACTTTTTTGCAACATCAATGTTTTCGTTTTGAATTCTTATTATTTACGTCTCCGCTATTGATAAGTCTGGAGTATAAAAAAGATCTGAAGATGATTTTTATAAATCGAAATATTGTTTAATATTAGCTATGAAAATGATATGAAATATTTTCACTTTAACAGCATATTGGGTTGTTTTCATATCCTTTTATCTATACTCATATATATATATATATATATATATTATATATATATATATATATATATATATATATATATATATATATATATATATTAAACAAAAGACACATCTCCTGTTTAACAATTTTATTTTTTATCCTTTCGAGTTTTCTGGCGAACGTTTTAATATTTGGGTGAAATTCATGGATAAGTCCACCAAAGTTCAAGTCCCGAGTACTTTCGGCACTTCGAAGTGCCATCATCAGGGGTGATGTATTCCAGTTTTTTTTTAATTATATTAATGTAGAGGCTGGAAGGAGAAGAATTGGTGAGAAAGGTGTTATAGGCATTTCAAAATGTGTGTACTGCATTGGAAATTAATTTTGTTTAAGGATGGTTTGTATTGTTTTATGTATAAAGCTTCTAGTATTTGGAACTCGGGACTTGAACTTTGGTGGACCTATCCACGAATTCCACCCAAAGATTACAAAACTTGGCCAGAAAACTCGAAAAGATCAAAAATAAAATTGTTAATAAACAGGAGATGTGTCTTTTGTTTAATTATACATGTATAAATGAAAGAATACACATATGTATTTATGTATACTAGCAAATATATGCACCCTCCGGCTGCAAGTATTTAAGTTTTAATGTAATGAAATATCGTATTAAATTAGAAAGTCTAATAAGAAGGCAGATAAAAAGATATGTAACAGAGTGGGGGTATAATAGAAAAATAGAAATGAAACTTACTCTTCTATCACTCCCGTCTTTCATTGCTGAATTTTACTTATTTAACTATTTAGTTAAATTAAGAAATAAAGAATAAAATGACAGTTATTTTTTCTTGTTAATGGATTTCATTTAAGATTCATTGGAGAGATTTTTGCTTATATTCATTAAAATAAAACCAAAAAATTAGAAATCAATAATACTAAGCACATATTTAATAAAATCACATTTTTAATATCAATATGCAAGTTAGCCTTCCCATTCACACTGTAAACTGCTATTTTTGTATATATAAATACAATTGCATGTTAATTGTATGTAGATATGGACAGCACTAATAAAAAGGTGAAGCAATTTTATTAATAATTGAGGTTTAGATAAAAATAAAATCATGGAGAATGTGATGTAAATAACGAAGGGAATTGTGACTTGAGTAGTAATATAGTTTCGGTTACAGACAGAAAAACACACAATCTCCATTATAATAAGATATATATATATATATATATATGTGCTTGAATTACCTGAAATGTTGCATAATCTTCATCGTGTTCGAAAACAATTTAGATGATAATAATATGCGTGTAGTATAATGACAGTTGACAATTATCCCGAGATAAAATGTAAAGATGTCTCTTCAAAATGTCTCCAAAGATTTGATCTGTAATGGCCTTAGACGAATTAAACAGAAACGAAAACCTGGAGAATTTCATTTTTGTCAAATCTTTCTTTTCATCTTTTATTAGATAATTGCATATATTGTTTCTCTTCCTTATAATTTGGCCTTTGCGATTTTATTTTTATTTTTATTTTTTACTTTCATGTATATTTCATTTTGGATTTTCCTTTTGCATGTTGCCATTCTCCCCGAACTATAATTAAATATATTTTTCTTACTTATTTATCTATGTATTTGTGCGTGTGTTTATATATATATTTACAGATATAAATATGTGTGTACGTGTCTGTATGCGAGCCAGTGTGTGTGCTTGTATTTAATGCCTATGTGTTTGTTCACACACACACACACACACACACACACACACCTCTATCTATCTATCTATCTATCTGTCTCTGTCTGTCTGTCTGTCTGTCTGTCTGTCTGTCTCTCTCTCTCTCTCTCTCTCTATATATATATATATATATATATATATATATATATATATATATATATATATATATAAGTGCTTAATTGGAGTCGTACCTAATTTTTAAAATTAATTAATTAATAATGAATTAGGCGGGAATACCTATTAAATGTATGGCTAAACAAATCGAGAAAAATCAATCTCTGTATGTACATTTCGGCCTATTAGGCCTCATCAGCAGAGCTATAGATCGGAAGACCGCCCTGTGCGTGATTTGAAACCGGACTGCCAAGGTGACAGGCCGATCCACTTATTCTCCCTAAAATTATCGGCAAAAAGCCATTCAAAACAAACCGTGTTTATATATATATATATTCTGTTTCGCTCCTGAAGAATTAGGATTAAAAACACTTACATCTAAAAACGGACCTAATTATCATTATGCTCTGATGATGATTTCTTAATAAATCGAAATATTGTCAATATCAGCAGTGAAAAAGGATATGAAAATATATTCATTTTAACAACAAAGTGTGTTTTTCATACCCTTTTATCTCTCTCTCTCTCTCTCTCTCTCTCTCTCTCTCTCTCTCTCTCTCTCGCTATATATATATGTATATATATATATATATGTGTGGTGTGTGTGTGTGTGTGGTGTGTGTTCCGGTAGATGTTTGTCCATGTGTGTATTATAAATATGCGAGTTTAGGTGAGTTTATATATAATATATATAATATATATATATATATATATATATATATTATATATATATATATATATATATTATATATATATATATATATATATATCTTATTACTTCATTTTGTAGCGCCTAAATTTACTACCTGCTCTCTTTCATTCTTAACTATAATTAAATATAATTCCTTACTTTATATATATAAATATATATATATATATATATATATATATATGTGTGTGTGTGTGTATGTTGTGTGCGTGTGTGTTATATATATATATATATATATATATATATATATGTGTGTGTGTGTTTTCAGTATGTGCAGGTCAATATGTGTTTATATATATAAATATATGCATACATATATCTATACATATATACACACCCATATATATATATATATATATATATATATATATATACTGCATCTTATTACTTGTTTTTCTATCGCCTAAATTTCCTGCCTGCTCTTTTTCACTCTTACTATAATTAAATATAATTTCTATTATATATATATATATATATATATATATATATATATATGTGTGTGTGTGTGTGTGTGTGTGTGTGTGTGTGAGTATAGGTGTGTATATATCTACATATATAGGTATGTGTTTTCAGTATGTGTAGGTCTACGTGTGTTTACATATATACATATACACATATATGTATATTTACACACACACACACACACACACACACACACACACACATATATAATATATATATAAACTCGCATATACATATATATATATATATATATATATATGTATACTTGTGTGTGTTTTATTTGTTTTTCCCTCATGTTTATTCTCATGTACCACAAAGACAAACCTAACAAGATAAAAGAAAACCAAAAACTGAGAATAACAATAAAAATAAAACAAAACACCAAAACAAATTCAAATACATCAATGTCTGTACATGTGTCGAATATACATCAAATAATATTTACTTTATCCAAAACATCAAATTCCTAACATATGTTCTTCAAGAAAACAATTCAATATTCTTCACCATTTATTCATCGAAATTCATTCATAAGGAATTTTTATTAGGAATTCTTAAGATACAATAGTTGTTTTCTATCTGTTTAGTTAGGTGGCTGGTTGGATTTTACGGCATATCAACTCTTGTTGGGTTATTTTATGCTGAAGAAGTTTTGTTTTATTATTTCCTTTTTACCTCAATTTTTTTATAAATAAATTTCTTTCAAAGTCATTTCTTCTTTTTCACCCTTAGATGAGACCCTAACAGGTACTACCATTTCGGGTCAGAGTGGACCTGGAAATTATTATGTTGAAGGGGTGCTCCACATTCCCTTGAGTTTGAGAATTGGAACTTCATCATCAGAGAGTATAAGGTTATAGACATGAGGACTCTCAGACACTGCCTTTTAGCTTATAGGATAAAGAAGGGTTGAGTGGTTGCTATAAGGGCAATAGGATTGGGACAATCATAAAGGTGTAGGGGTTGGTGTGACACGTCAATAGATCGCAGGGGGCCTCTCCTACCGCCCGTCTAGCCTATGTAATGGCCTACGTGGAGAGTTACAGGTAATGGACTGCTCAGCCGCCATGATCAATCGAATGGTCATGTCAAGCTCTAGCACATATATGATTGTCACGACTCTATTGCCCTTATGACAAACCTTCAACACTTTTAATCATATATGTGCTAGAAAGCAGTGGCTGTGGGTCTTCGTGTCCTGGGTATGATGTTGATGTATGTATAGATGTGCTAGAAAGCAGTGGCTGAGGGTCTTAGTGTTCTAGGTATGACATTGAACTACAACCGACGTTGATGTATGTATAGATGTGCTAGAAAGCACTGCACGAGGGTCTTAGTGTCCTGGGTATGATGTTCGGTTGAAAAAGACAAGCGCTATCGCTTCCGCGCGTTCACCCACTCCGTCTATCTTTCTCCTACTCTCTTTCTTTCTTTCTTTCTTTTTATTATATTTTTCTGTGTAGCATGTGCGTTTTCTTCCTTTTCTTTCTTTCTTTCTTTCTTTCTTTCTTTCTTTCTAATAAAAACGGAATGGACCATTGTTTAGGCGAGTTGATGACACAGATAAGTGATAAGAATTCGGTGTATAAGCAACACGAGATAATCAGATTTACATTTTTGCATTTCATCTTGCACGATTTGGACGGACTAATTTTTAAACAACGGACATATCTTCTAGATGGATGTCAGTCATGTTCATTTACAGCTGATTGGTGTTTAAAATCTTTCAAAATATCGATAGAATATCTTCTGATACTGGAAATTAAAGATGGTTTACCGTCCTCGTAAACCTACAAGCGCCGAAGGTGAAGAATATGAAATGATTCGTCCAAAAAGATTTGCACAAAATTCACGCTGTCTGCGATAGCCTCGGGGATTGGGAAAACGCTTATCTTGCCACGCCACATCTTTCGGAAAACATGGATCGTGAAATGACCCAGGGGAGCGATACGTTTAACGGCAGGAGTCTGCTGCCTCATAGATGTTCCTCGTGATAAACGAGAGCCTGAACGAGAGTTCACACGATCATGTTACCCTCCCCCTGCCACGACAGTTTCTTATGCTGGTTCTGAATTTGAATCTCATTGACCTTTATCCCCGGGGCACATTGGAGAAGGAAAACCACTCAATACCAATCCTTTGAACGCAGCCATCGTAAACGTGACTGTCAAAATTAAAGAAGACCTCCTGAACCGACTGGGCATCAATTCCGAGTTCGATTCCAGGCTGAAGGCAGTTTCGAGAAATAACCTTATCTGTTCTTATTTTCCAAATTGAACATGGGTATAGCGCATATCTCCACCATCGATGGCAAACTCCTAAACTCCGTAGAACAATTTAGATACTTAGGCAGTAACATCTCCTCCACAGAAAACGACGTTAATGCACGTATAGGAAAGGCATGGACCGCTATAAATAAATTATCGGTCATATGGAAATGCAATCTCACAAACAAGTTTAAAAAGACAGTTCTTCCAGGCCGTTGTTGTGTCAGTGCTGTTGTATGGCTGCACCACCTGGACCCTAACGAAGCGACTAGAAAATAAACTAGATGGGAGATGCACAAGAATGCTGCGGGATCCTGAACAAGACGTGGAAGCAGCTGTACGGCCACCTGCCATATATCAGCCAAAACCATCCGAGTAAGACGGACAAGACACGCGGGACACTCCTAGAGAATGAAAACTGTACATTCTGACCTCTTAAACACCACTTTATAAATTGACCTTGTGTCACATCCTACTCGTGGTAGGGGTTGGTAAATATGTATCATCATCATCATCATGTCACGCTGTTGGCACGGATATCCATTACAATCTCTCTCCATCCGTACCTAACTCTCATCATTCTCGGGAGGTCCTCTGTGTAGCATACTGTATCCGCGCAGAGCTGATCAATGTACGTCTTTGCTGGTCGGCCACATTGGCGTGCCCATGTGCTGGCTTCCACAGGAGGACGTCGCTTATGAGTTCGTCCTTGCTTCTCCAACAGAATTAAAATCAAGGATTAAATATTATGGTGTTAATATTCCGTAACTGTAGTTTCATGCATATTATACAATCTTCAGACGGCAATGAATATTAAAATGTTTTAATTTCTTATTATAATGGAGATTGTGTGTTTTTCTGTCTGTAACCGAAACTATATATCACTACTCAAGTCACAATTCTCTTAGAATTGACATTCTCCATGAATTTATTTTTATTTAACCTCAATTATTAATAAAATTGTCTTACATTATTAATACTGTTAACTATGTCTACATACTGACAACGTGCAATTATATTTATATATACAACAAAATACTGGTTTACAGTGTAAACGGGAAGGCTAATTTGCATATTAATATTAAAAAATCGAATTTAATAAATATGTGCTTAGTATTATTGATTTCTAACTGTTTGGTTTTATTTTAATAAATATAAGCAAAAATCTCTTCCATGAATCTGAAATGAAATCCATTAACAAGATAAAATAACTGTCATTTTATTCTTTACTTCTTCTTTTAACTAAATACTTAAATTAGAAAAAATAACAATGAAAGACGAGAGTGATGGAACAGTAAGTTTCAGTTGTTCCATTTTTTATTATACTCCCTCTGTTTCAAATCTTTTATTATACTCTCTCTGTTTCAAATCTTTTTATCTGTATTCTTATTTAGTTTCATTGGCCTTTCTAATTTAATACCATATTTTATTACATTAAAACTTAAATACTTGCACCCGGAGGGTGCATATATTTGCTAGTGATAATAATTTTGACCGTCTGAAGATTATTAACACCATAATTTTGAATCACTGATATATATATATATATATATATATATATATATATATATTATATATATAATAGAGAGATTATCTATCTCTACAAGGATTATCCCCCAAACCCATTAACCTCGTCAACCCCTTTTATCAGATTATATTAATTCTTGTTTTATTACGATTTAGTAAAGACTGATTAATTAAAGAAATAAATTAAGTGTGATCCAATAATGTATTTTAGCTAAAGATCTTTTTTACAAATTCTTCATTATTGCAAAAAGCGACGTAAGAGTACGATTTGATGACCACGTCAAATTACGCGCGGACTTTGTTAGAAAAATGTTTGATTTTGAGTAACGGTAGACTAACGGATATAAAAAGAGTGATATAGAAAGATATGAAAAGGTGATTTAGATAGATGGACAGAAACATAGATAGATAGACAGAGATTGATAGATAGATAGATAGATAGATAGACAGATTGATAGATGGACAGACAGAGAGACATATAGATAGATAGATATAATTAGGCTGTGATAGATAATTAAAAAAGTGAGACAAAAAATGGCTGCATTATTTAACAACATATGCCTACAAGAAGAAAATGCTGCCTAAATACACACACACATACACACACACACACACACACACATATATATATATATATATATATATATATGTTTGTGTGTGTGTGTGTGTGTGTGTGTGTGTGTGTGTGTGTGTGTGTGTGAGAGAGAGAGAGAATGGGAAATGAATCCGACAATATGAGAAAAAAATGAGTAAAGAAAAGAAATGTAGATGGATAAAAATGAATTTTATCGATATCACTTTTAATCGATATCACTTACACATGTGTTTCGGTCTGTTTATCAAAATGTATACGGATTTACGTTATTATTATTAATAAAATAATCAGATGGAGTTGAAATGATGATGATGATAATAATAATAGGAAAAATTCAAATCAGTTGTACATGAATACAACATGAGTAAATGAATAAAAGTCAGAAAGAAAGAATGAAAAAGGAAACATCAACCAACGTGCATCCGTGAATTCCAATCAGATGTTTTCCTATTTCATTCAGTTCACACACTGGCTCAAATACGTCAATCACAGTTATCCGCAGTAATTCAAAGTCGGTTAACAGGTATTGTACTCGATGATGCATTACATTGCATCTGGATGCCCTCGACCATGACTGTAGAAATCAATCTATCGGGGAGCGCTCTTAAATACTCCAGCAGTTCTCGACATTTCTTTCTTGGAGATCCTATTCGTATGTATCATAGCCGTTAGTAGAAAATATATTAATGTTTCCATTATATTTAAAATATACTATATAGTAGTGTGCTGTGATACTATGATTGAAGACGAACATGGTCAGAATAAATATATAAATAAATGAATAAGAAAGAGAATAGGTTAAAGCCAGGCATGAAGTAAAAGGTTTTTTTTTTTACGAATTCAAAGATTAGGCCGTAAAGTTTAAGAGACTTGTGCGACCACCATGAAGTTAGGCCACTTAGTGATAATATCTTATGCACCCAGGTATTAAAAGCAAAGAGGCTATGTTTATGAGAAAATCTCTTTTGAAAAAATTAATGGTCGACGTATTGAAGACACTACGTCTGGAAAAAGATTTAATTACTTTAATTTTAAGTGTTAATGACGACGAGAAGTCGGCGATTGGATTTAAGTACTGGCCATCTGTGTGGTCTAGAGAAGATGGGTGGGGAAGGAGAGTTTGAAATAAATACAGCTAAACTCCAGCACTGATGCCATTAGAACCCGGGCCCTAGAGGTGTTAACGTCGGTAGCAGTAGTTAGTCCGAATCCACAACAAGAGAGATAGCGAGTAGCAGTCAGTTGGATAGACAGCGAAGTCTCACCCCCCTTTTTTCCCTCCGCGTCTTGTTTACAAACACTTGTGGTTGTTTTTTGGTTGTTTTTTTAATCCTTGTGACCCTGTTTCTGACTCGTGCCCTTCAAATCGGCCAGCACAGAATATCACAACGCTTGGTGGTCTAGACATCGTGCATTGAAGGTGCAGAGCGCAGAACAGATCGTCTCACAGTGCGACACATGGCCAATTTCTTAAGCAGGATTCAACAAGTTTTTATTCAGAGCTTTCTTTCTCCTAAACAGTTTGTCTAACCAAGTTAAAGAGACCCCTGTGTCTTACGATTAACCTATAGCTGTATAGAAAATAGTTAAACGCATACCTTTGCCAAGCGTATTATCGCATTGAGAAAGGCTTAAAGATTTGTCCAGGATTTGAACTCGGGTCGCCGAATCCCTTTCATATGACAATAAACATTACACCACGCGCATCCACACAACAGTATATAAGGAACAAAAAACGATACCATATAATTCCCTTGGTTTGAAAATCGCATAGTTACCAAGTGTCGTTCACTTCACTACCCTAAATTATTCTAAGTATTCATTCTAGTATATATATATATATATATATATATATATATATTGGATGTGCCAATCGATGTTTTCAAATTGTATTTGCTATCGTATACGTATACTAATGTAAGCATTTACTAAGCGTGGTGTTCTTCTCTCTCCTTTCTTTTCTTTTTATTTCTTTGCTTTTTTGAATTGGTCTTTGTTAATAACAGCAATTGTAAAAAATAAATAATGAATTATTTCTCAAGTCCTTAACTGATGATCGTAGTCTCCCTGCGTGAAACTTCCAGGCATAGTGTGAAGACACACATACACACACGTGTGTGTGTGTGTGTGTGTGTGTGTGTGTGTCTGTCTGTCTGTTGTCTGTCTGTGTGTTTCAATTTACACAAGTTTAAATGTTCCGGTAATTTAACTGAATTATAGTAGACAATTATATATATATATATATATATATATATATATATATATATATATATATATATATCACATAATTTACAAATTTACTTGCCACATTTGCTGCATTGGTCGAACTACCCAGAGGTTGGAGATAAGGATAAATTAGACTCTTCCGGCTTAGCTGGTAGCAACTCCACATCCGCCATTGCGCGTCATTTATTAGATAATCCAACTTGCGCCCGTGCTTACAGCAACGCAGTGTTTTCTATACTTAGAAAAACATTTGTGTCCAAACAAAAAATCTAGAAAATAATAATGGGAAGAAAAAAAAAACCCAACTGTACGGATATATCAAGCTACAGAAAATGTACACGAGATTAATTAAGTATATTTTAAAGCAGCACAAAATAACAATTAGTAAGAGAATGCAGCTAACTTGCGAGAATAGAATAGATGAATAGGCACGATTGGGTGGGACAGGTTATCCACTGAGAATTGTGCAAGAAGTTCCACAATATGTCAAATATTATATGCACAAATCAGAATCTTTACTATTAATAAATATCCCTACAATGTTCAAAAATCAAATATAGAAACAATAGTATTATTTGTATTATTCTGACTATTGTCCTTGTCTTCATTGTTATATTTACAACGTTTCGGGCGATGTGCTCTCTGGCCTTCTTCGGGTATTTCTTGACAGACTCGGAAAACTTCTTAGTGTTCTGGAGGCCCTATATATTTCCAGATACCAGCCTACTTTGTGCACCCAAAAAGAGTATTTCCATCAATTATTATTATTTAAATCAAAGCATCCTTTCAACTTGAACGTTTCGCGTGGTGGAAGAAGTATCAGAACCCCTCACATGGTTCGTAATGTGAGGAGGGGGTTGAAGACGTGAGTTTTTTTTCTTTTTTCTCTTTTTTTTTTCTTCTCCCTCTTATCCTTCCTTGATTCGTTCGGTTATTATCCAATTTGTTCATCTTTCAACATTTGTCAAATGAATTTCTCTAAAGAGATTGACCGAAAAAAACGAAAAAAATAAATAAATAAAATTAAGACATAAGGGTTCCCTGGATTTTCTTTATTAGAAATTCAATATTTTACAATTTATACTACGCTTTTTCGCTCCTTAATAAAATTCTGTAG
>CM042158.1:76291246-76300646 GCA_023376005.1 Doryteuthis pealeii
TGTCTTATATGCCTTGAGTTTGTCTCTATAAACAACTACAACCTTGGCATCTCTTAAGATACCAGTAAAGACCCCGTAAGCAAAAACCAAGTAATGAGAAGTTAACAGAAATCGCCCGTAATTAAAGACCAAATAATAAAGATAGGTAATTACAACTAAGAAAGAAAGTACATAAGTACAATAAAACTAGTAATTATTCAAGAAACAGAAGAAGTTACGGTAAGAAAAAATACCAGCCAACTACAGAATTACAACACAAATAATATTAAATTAAATTGAAAATTAAACATATGGACATGGCCACAGGTGTCTCTCATACGAGAATAGATATTTAGACGTGCCCACCTCTCCATAATATATATCCAGCAGACTACGTAGACACCGGAGTTATGTGACAATATGGTCATCAGCAACTGACAAAGATAATAACCCTTTGACAATTTGAAACATTACATTTAATTACATCCCAATTAAAATCAAATGTCACCCAAGTTACAAATCAATACTTTGTCAAGAAAGGTAAGCGAGACTCAAGAAACAGAAAGACTTACGGTAAGAAGAAATACCAGCCAAGTCCAGATGAACTACAGAATTACAAGACAAATAAGATTAAAGTAAATAGAAAATTAAACATATGAACACGGCCACTGGTGTCTCCCATATGAGAATAGATATCCAAACGGGTCCCTCTCTATAATATATATATATATATATATATATATATATATATAATATATGAGATTTATCCAAAACTTGGTAGAAAGGGATGATTCTATATGAGATTTTAAGATACACTGTATTAATATTGTATGATCCATATGTATAAATACAGCAAATCTTTAAATCAGTAAAGAGAGCTCAATGTATAATAAACTTTTTAGATTATATAGAGCAATATATATAGTTAATCCTTTGTTAGTATTGGAGAAATGATGATAAAGTGCTCAATTACTTCTGTAAGAGCTATATTTATTTATTATAGTGTACAATACATTCAAGATTTCGTTCTACCAACGGTTTCTGAGTGTCATTTTTAATGACTGCTCGTCCTCAGGAATTTTCACTTATGAGAATACATGGTCTTTTTTCTTGCTCACGTGACCCATGCCTACGTGACCCGTCCCCTGTTGGCCCCTCTTCTCTCAGCAATCACCGGTGCATTTATCTGTCATCGCTGATTCTCGGGTTTCCTTTCAATATATATATATATATATATTATATATATATATATATATATATATATATATATATATATCCTCCAGTTATGGGTTAAATAGTAGGGAAGAGAGGCCCTTCAGACTTGGGTAGGTAACCAGTCTAGGAGAAGGATAATCAGAATTCAAAATTCCCTCCAGCTATGGGTTAAATAGTAGGGCAGACGAGGCCCTTCAGCCTTGGGTACCAGTCTAGGAGAGGGATAACTCTGAATTCAAAATTCCTGAGGTCGGTCGTTGATTGGGTTTGTGGCAACCCTTGATGCACCAATTCTTTCCTATCGACTGTGCCAAAAAGTGTGGATGGTCCAACACAAGCCTTCACCACTATAAACAAATCACTGTGTGTGTTTTCATTGTGTGTATGAACACTCATGCGTCGAAAATCGACGAGAGAGTCCATAACACTAATAATAATGATAATAATAATAATAATAATAATAATATATAATATATATATATATATATATATATATATATATATATCCAGCAGACAATATAGACACAGGAAAATTGTAGACAGCCACTAGTTATGTGACAATATGGTCATCAGCAACTGACAAAGATAATAACCCTTTGACAATTGGAAACATTACATTTAATTACATCCCAATTAAAGTCAAATGTCACCCAAGTCACAAATCAATACATTGTCAAGTGCATATATATAGACTTTCATCGTCGTCAACCAAAAATGGTACCACTGTTGACAATATTGTGAGAGAGAACACGATTTGTTAAAACTTTCCGTATTCTCGAAGGAAGCGGGCTAGGCTTTGCTGACCTAGGATCGAACCCGTGTCCTTCAGAATGCGAAAGACGGCACTTTGACTCGGGCACCGGATTGAGATGCCACTGTACCGTATCTGAACGCCAGATGCCCGGATGATAGCTGCGGGCATTCCGGCAACTGTATCTAGAGTTAAAGAACCCAGTCTGCCCTACAATTTACCTATATACCTGGAAGGAGAATAGTTGGATTCATACCTTTCCCAAGAGTATTAGCGCTATGTGAAATGCAAGCAGCATTGTCCAGGATTTGAACCCGGATCGACGACTCCATTTCCTACGACTATAACCATTACACCACGCACCTCCATAATGAGTAAAGCTCTAATTGCTTCTGGCAAATTGGAAATACGCAGTTCTTAACGCAGACAATTTCATCTCTTTATACTCACCAGAATACCAAGAGTAACGGCTATTCTCAGCAAGATAACAGAACCGCCCTCTAGCACACGCAAATACGACAAAA
Source organism: Doryteuthis pealeii (assembly GCA_023376005.1). Classification (NCBI taxonomy): domain Eukaryota; kingdom Metazoa; phylum Mollusca; class Cephalopoda; order Myopsida; family Loliginidae; genus Doryteuthis; species Doryteuthis pealeii. The sequence goes on from CM042158.1 coordinate 76,293,716, forward strand.
TTGTTTCCAGGAATAGTCATCTGTGACACCCCTCAGCTACATTGTTCGCCACACTGTCACGTGATATAAGCGTCATTTTGTACTTATACTAGACATGGTAAAAACTTCAGTTTTGTATCCAACAAAGACAAGTCATTTACAAACAGTCATGCATATGTCTGAATAGAAACACCTACACAGACACATCTTGGACTTTATTTCACGTCGTGTAGCCAACAATATCCAGGTAAATAGAAGCTCTACATCTTATTATAATGGAGACTCGACGTGTCAGTCTATAACAGTAACTACGTCATTGCTTACGTCAGAATACACCTAGAAAGTGCGCAAATTTATCAACGAGTATTTGATTTAAAGTCGTAGTCAAAATCATTAATACATAGCATAAATCTATTAATAATGGAGATTCGCTTCCGATTTTTGTCTGTAATAAAACTACGTCACTGCTTACGTCACACTACCTAAAATCTTCATAACATTGAATAAATACACTCAAAATTTGAGTATGTAACATTAGACAGTCCTCATTGCCTTTTTAAAAACAAGTTTTAATAGATACATCCCCAGTATCGTATATTTATATATAGTTTGTTTTATTTTAATAGATATTCAAAGTTAATAGAACTTCGTTCGATTTCAAATTGTTTTTTTTTACTCCTTTAATAAATTTGATGATTTGATGATTCATGGTTCAAACTCTCCGACATTTAATTTTTAACTTCCACCTCCACTAGCAATATCGTTGAAAAATGTATTTTTACATCGCCCGGAGTTTGTTTTTCTATTTTGCTAGTATTGTTTATTATCGGAATCTGAGTTAGACTTGCCTCAAAACAGCCCATGTTATTAGTGCATTTAAATCCAGCAATGTGTCTTATATATCACTAAGAAATAAAAGTTTATATAATATATTATGTGGTTAATTTGCATACTGGCTTTAATAAAACGGGTTTAATAAATGATTACTATTGATCCTTAATATTATTGTAGGGCCGGGTTAGCTGAGTCAGTAGAGCGTCAACCAAGGAATCACAAGATTTCGGGTTCGATACTGGCCCTCACCAACTCACCGTATGAGTAGTACAGGGATCTGTGCGGTAAAGTAAGGATGGAAGGTGTGGGGCTCCACCTCAGATGCAAAAAACAATATACTTGGTGTAGCGTTAGTGAAAAGTAGATAGGCTCCCCCGCTGGCTGATACTGACTTTAGGCTACTTTAGGGGATAGAGACGAAGGCAGAGGGGGGGAGAGAGAGAAATTGCCAGAGAGATAGACAGACAGACAGACAGACAGATGCATTTCCGATGATTCTTAAGTGAATAATTCACTTCTGATAACCAGTAGAAAACAATGGCTTCAGAGTAGTCACTTTTATACGGATTATGAGAGAGAGAGAGAGAGAGAGAGAGAGAGAGAGAGAGAGAGAGAGAGGGTGGGGCGGGGATAGAAATGAAGCCAGAGGGTAGATAGATAGACAGACAGACAGGCGCATTTTCGAGGATTCTTAAGAGAATAATTAACTTTTGATAACCAGTAGAAAACAATGATGGGGATAGAGATGAAGGCAGACAGACATATATATATATATATATATATATATATATATATGTATATATATATATATATATATATATTACCAACTCCTCCGCACGAGCAGGATACGACACAAGGTCAATTTCTTAAGCGGGGTATAACAGGCTCGAATTCAGAGTTTTCCTTCTCCTAGACTGGTTACCTAGCCATGGTTAAAGAACCCAGTCTGTCCTGCTATTTACCCATAGCTGGAGGGAGAGTAGGATTCATAACTTTCCCAAGTGTATTAGCGCTATATATATATATATATATATATATATATATATATATATATATATATATATATATATATATATATATATATATATATATAGAGAGAGAGAGAGAGAGAGAGAGAGAGAGAAAGAATACGGGGAGACAACGTTGACAATATTGTAGATGTTTGAAATCATCCAATTGAATTGTACAGAAACATTGTAAAAATTGCTGCTGAAAAGTGTTGTTTTTTTAATTTTTTTATAATCGATAAAAAATTTGGTCAAATGAAGTTGATTTTGCTGAAATTTCATCTTTTTTTATTGTGATGGCTTAAAATCAATATTCAACCTCATTGATATTTTGGGACATTAATTAATGGTTATTATTAGCGGTGAGTCTTTTTTTAGGTTTAAGTGCTTTATTTTCCACTGATTGACCGGGTCAGGAAAGGTATTTTTCTTTTCTTTTTTCTTTTCTTTTTTGCGGGGTGGGGGCGAGTTTATGTGTGAGTGTGAGACAGGACAATGCCCTCCTACTTCCTATGAAATTATCTGAGGAAAACATAATAAAAAATAAATCGGCCCAAATTCAATATGTAGACTGTGTGAAACAATTGGCCACTTAGTGACCGGTTGTCCAATTCAAGTACGATAGAATAGACAGAAAGGCAAAACCCAATATTTACACCCTGGTGCAAATTAATCAAACAAAAGTTATTATTATAATACTAGCAGGTCCTTTGGATATAACACAGTATGATGGTTTGATTATTAAAACGCTTCATATATTTACTTTAGAGCTATTGCGAAATAATTCAATATGTTAAAAGTATAATATTGATATCGTTACAATTTATGGCCATTCTGTAGGTTTAATCAAGAGCGCTTGTTCCATTGGAATTGGATACTTGGTAATCCTCTGATAAAGAATCCTTTGGTTCTTTTGGTAAAGAGTCCTGAGTATTGTAAGTCCCTCCTCAATGAGTACCAGTAGAACTATAGCCAGTATCAGTGTTTAAGTAGTGTATCAGCCACGCAGTATGGCTAGTGATTGTCAAAGAAATAAACCACGTGACCGCGGCTAGTCGATAAATTCAGGTGGGAATTTGAGCACACCTTATATACAAAAATATTCCAACAAATATCACTCCCTCTCAATTTTTCTTTTCTTTCTTTCCTTCATACGTCTTTAATTGTGTTCGATTGAAACAAATTTGCTTTATCGCTTCCGTATGATCACTCCCTCTCTCTATATTTCCCGTACTCTCTTTTTTTCTCATATTTTTCTGTGTAGCATGTCCTTTTTCTTCCCTTTATTTCTTTATTATAAAACGGAATGTTCATTATTTAGCTGAGGTAACGACAGCAGGACCAGATAATAAGAATTTACATTTCTCATTTCATCTTTGACGATTTGGACGGTCTCATTTTTAACCAGAGTGTGTTGCAAGTTGGCAACGGTCGTATAATTAAAGAACACGTGTATTGATATATAGATCCGTGATCTCTCTGTAAAGCTTGCAGTGTGTTCGTGAATCGTTACAATTTTCGTACGCTTCTTGGAGTAATATCCATCGTAGACACTGGCCGTAGAACAATCGAGAAAATAGTGTATGGTCGTGATAAAAATCTGATGCAATCACGGACGACAACATAGGCCAAACAAATGTGACTATAATTCTTATTTGTGATTTCATTGCTGAGTTATGGTACCGCGTCGAGGAAGTGCAGTTTCTTTGTCCAGTTGTAACATACAGGACTGGGTAAATTAACTTATTCCCAATGGTAGCTTAGTGTAAAGCCAGGGTAACCAGTAGGGAGAGGGAGTTATATATGTTGGAATATTTTTGTATATAAGGTGTGCTCAAATTCTCCTCCTGAATTTATCGACTAGCCGCAATGAAATCACAAATAAGAATTATAGTCACATTTGTTTGGCCTATGTTGTCGTCCGTGATTGCATCAGATTTTTATCACGACCATACACTATTTTCTCGATTGTTCTACGGTCAGTGTCTACGATGGATATTATTCCAGTGAAGCGTACGAAAATTGTAACGATTCACGAACACACTGGCAAGCCTTACAGAGAGATCACGGATCTATATATCAATACACGTGTTTCTTTAATTATACGACCGTTGCCAACTTGCAACACACTCTGGTTAAAATGAGACCGTCCAAATCGTCAAAGATGAAATGAGAAATGTAAATTCTTATTATCTGTTCCTGCTGTCGTTACCTCAGCTAAATAATGAAACATTCCGTTTTCATAATAAAGAAATAAAGGGAAGAAAAAGGACATGCTACACAGAAAAATATGAGAAAAAAAGAGAGTACGGGAAAGATAGAGAGAGGGAGTGATCATACGGAAGCGATAAACAAATTTGTTTCAATCGAACACAATTAAAGAACGTATGAAGGAAAGAAAGAAAAAAAAACTGAGAGGGAGTGATATTTGTTGGAATATTTTTGTATTTAAGGTGTGCTCAAATTCTCCTTCTGAATTTATCGACTAGCCGCGGTCACGTGGTTTATTCCTTCGACAATTACTAGCCATACTGCGTGGCTGATACACTACTTAAATACTGACACAGGCCATAATTCTAATGCACTCTTTGAGGAGGGACTTACAATACTCAGGACTCTTTAAAAGAAGAACCAAAAGATTCATTATCAGAGGATTACCAAGGATCCAATTCCACTGGACAAGCGCTCTTGATTAAAGTCTACAGGGTGGCTCATAGATTGTAACAATATCAATATCATACTTTTAACATATTGAATTATTTCGCAATAGCTCTAAAGTAAATATATAAAGCGTTTTAATAATCAAACCATCATACTGTATTATATCCAAAGGTCCTGCTCATTGAGGATGGACTTACAATACTCAGGACTCTTTAACAGAAGAACCAAAAGATTCATTATCAGAGGATTACCAAAGATCCAATTCCACTGGACAAGCGCTCTTGATTAAAGTCTACAGGGTGGCTCATAAGATTGTAACAATATCAATATTATACTTTTAACATATTGAATTACTTCGCAATAGCTCTAAAGTAAATATATGAAGCGTTTTAATAATCAAACCATCATACTGTGTTATATCCAAAGGTCCTGCTAGTATTATAATAATAACTTTTGTTTGATTAATTTGCAATAGAGTGTAAATATTGGATATGCCTTTCTGTCTATACCTATAACGACCTTCGCAAACTCAGGTATCGAACAAGGAACCTTGTCTAAAATATTTTCCATAAGAAAATCTAAATACAAATATAAGGGCATAAATCAATATGTATTGCGTATACAAATTTGTGTCTTGCCTGGGTACTGAACACGTGATATTTGATAGATACTCTTCATACTGGTCAGTATCTTCGCCTCGTGATACCGGGTGAATATAATTCTTTCACCCCTCGTTTCTCAGCCAGCTGTGGTTGTCCCACTGGATTTAGCAGCGTATTGGAAGACGATAGAAAGGGATGAAGATGGATTTGAATCAATGTTTCTATGTGAACTAAAATGCAACCAACAGGAAAGACAATTACTTCTCTCTAGAAGTTGGACATATGGCGTAAAGGATATAAGGGTTGAGATAATAGAGTTCTAAGTGACAACTATTTCTAGGTGACACGTTCGATTCTAGCTAAGGGCGATAATAACATAAAATAACCATGGCTTAACACTTGGTTAAGGAAACGAGTACAGTCTACCCCGGTGGATTGAATAAAGGGTTCGGTTCGAAGTTTCATAAAGGCTCCGATTACAGGAAGACTTCCGAGCTTGAAAAGAAAGTTCCCGAGTACAAGTAGGTTACCGATTTCTACAAGAAACACCTGAAGAAAACTGGCAGCATATTGGCGGAAACGTTGTGAATATAACAATAAAGATGAGGACAAGAGTCCGAAAAATCCAAATAATACAAATCCTCATCTCAAAAATTCAAAGAAATATTATCTCTAAAATTATTAGACTCGTATTATTTATAGATTCGATGAAAATATTCATTTCATTTGATTATTCGATTAACAAATTTAATTGAATTTTGAAGAAAGATATTGACAGCTTTTAAAGGAGAAAAGAAGAACCGATAAAGAAGATGAAGGAAGGTGAAAGAAGAGAAGAAGAAGAAGAAGAAGAAGAAGAAGAAGAAGAAGAGAGAAACGAACCAGAAAAGAGAGTAGGAGAGAAATAAAGAAGACGGCGAGCAAAGGAGAGGGAGAGAAAGAGTAGGAAGAGGAAGAGAGAAGAAGAAATTGGAAGACGACAGAAAAGAGAAGAAGAAGAAGAAGGAAGTGGATAGGGAGGAAAGAGGAAGAAGAAAATGAAGAGGGTGGAAAATGAAAGGGGAAAAGACAAAAGGAGAAAAGAAGAAAAGAAGGTGAAAGTAGAACAAGAACAAGAACAAGAGAAGAAGTAAAAGAAGAAAAGAGAAGAAAGAGAAGAAGACGAAAAGAAGAAGAAGAAGGAAAAGAAGAAGAAGAAAAGAAGAAGAGAAGAAGAAGATGAAGAGAAGAAAGATGTGAACGAGGGGGAAGAAAAGAAGAAGAAGAAGTGAAAGAAGAAGAAAAAGAAGGTGAACGAGAAGAAGAAGAAGAAGAAAGATGATGAAGAAGAAGAAGGTTGAAGAGGAAGAAGAGAAGAAAGAAGAAGAAGAAGAAGAAGGTGAAAGAGAAAGAATGAAAGAAGAAAGTGAAGAAGAAGAAGAAGAAGAGAAAGAAGAAGAAGAAGAAGAAGAAGAAGAAAAATAAGAGAAAGTGAAGAAGATGAAGAAGAAAGAAGAAAGAAGAGAAGAGAAAGATGATGAAGAAGAAGAAAGAGGAGGAGAAGAAGGTGAAAAAGAAGAAGAAGAAGAAGAAGAAGAAGAAGAAGAAGAAGGAGGAAGAGAAGAAGAAGAAGAAGAAGAAGTTAGAGAAGAAGAAAGGTTAGAGAAGAAGAAGAAGAAGAAGAGAGAGAAGAAAAGAAAGAAGAAGAGAAAGAAGAAGAAGAAGAAAGAGAAGAAGAGAAGAAGAAGAGAGAAGAGAAGAGAAGAAGAGAAGAAGAAAGAAGGAGAAAACAAAGAAAGAAGAAGAAGAAAAAAGGAAGAAAAGAGAAGAAAAGCGGAGCGAAGAAGAAGAGAAGAAGAAGGAAGAAGA
>CM042158.1:76300746-76328407 GCA_023376005.1 Doryteuthis pealeii
ATATAAATATAGTATAATCTATATATATATATATTATATAATATATATATACTATATATATATATATATAATATATAAACTTTATGTTGAGGCCATAACCTGGTAGCATATGTTTGTTAAGTGTTCTAAACAAGTCGAGACTTCTTTTTATCTATCCGTCTGTCTAATCTGTGCCTGTCTATCGTCTTTCTGTATATATATATATTTCTGTGTATAGTATAATATATACTTTTAACATCTTTTGTTTTTTCTATTAAAACTTTCTTACACACACACACACACACACACACACACACACACATATAGTATATATATATATATATATTATATATATATAATATATTTATATATATTTTATATATAGATTTATGTTGACCAAACCTGTAGCATATGTTTTGTTAAGTGTTCTAACAAGTCCAGACTTTTTTAATCTATCCGTCTGTCTATCTATCAAAAAAAAAATATCTATCTATCGCTCTCTTCAGCACATATATATTATATACTATAGTTATACATATATATATATATATAATATATATATATATATATATATAATTAATGTTTGAGTGCCAAAACCTGGTAGCAATATGTTTGTTAAGTTCTAACAACTCCTGACTCTCTTTGTAATCTATCCGTCTGTCTATCTATCTATCTATCTATCGCTCTCTCAGCATATATATAATATATACTAATTTAATTTGAGCAAAACTGGTAAGCATGATTTTTAAGAATGTGTTCTAAACAAATCCAGACTTGTATCTTTTTCTCTGTACCGGTAATTAGGGCGGCATAGATTTCGTCCGAAGAGATAAAATGCTCAATGTAAAGATGCAAAAAAAAAGCAAAAGAGAGAAGGTGTGTAGACATCAGAGTGTGGTGAAATACAGAGCGAATCATATGTTATTCAAATAATAACACAAAAGAAGAAAGATTCCCTTTTAAGTCAACAAAAAAGAATAATTCTTTTGAATTTGCAATTTTCTTGTTGGCTAGATTAGCTTTATTTCAACTTCATTTGATAATTCGTTTTTGTCAATTTGTAATGTGCACAAAATTACCAAACCAGGTCGCGAGGGGATATCTGTTTTCTAAGAGCTTTCTAATTTATTTGAGCTTTCTTTCTTAGCCTTTATGCTATGCTGAGTCTATCTAATCTATTTAAGGAATGTATATACAGCTCACATAGGCGGCACGCAACACACTGACACGCACACCACATATTATAAACGGTTAACGATTTTTCTCTCGTTTATTCATGTTATTTTTCAAACGATACATATATAGAGATAGTGTATTAGAAGTAGTAGATATATTGAGGTATGGGTATACTATATAGTGTGTGTGTGTAAACGTAAAACAAGTATTATGGCTATTTTCAGCGCCTGGACAAATATGGGAAGAACTGATGTGCTTAATGGTGAAGTCAAACCTATTTTTGAAAGATTAATATTCATTAATGATTTGATTAGGTTAAGTCCCGCCCTATTAATCATGTGAAGTGAATTAACTTTCAAAAAATGTAGGTTTGCACTTCAATTAAGCACATGTTCGTCCCATATATATAGTGATATATAGGTAGATTGATATTAAGTTGATGGATAGAAGTAAAGTATGAAATGATATAAGGTATAGCGGGTAGAGCGTTGCGCGGCTAGAGAACCCACATAGTTCCTAAAGTTCGATAGCACCGAGCCGCTTGCCGAACTCAGCGTTAGGTGAGTAGCATATGGGATCTGTGCGGTAAGGTAAGGGAGCTGAGTGGGGTCGGTGTGAACGCCTCCGAGGAGCGCCAAGATGCAAGGAGGAATGAGAGTCTCAAAGGGTCTAAGCAGCTGAGTAAGAGGAAGGGAGAGAGAGCTTCCAGGACTCTGATAGGGGGCGCTGATGACGGACTTTAGGCCACCCCGGACGAAACTTGTCTTACCTTACTTATAATATGTATAGTAATAATGAGTATATAGTCATAGTATATATAGTAATAATTATACATATAGTATTATATAGTAGTTAATAGGTGAAGGTATTCTAGGCAAACATGTGTAGGGGAAGTACACTAGATGAGCGCGCTTATTGAGACTGTGCGATTAAGGCAGACGCAGCTATATGATGCGGAGTCCAAAGTGGAAATCCTACATAATGAAAAGTGATAGGATGCACACGGACTAGGTGTAAGTAGCACGCAAATCAGCAGTTCAATCCAGTCCATCAACACACAATTACTTCGGAAATACTCAATGCATCTTAGTGCGATTATGGATGTTCCATTCCAGCACAGGTAGACATGTGAAGGCTAGCGTAGAAATTGTAGATGTGGCGATAGAATATTGAAGCGTAAGGGAGAGAGAGGTAGAATAGTGCAGATCTTTAAGCTATTCGGAGTGAAGTAGTGATGAGTATCTTTAAGCAAGATATGAAATATCAAAAGTGACTATTGATTGATGTGTAATAAGAGTACATCATAATATGACAGAGAAAGCGTCGAACGAACGTCGATTATGCGTCACGGTGTATAGTCGGACTGGAGAACAGGTGAGGGACGAGCGACTGAAAGAAAGAGGTGTGCGTGGTGGCGTTCAGCATTCCTGAGTTTAGTTGTATGGCCGGTCTGAGTAGAGATCCGATGAAGATAGAGAAAGATTAACCTGACAACAATTTGACTCCCGAATTCCTGGTTGGCGAAAAGCTCGATGACTTTAGTGTCTTAAAGGGAGTACCTTCAAAATTACCGACACGCTAAGTACGGAAACCAAAGATGCAAAACTATAGCAGGAGATTTTATACCCACAAAGTGGATTCAACTAAGTCATGATGCGCCTTGTTGCTTTCCACATCGACTAAATTGGTCTACGCAGAAGAGAAAGAACAGGACGATGCCGGGAAGATGCTCAAATTGATGATCATCGTGCATAGCAGTGACATAATAAATTGCAGATTTAGCGACTTACTGGCCAGACGACCTGACCAATGAGAAACAAAGACAAAAATAAATAAGAGTATGATGGAAAGGACGGGACAAATAGCCAAAGGACGACGAAAAGGTTCGCATATTAACCAGGCGCCTTTGAGACAAGTGTACGTACAGCTCAAGGTCTTCATAGCTTAAAGGAAAAGGAAGAGTGGAAAAAAGTACCACTTTTTTCTGAACGAAAGGATAATTATGAATTTTGATGTGACTTGGTATTTAAGCATAGCATAGATGAGTAGATGGATGTAAAGGAATGAACAAGGAAATAATATGACGTTGATAGGAAGCTGGAGTTGTAGAATAGCGTAGATTAAACATGAAGGGAAGTAGAAAATAGAGTAGAGATAGATAATAATTAACAGTGAAATCATATATTGAGAGAGAGAGATATAGATATAAATAGATACATAGATAGCTGAGGAATGTATGAGAGGAACTCAATCATTTTCGCTAACTATATGTTTCCTGGACCAATAGATGATCTCCTAGGGTTGACTCTGAGTTTTTGTTGTCTCTTATCAATTATGTTCTATTTTTGCTTCCTTTGCCCACATAGATTAGTTTATTCAAACCTTTGATGTTGCCGTTTGAATATATTTTGAGGCAGTTATTTACCTTTTTGATGTTTCGAATTCAACCTTATTTTAGTCGCCCTTCTTAGAGACGGTTGCATTTCCATTCTTGATATTCTTCATAATTTCAACTTTGTTAACTTTCAAATGTTGTTTCTTCTAGTGGCAAATGCGTCTGGGTTACTCTACATCTACTGATATGATCTGATAATATAGTACTACAATTTAAAGAAGTCGAAGGAATGTCAAAAAACGTCCGAGGATGAAGACGTGACGAACATTGTTTTGTCACTTTGATTCCGGTATGATAAATGGACAGGAAAAATAAACTTACGGTGTTTATTCTCATGGTTATCTGTAACCCTGACCGACCTATATCAACTGTGTCTTTAAAGAAAGGAGGAGCTGTCATTTCCGAAAATATCGAAGCCTTTTATAAAGTATGTTTTCTGCAGCATAACCAGGGACAGTACTGCGAAAATTTACAACGCAAAATTTCTTAACGCTTGCTCCAATCGAAATAAGGGTTAAACACCACCTGCCTTTCAAAACTCTAAAATTAGCGCTGTTGGAATATTTAAGATATAGTTATTTTACTAAGCGTAGCTTAGATGGACTCAGGGTCAGAGGTGTTTGGGACACACAGTGAGAGTCAAGTTTTTGTCTGAGTTAAGAAACATCCCGCTGAAACAAATCGATATGCACAAACTTGATTACTGTTATCAATCAACATAGTTTTGATTACTTTTTAAACAAGCTTGCATATATTAAAAGTAAATATATTTATCTTCATGTTTTTGAAAACACGTAACAACGTGTGTGATGCGATCCTTTGTGTGACTTAACCAAATTATAGTTTTGCTCAAGAAAACATGCTAGATAAAATGGATTACACCTAAAACGCACATCCCTGGCCTCAACAGCGACATTGGGCGATTTCTCAAGCTTATAATATTTTCACAACACCACCACCACCATGACCCCAGTCGGAAAAACCACAGTAAGAAAGACAAAAACAACTATAAACAAGCAATTAAAAACCACCGGCCATTTACACCCCACACCAACAAGAAAGGAACGAGGGCACAAGCAGCAGCCGCCCACAGACACCCAACAGCCGAGGATGACTTATATAAGAACAGCCAGCAAACCAAGTCACTTTATAGTCCGACGAAGAGAAGGTAACACTCTCGAAAATTTGTTCAATAAATGAAACTTAACACTAAAAAAAACGAGTTTCTATATTTTTAATGCTTCACACTAAAGCCAAACAAGAGATATATACCACTAATAGATGGATATAATATATATAATATTACATATATAAAAAATACACTTGAAAGAAAAATTTAATGAGTAAAAGTGATATATACTTTATATATATATATTATATATATATATATATATATTAAATTATGAGAGATGAGATTGCACTTTAAAAATTAGGTTCGATTTCAAATTAAGCACATATTCTCCCTGTATGTATATATAATATATATATATATATTATATATAATATATATAGTATATATATTACATTTCAACCTATTAGGTCTCATCAGCAAGGTTATAGAAATGGGAGACTGCTCCGTGTGTGACTCAAACCTCGACTACCAAGCTGACAGGTGGAGACTCTAACATTACACCAGCTGTATTGCCCAGATTTTCGTATTGTTTTGAATTTAGGTATATTCCACTTTTGGTGACTTATCGCACTGAGCAGTATGAAAGTAAGTAAACTATATAAAACCTATCTAGAATTCAGAAAGTAGACAGAACACTGAAATGAGGTATCAATAAGTAAATAATTAAAAGAGACAAGACTCTTAAAAAGTTGTAGATGTTAAAGTAAATTTGATATTTAAAAACTCTGGTGTCTATAATGAGGTGCGAAATCAAAATATCAAGATTGAAGCTTTAAATTTTTATATAGAAGGAAAATTTTGAAAAAACAAGTGTTCGAAAATGTGATGAATTTTAATTATCGATGTTAAAACATTTTCGGTTTCATTGAACTCTTCATCAGGATGTATTCTGGGTGAAGAAGAATGAATGGATTTTTTATATGATGACAGCGGGCAGATGAAAACTCTTTTAGTTACTTGTATACTGATATTTGATATCAGCGGTTTTATTTTTTGAGAAGGCCAAGCTCGCGATCCAACACGCGAAGGGCTGTCGATAACTAAGAGAGAGTGTTAGTCACATCTCCGTCAATATAAAAAAGCACTGCCAATCATTTTCTTCAGGGCGCCAGGAAATCATCCTGATAGAGGTTCAATAGGTTGAACCCGAAATGTTTTCAAACATCGATAATCTAAATTCATCACATTTCGGAACACTTTGTCTTTTTTTTCAACAATATTCTTTATATTGTTCAGATTTATTTCCATACTTTACTCGCCATATATATATATATAAGTATTATATAATATAATATATATAATATATATATATATATATTGTCATATTTTTTTTTATGATTTTCATTTTATAAAAAAGGAGATGTACACACATCATACACACGCACAGAGCACAAACACATCACATACACAGGTACACACATACACACACACACCAAACAGCAACATCCCACCCACAGCAACAGCGCACACAGTCCATTTATTAATAATATTATATCTGTTATAATTTTAATATACCAAGGTATATTAGGCATATGTACCAGCAAAGAGAAGAGTCATGCCCAAAAGATGCCGCTGAATTCATTTAAGCTGCTTCTCACCATGAGGGTTTGACGGATGTCGATCGGTTTACTGGAATAACCTCCGTCTCCGCTAGAGATTTAGTCCGTACGAGTGGAGCTCTTTAAACTATCGGGGCAGACAGAGTAATGGACGAATCGTGTGCGCTTGGGTGCTGGGATGTGGTAGGCATTTGTTTGAGGGGATGGAGTAGATGGACGATGGGTGCGGCTCTGAGAGACCTTGTCCTTTAAAATTGTTTCAAATCTGCCTTAATTCTAAAATAATATATAAATAAACAATAAAAATCATTAATAAGTGAAGTGAGGGAGCTCAGCGAAATTAATATTTTAATTAACAATAAACTATATAGCCGTTTTTCTGTGTTTTTAATTGTCAGATGATTTGATAATTTAAATGATGTACTGTGGTTAGTAGTTTTATTGGTCTTGCTCCTTTTTTCTTCTTCAGTCAGTTTTTAGCCCTGAAAAGAGAGCTTTATGGCGAAACTAAATAGTAGGTTCGTTCTGACTCAGTAATATTTTATTTATATATATATGGTCAGCTGTGTACTGTGGCCGAGCGATAAGGTGTGTTCACTGTGATTTTCACCTGTGTCTTGCGGAGGTCCCGGTTTAGATTTCTGTCGGAAGGAAAATCGTTAGTATATACCGCTGATGAAGAACTTAATAAAGTCGAAACAGTCTTGTAACGGTATCTACAACATCGAGCCCATCCTTGTTGGGATTAACACTTGTCCAAGTTCATTTTCTATAAAAAAAGTATCGAATTTTTACGCGATACATGCGTTGGGTAAGTGCCTTCAAGTAAAAATTTTAATATATAATATATTATATAATATAATTATATATATATATTATATCAAGCTTAGTTATATGTATTTCTAATCTATTTTATACCAGGGATAGATATTAATTAGTTAAGCTATTTATGTTGCATTGTATCTTATAAGTGCCAAGATTGAATATTTTTGAAAATGTTGCGTATGTTAAGATCTAATGAAACCATCAAAATCGTTTGGTAATGTATTATAAATGTTTATTGTTATACAACCAGTTAAAATTAGGAGAATAACGGTGAAAAGAAAAAAATGTGGCAAAGAAAGAGTTGTTCGTGTAGTAAATAAGACGCGAACAATGGTTGTAAACCAACCATCGAATACAACAAAGAATTCATAAAGAGCGGGAAATTAATTTTGGCTGAATACAAAAACCATTCTGACGCAATATCATCTGTCCAAAAGGCCGATTGTAATGTTCGGAATATTGAAATAACATTTATAATAAACATAGTCACAGCAAAGAAACCGACATTGTTCTCTCTCTCTCTCTCTCTCTCTCTCCCTCTCTCTTCTTTCTCTCTCTCTGTCTCTCTCTGTGTCTCTCGCTTTCTCTTGTCCTCTCTCTCTCTCTGTCTCCCTCTCTCTCTTTCTATTGGTCTCTCTCTCTCTCTCTCTTGTCTCTGTCTCTCTCTTTCTCTTAGTCTCTTCTCTCTCTGTCTCTCTCTCTCCTCTGTCTCTGGTCTTCTGCCTCGTCTTGTCTCTCTCTTTTCTTGGTCTCTCTCTCTCTCTTTTCTTGTCTGCTCTCTCTCTTTCTCTTTCTCTGGTCTCATCTTCTCCTCTGGTCTCTGTGTCTCTGTGTCCTCTCTCTCTCGGTCTCTTTCTCTCTCATTTCTCTTTGTCTCTCTCTGTCCTCTCTCTGTCTCTCTGTCCTCTCTCATTCTCTGTCTCTGTCTCCTGTCCTCTGTCTCTCATTCTCTGTCTCTGTTCTGGTCTCTATGTCTCTCTCTCTTCTCTGTCTCTGTTCTGTCTCTCTCTTCTCTCTCATTCTCCCCCTCTCCCAGAAAAGAAATCTTCCTTACGACACGAGTTTTATTTAAAACAAAACCAAGTCGCAGTTTGAAAGCTCAATGTGTGCTAATTAATGTTAGAGGTCACAGAGACAGAGAACAGAGATGGAGAGACATAGAGACAGAGACGAGACAGAGAATGAGAGACAGAGAGACAGAGACAGAGACAGAGAATGAGAGACAGAGAGACAGAGAGAGACAGAAGAGAGACAAAGAGAAAGAGAGAGAGAGACGAGAGAGAGAGACACAGAGACACAGAGACACAGAGAGAGAGAGACCAGAGAAAAGAGAGAGAGAGAGAGAGAGACCAAGAGAAAGAGAGAGAGAGAGACCAAGAGAAAGAGAGAGACCAGAGACAGAGACAGAGACAGAGACAGAGAGAGGAGAGAGACAGAGAGAGAGAGAGACCAAGAGAAAGAGAGAGACAGAGACAGAGAGAGAGAGAGAGAGACAATAGAAAGAGAGAGAGGGAGACAAGAGAGAGAGAGACCAAGAGAAAGCGAGAGACACAGAGAGAGACAGAGAGAGGAAAGAGAGAGAGAGAAGAGAGAGAGAGAGAGAGAGAGAGAGAACAATGTCGGTTTCTTTGTGTGACTTGTTATTATTAAATGTATTTCAATATTCCGAACATTACAATCGCCTTTTGACAGATGAATGGTCAGAATGTTTTTGTTATTCAGCCAAAAATAATTTCCCCGCTCTTTATGAATTCTTTGTTGTATTCGATTGGTTGGTTTTACAACCATTGTTCGCGCTTATTTTACTACACGAACAACTCTTTCTTTAGCCAACATTTTTTTCTTTTCACGTTATTCTCCTAATTTTAACTGGTTGTATAACAATAATACATTTATAATACATTACCAAACGATTTTGGCATGGTTTCATTAGATCTTAACATACGCAACATTTTCAAAAATATTCAATCTTGGCACTTATAAGATACAATGCAAACACTAAATACTTAACTAATAGATAGTCTAATCCCGTATAAAAATAGATAGAAATACATATAACTAAGCTCTGATATATATATATATATATATATATATATATATTATATATATTAAATTTTTTACTTGAAGGCACTTACAACGCATGTATCGCGTAAAATTCGATACTTTTCTTATAGAAATGAACTTGACAAGTGTATCCCAAAGGATGGCTCGATGTGTAAAAGAATACCGTACAGACTGTTTCGACTTTATTAAGTCTCATCAGCGGTATATACTAACGATTTCCCTCCGACAGAAATCGAAACCGGACGCTCAGCAGACACAGTGAAACACTAGTGAACACCTTATGCCTCGGCCCAGTACACAGCTGACCATTATATATAATAAAGATAATCTACTGAGTCAGACGAACCTACTATTAAGTTTCGCATAAAGCTCTTCAGGGCTAAAAACTGACTGAAGAAGAAAAAAGGAGCAAGACCAATAAATACTACTAACCACAGTAATCATTTAATTATCAAAATCATACTGACCATAAAAACACAGAACGCTATAAGTTTATTGTTTTAATTAAAAAAATATTTAATTTCTATATTAATGATTTTTTATTTTATTTATATATTATTTAGAATTAAGCAGATTTGAAACAATTACAAGGTAAGCACCCCATCGTCATTCTCATCCCCTCAACTAAATGGAACCCACACGCCACGATTTGTCCCATCTTTTGCCCGTAGTTAAACGATCCATCGATACGACTAAATCTAGGGAGACGGGGTTTATTCAGTAAACCTCGACATCCCGAAACCCATCATGGGAGAAGCAGCAAATGAATTAGGGATTGGCATGACTCTCGTTGCTGGTACATATGCCAATATACCTTGGTATATTAAATTATATATATATATATATATGTGTGTGTGTGTGTGGGTGGTGTGTGTTTGTGTGTGTGGTATGTGTGTGTGATGTGTGTGTTTGTGTGCGTGCGTGTGTGTGTGTGTACATCTCTTTTTTTATAAAAATGAAAATCATAAAAATAAATATTGACATATAATATATATATAATATATATATATATTATATATATATATTATATATATATGGGAGTAAATATGGAAAATAAAATCTGACAATATAAAGAAAATTTGAAAAAACAAGTGTTCCGAAAATGTGATGAATTTAATTATCGATGTTTAAAACATTTCGGTTTCATTGAACCTTCATCAGGATGTATTCTGGGGTGAAGAAAATGATGGATGTTTTTATATGTGACAGGAGATGAACATCTTTTTAGTTATGACACCTTCGCGTGTATGGATCGCGACTTGCCTTTCAAAAATAAAACGCTGATCAAATACAGTTACATAACTAAAAAGATTTTCATCTCCTGTCACATATAAAAACATCCATCATTTTCTTCACCCCAGAATACATCCTGATGAAGGTTCAATGAAACCGAAATGTTTTAAACATCGATAATTAAATTCATCACATTTTCGGAACACTTGTTTTTTCAAATTTTCTTTATATATAAATTTAAAGCTTCAATCTTGATATTTTTGATTTCACCTCATATAGAAACAGAGTTTTTAAATACAAATTTACTTTACATCATCTACAACTTTTAAAGAGTCTTGTCTCTTTTAATTATTTACTTTATTGATACCTCATTTTCAGTGTTTCTGTCTACTTCTGAATCTAGATAGGTGGTCATATATTGTTTACTTACTTTCATACTGCAGTGCGATAAGTCACCAAAAGTGGAATATACCTAAATTCAAAACAAACGAAAAATCTGGGAAATACAGCTGGTGTAATGTTTAGAGTCTCCACCTGTCAGCTTGGTAGTCGAGGTTTTGAGTCACACACGGAGCAGTCTCCCATTTCTATAACCTTGCTGATGAGACCTAATAGGTTGAAATGTACATATATATATATATATATATATATATATTATATATATATAATATATATACATACATGGGAGAATATGTGCTTAATTGAAATCGAACCTAATTTTTTAAAGTTAATTCATCAATAATTAATAATATATATATATATATATATATATAATATTATAATATCAACTTTTACTCATTAAACATTTTTCTTTCAAGTGTATTTTTATATATGTATATATATATATATATATATATCCATCTATTAGTGGTATATATCTCTTGTTTGGGCTTTAGTGTGAAGCATTAAAAATATTAGAAACTCGTTTTTTTTAGTGTTAAGTTTCATTTATTGAACAAATTTTCGAGAGTGTTACCTTCTCTTCGTCGGACTATAAAAGTGACTTGGTTGCTGGCTGTTTCTTATATAAGTCATCCCGGCTCTTGGGTGTCTGTGGGCGGCTGCTGCTTGTGCCCTCGTTCCTTTCTTGTTGTGTGGGTGTAAATGGCGGTGGTTTTTAATATGCTTGTTTATAGTTGTTTTGTCTTTCTTATTCTGTGGTTTCCACTGGGGTCATGGTGGTGGTGGTGTTGTGAAAATATTTATAAGCTTTGAGAAATCCGATGTCGCTGTTGAGGCCAGGGATGTGCGTTTTTAGGTGTATTATCCATTTTATCTCAGCATGTTTTCTTGAGCAAATATAATTTGGTTAAGTCACACAAAGGATCGCATCACACACGTTGTTACGTGTTCAAAAACATGAAGATAAATATATTTACTTTTAATATATGCAAGCTTGTTAAAAGTAATCAACTATGTTGATTGATAACAGTATCAAGTTTGTGCATATCGATTTGTTTCAGGGATGTTCTTAACTCAGACAAAACTTGACTCTCACTGTGTGTCCCAAACCTCTGACCCTGAGTCGCATCTAAGCTACGCTTAGTAAATAACTATATCTTAAGATATTCCAACAGCGCTAATTTAGAGTTTTGAAAGGCAGGTGGTGTTTAACTTTTTATTCGATTGGAGCAAGCGTTAAGAAATTTTGCGTTGTAAATTTTCGAGTACTGTCCCTGGTATGCTGCAGAAAACATACTTTATAAAGGCTTCGATATTTTCGGAAATGACAGTCCTCCTTTCTTTAAAAGACAGTTTGATATAGTCGGTCAGGGTTACAGATAACCATGAGAATAACACCGTAAGTTTATTTTTTCCTGTCCATTTCTCACCGGAATCAAGTGACAACAATGTTCGTCACGTCTTCATCTCGACGTTTTTTTGACATTCCTTCGACTTCTTTAAATTGTAGGTACTATATTATCAGATTATCAGTAGTGTAAGAGTAACCCAGCGCATTTGCCACTAGAAAAATAACATTTGAAAGTAACAAAGTTGAAATTATGAAGAATATCAAGAATGGAAATGCAACCGTCTCTAAGGAAGGGGACTAAAATAAGTTGAATTCGAAACATAAAAAAGGTAAATAACTGCTCAAATATATTCAAACCGGCAACATCAAAGGTTTGAATAAACTAATCTATGTAGGGGCAAAGGAAGCAAAAATAGACATATTGATAAGAGACAACAAAAACTCAGAGTCAACCCTAGGAGATCATATTGTCCAGGAAAATATAGTTAGCGAAAATGATGATTCTTCTTCATACATCTCATGCATCTATGTATCTATTTATCTATATCTCTCTCTCTATATATATATTTCACTGTTAATATCTATCTATCTATCTATCTACTTCCCTATGTTTATCTAGCTATTACACTCAGTTCCTATCAATATATTTTTCTTTGTTCATTTTTATCCATCTATCCATCTATCTATTATAATACAAAAATTATTTATTTCGTTGAAAGTGGTATTTTTTCCTTCCTTTTCTTTAGTATGAAGGATTTGAGCTGTACGTAACTGTCAAAGGAGGGTTATTATGCAACTTTTTCGTCTCCTTGGCTATTTCCGTTTTATTTATTTATTTATTTTTGTTGTGTTTGGTCAGGTCGTAATGGAGTATTATAACTGAATTTTTATTTAGTCACTGCATGCACGAGATAAAATTGAGCATTTTGCATCTCCTGTTTTCTTCTGGTGCACAATTTAGTGTGGAAACAAAAGGGTATGACTTAGTTGAACATTGGTGGGATTAAATCTCCTGTTAGTTTGATTTGGTTTCCGTATTGGCTGGTAATTTTGAAGGTATCTCTTTAAGACAGTAACAAGTCATACGAGCTTTGAACGGAATTGGGTCAAATTGTTTGTAGGTTAATTTTTCTCTTTTTTTTATGTCTAGGAATAAAGGAATGTAGCGGTCATTTTTGAAGTGATATGAGTTCGTTGATTTTTGTATTTTTGTATTATAATAAATTGTATTTGTATTATATCTGTATGTATATATCTACTTCACTCGGTTAAGATCTAGCTATTTATCTCTCTCTTTTCATATCTATCCATCTATCAATTTCACGCTGTTCATGTTTTGTGTGGATGGAAATCCATAATCGACTAAGATGCATTTGAGGTTTTCCAGATTGTGTGTGATGGGCTGTTGAAGTGTTGTGCGATATCACTTTGTTGTGATCTTAATTTCATTGTGGATTTCATTGTGGATTTGTGGTTGTTTAATCGAAGTCTAAAGGGTATCAGTGTTTCCCTACACATGTTTGCCCTATATATATATATATATATATATATATATATATATATATATATATGTATATATATATATATACATATATAAGTAAGTAAGAAAGTCGTCGGGGTGGCCTAAAGTCGGTATCAGCCTATCAGCGTGGAAGTTTATCCCTTTTTAACTAGTGCTAGACCTTGGAGATTCATTTTGCATCTGAGGTGGAGCGTCACACCGACCATCAGCTCCTTACCTTACCGCACAGATCCCTATGCTACTCATAACGCTGAGTTGGCAAGGGCTGGTATCGAACTAGGAACCTTGTGGTTTCTAGCCGAACGCTCTACCGTATATATATATATATAATATATATATATAATATATATATATATATATGGGAGAATATGTGCTTAATTGAAGTCAAACCTAATTTTTTGAAAGTTAATTCATTCATGATTAATTAGGCGGGATTTAACTAATCATTAATCATTAATGAATTAACTTTCAAAAAATTAGGTTTGACTTCAATTAAGCACATATTCTCCCAAATATTGTCGGCTGAAAATAGCCATATTTGTTTACGTTTACACACACACATATATATATACATATATATATATATATATATATATATGTATGTTGAAAAATAAATGAATAAACGAGAGAAAATGTTATATATATATATGTGTGTGTGCGTGTCAGTGTGTGCGTGCGTATGTGAGTGTATATACATTCTTAAATAGATAGATAGATAGATAGATAAAGGAAGAAAGAAAGTCAAATAAATAGAAAGTCTAGCAAACAGATATCCTCGCGACCTGTTTGGTAATTTTGTGCACATTTACAAATTGAAAGAAGAACGAATTATCAAAATGAAGTTTGAATAAAGCTAATCTAGCAACAAGAAATTGGCAAATTCAAAAGAATTATCTTTTTTGTTGACTTCAAAAGGAATCTTTCTTTCTTTTGTGTTATTTATTGAATAACAATGATTGTCTGTATTTCACACATCTGATGTCTATTCACAGCTTCATCTCTTTTGGCTTTTTTTGCATTTTAATGAGCATTTATCTCTTCGGACGAATCTATGCCGCTAATTACCGGTACAGAGAAAAGATACAAGTCTGGACTTTGTTTAGAACACATCTTAACAAACATATGCTTCCAGGTTTTGGCTCAAATTAAATTTATATATATATATATATATGCTGAGAGAGCGATAGATAGATAGATAGATAGACAGACGGATAGATTAAAAGAAGTCAGGAGTTTGTTTAGAACACTTAACAAACATATGCTACCAGGTTTTGGCTCAACATAAATAATATATATATATATTATATATATATATATATATTATATATATATATATATATATGTGCTGAGAGAGCGATAGATAGATAGATAGATAGACAGACGGATAGATTAAAAGAAGTCTGGACTTTGTTTAGAACACTTAACAAACATATGCTACCAGGTTTTGGCTCAACATAAATTATATATAAATATATATAAATATATATATATATAATATATATATATATATATATATATATATGTTGTGTGTGTGTGTGTGTGTGTGTGTGTGTGTGTAAGAAAGTTTTATAGAAAAACAACAAGATGTTAAAAGTATATATATATAACACAGAAATATATATATATATACAGAAAAGAGCGATAGACAGACAGATAGACAGACGGATAGATAAAAAGAAGTCTCGACTTTGTTTAGAACACTTAACAAACATATGCTACCAGGTTTTGGCTCAACATAAATTTATATATATATATATATATATATATATATATATATATATATATATATATATATATATATATATATATGTGCAGAGAGAATGATAGACAGATAGATATACAGACAGATAGATAAAAATAAGTCTAGACTTTGTTTAGAACACTTCTTAACAAACATATGCTACTATGTTTTGGCACAATATATATATATTATATATATATATATATATATATATATATATATATATATATAAGCAGAGAGAGCGATAGACAGATGGATAGATTAAAAGAAGTCTGGACTTTGTTTAGGACACATTTTAACAAACATATGCTACCAGGTTTGGCTCAACATTAATGTATATATATATATATATATATATATATATATATTATATATATGTATATATATATATATATATAATATATATATATATATATATATATATATATATATAAATATATATATATATATATATATATATATATATATATATATATATATATATATATATATATGTGTTGTGTGTGTGTGTGTGTGTGTGTGTGGTGTGTGTGCAGACAGAGCGATAGACAGATAGATAGACAGACAGATAGATAAAAAGAAGTCTAGACTTTGTTAGAACATTTCTTAACAAACATATTCTACTATGTTTGGCACTATATATATATATATATATATAATATATATATATATATATATATATATAGAGAGAGAGAGAAGAGAGAGAGAAAGACAGATAGGTAGACAGACAGATAGATAAAAAGAAGTCCCGACTTTGTTGAGAACACATCTTAACAAAAATTTGTTACCAGGTTTTGGCGCAACATACATGTATATATATATTAGAAAGTATATGTATATATATATATATAGTGAGAGAGAGTGTATGTGCACGTGTGTGTGTGTGTGTGTGTGAGAGAGAGAGAGAGAGAGAGAGTGAAATAGACAGATAGATAGATAAATAGAGAAAAAGAGAAAAAGTCATATATATATATATATATATATATATATATATATAATATATATTGACATATATATTTATTTATATATATAGACGTTCTTATATATATATATATATATATATATATATATATATATAGAGAGAGAGAGAGAGAGATAGAGAGAAAGAGAGAAAGAGAGAGAGAGAGAAATAGATAGATAGACGAACATATAGATATAAAAATAAAATCATATATATATTGCCATATATATTTATCTATATATATATATATAGACGTCCTCATATATCTATCTATCTATCTATCTATCTATATATATATAATATATATATATATATTATATAGAGAGAGAGAGAGAGAGAGAGAGGAGGGGAGATAGAATGTGTGTGTGAGAGAGAGAGAGAGAGAGAGATAGAGAGAATTAGACAGCTAAGACATTCCATAAGTATATTGCGATTTAAAAGAAGGAAAACAAAAACAAACCTCTAATTTCCGATTCACAACCACGGTGGATAGAATAAAAAACCAAAAAAAAAAAAATGCCTCGAGCAAAGAAAAGAAAAGCAGTTATTCAATTTCTACGTGACGCACTTCTATTGCTGGGCGACTGAGAACCAAACAGACACAGAAGCAAGCTTGAAAGATTGATTGATTGATTGATTGATTGAAATTAACGGCATGCCGACATGTCTACGGTTATTTTATGCCTAAACATATTTACGATGGTTAGATGGTTGTGTTTTTACAGTATGTCAACCTTGGCTTATTCTACACCGAAGACGTTTTGTTTATTCATTTTTGTTAGGTATTCAAACTCTACACCTACCATCAGCTCCTCACTTTACCGCACAGATCCTTGTGCTACTCATACTCTGAGTTGACGAGGACCGGTATAGAACTGGGAACCTTGTGGTTTCCAGCCGAACGCTCAATCGAAACTAAGATATTAAAGTACCGATATACGGCCAACAAACCAATAAATTTATTTCAACCAAAATTTAAAAAAATTCTTTTTGAGAAGTAAATTTTTCAGTTATGCAATTCATATTATCTTGATGTACCATCTGACGAGACGAAATTTTGGAGAGCTATATTAAATCAACTTCGATTTATAAAGGCCCCATTTTTGGTCGAAATAAATTTATTCTGGAATTACGGTGTTGAGTTTTTCCTTCCTTTCTAAGATAAATATTGCTCTGTATATAATCTAAAAAGTTTATTATACATTGAGCTCTTTTTAGTGATTTAAAGATTCACTGCATTAATACATACTGGATCATACAATAATAATACAGCGTATCTTAGAAATCACATATAGAATCATCCCTCACTACCAAGTTTTGGATACCTCTCATCACACACACACACACACACACATATATATATATATATATATATACTAGCTAATATATGCACCCTCCGGGTGCAAGTATTAATGTCATAAAATATCATATTAAATTAGAAATTCTAAAGAAACTAAATAAGAATGCAGATATAATGATTTGAAACAGAGAGGGGTATAATCGAAAAATAAAACAGCTGTAGCTTCCTCTTCCATCACCCCCGTCTTTCCTTGCTAAACTTTTCTAATTTAACTATTTAGTTAAATAAGAAAGTAAAGAATAAAATTACAGTTATTTGTTTTTGTTAATTGATTTCTTTTAAGATTTATCTCCGAGATTTTTGCT
The DNA here is from genome assembly GCA_023376005.1 of Doryteuthis pealeii. NCBI lineage: Eukaryota > Metazoa > Mollusca > Cephalopoda > Myopsida > Loliginidae > Doryteuthis > Doryteuthis pealeii. The sequence goes on from CM042158.1 coordinate 76,318,752, forward strand.
CATATTCATTAAGATAAAATCAAATAATTAGAAATCAACAATACCAAGCATATATTTATTAAAATCAAATTTTAAATATCAATATGCAAATTAGCCTTCCCGTTCACACAGTAAACCGCTATTTGTTGTACATATAAATACAATTGCATGTTATTAGTTTGTAGATATGACCAGCAGTATTAATAATGAAAAACAATTTTATTAATAATTGAGCCTTAAATAAAAATGATTAATGTAGAATGTGATGTATAATAACTAAATGGATAGTGATTTGAGTAGTGATATAGTTTCAGTTACAGACAAACAAACGCATAATCTCCATTATAATAAGATATATATATATATATATATATATATATATATAATCAATGGTAATATTATGGTTTCACACTCATAACTTAAAGTTTCATGGTAATCCAATCATCAGATGAGATCAATGGTTGAGATGTTAAAAACCAAATTTTTAGCGTTTATATGAAGCGTTTTTCACGCGATGGGAAATGTAAAGCTAAAAATTGTTTTTTTTAAAAACTGTATATATATATATATATATATATATATATATATATATATATATATATATATATATATATATATTATATAAAATTTTCAAAGCAATAAACAAACCGACATCCTGTAATAATTTATTTCAACTAGAAATAAATTATCACGGAATGACGGTTTGTTAAGTATTTCTTTCTTTGAAATTTAAATATTACTAATTATTACACATGAAGAATACTTATATGAACTAGCAAATATATGCACCCTCCGTAGGGTGCAAGTATTTAAGTTTTAATATAATAAAATATCATGTTAAATTAGAAAGGCTAATGAAACTGAATAAGAATTCAGATAAAAATATTTGGAACAGAGGGGGTATGATTGAAAAATAGAACAACTTTGAAACTCACTCTTCCATCATTTTCCCTTACCCCCGTCTTTCATTGGTAATTTTTTCTAATTTAACTATTTAGTTAAAATAGGAAGTAAAGAATAAAATTACAGTTATTTTTTCTTGTTAATGGATTTCTTTTAAGATTTATCCCCGAGATTTTTGCTCATATTCATTAGGATAAAACCAAACAATTAGAAATCAATAATACCAAGCATATATTTATTAAAATCAAATTTTAAAGTTCAATATGCAAATTATCCTTCCCATTCACACTGTAAACCGCTATTTTGTTGTATATATATACAACTGCATGTTATTAGTATGTAGATATGGTCAACAGCCTTAATGATGTAAAACAATTTTATTAATAATTGAGGTTTAAATAAAAAATAAAATCATGGAGAATGTGACGTAAATAACAAAGGGAATTGTGACTTGAATAGTAATATAGTTTCGGTTACAGACATAAAACCCCACAATCTCCATTATAATAAGATATATGTTTGCGCCTACAAGAGCATACAGTATGGCTATACAGTAAGATTTCGAAGACATCCATATAACAGCATTTTTAAATCTATACAAGGAAAGCGAATTAACCAGAAAAGTGTTCGGTAGAAACGCGAGTACATAAATTATACTGAATTATTTGGAGGCGTATTGTGTAATGGTTATCATAGTGCAAAATAGTCATAGCAACAAGAGCGTTTCACGGATCTCTAATACACGAACAAGGATCTAATTCAAATATTCTCCCTCCAGCTGTGGGTAAATAGTAGGATAGAATAGATTCTCTAAGTTTGGTTAGGCAACCAATCTTGGAGAACGAATTTTCATTCTTGATGGGTACTCTAATAAAATTCTAATACATAGGTATATGATATTTTTGCTAGACCCTAGTTCGTGGATTAAATACCTACATGATATTCAATTGGAGGCAGGTGTAATGGTTATAGTCGTAGAAAATAGACTTGTTGACCCGAGTTCAAATCCTGAACGAGGCTGTTTGCATTTCACATAGCGCTAATACACTTGGGAAAGGTTGTTGAATTATTTTTGATATATAAGGCATAAGGTAAATGGTCACTTCTACTTATAGACTCGACTATAAACACGTGACCTGAGAAGGATTCTTATTGTCCAATCACTGGCACTGCTGCTGCTGCTTCTGCTGTATTAATAGAGACCCCAATCTGAGATTATTTCATTGACATTTGGATTCCCTTGGACGACGGACTTACAAGGAATACGTTAACACCGGATTCTTATTGGCTTGCTTACTTATTCATTACATCTGGAACGAAGGATGGCTGCCAGATACTTAACAAAGGTATGGATCCAATTGCTCTCCTTCCAGCTATGAATAAATGATAGAGCGGACTGTCCTCTTTAAACCTGGTAACCAGTCTAGGAAAAGGTAAATTCTGAATTGAAACCTGTTAAACTCCGCTTGCGAAATCGACCTTGTGTCACATCCTACTCGTGCGGAGGAGTTGGTGAAGATGTGTATCGAATTATTTGATAAATATTCGCACAGATAAAAGTTTATATTTACATACCTATACGCATCCGCACAAATGAGGTACTCATCTGAACTTTTGCACAAAAATATACTTTTACATAAAGTTTTTTTTATTTTTTATCTTGACAAGCGACTAACGTCTTTGGTTACGTACATTCTGAGGAGGAAAAAAATCAACGTGGATTAAAAGCAGTCGTAACTTTTAGAAAAGCTGAAAGCCGATTTTCATTTTCTCTCTTCTTTCCTGAAGAGTTCCATTCAAATCAATCGATCTATATCGATCCGAACGGAACTGCAAATCTACACAATGTACTGAAAAAAATTCCTGCAGAAAATGATAGATTTTTCCTCATATGCAATTGGTTATATTGTTTAAATTCTGTAGCAATATTATTGTTGCGATATAATCACTGACTTATTCTGTACCCTTTCTTAACTTGACAAAACTACCTTCTCCTGGAAGAGTGTGTTACCCTCTTGAGTTCCATTACTTTCACGTTCACTCTGACATCTTCATATATTATCATATTGACATTTCAGTCTCGGAAGACTATAATATAGTTTTTGGTCCCCTGGAGTTATAGCGCCTCCTGAGACTGTGAAGTCCAATCTTTGAAAAACATACCCGACTATATGTAAGTAAAAAAAGTAAAGTCGACGTGGCGGCCTAAAGTTGGTATCAGCCAGTCAGTGAGGGAGTCTGTCCCCTTTTCAATAGCGCTAGACCAAGGAGATTGTTTTTAGCATCTGAGGTGGAGCGCCACACCTTCCATCAGCTCCTTACTTTACCGCACAGATCCCTGTGCTACTCATACGCTGAGTTGGCGGGGACCGGTATCGAACTAGGAACCATGTGGTTTCTAGCCGAACGCTCTACCGACTGAGCTAACCCGGCCCGACTATATGTAATTGCTTATATTGTTTTAATTACTTACAAATGTTATTGCTACAATATAATCAATAACTTATTGTGTACCCTTCCTTAACTTGACAAAACTACATTCTCTTGGTAGTGTGTAGTAACCTTTTGATTTCCATTACTTCCAGGTCCACCCTGTACTCTTTATATGCAATTGTGTATAATGTTTCAATTACTTAGTAATGTTAATGCTACAATATAATCACCGAGTAACCATCTACCCTTCCTTACCTCCACCAAGTCACCATGATTTGAAGTAAAAATCTATCTATCCATCGATATATATATATATACTAGCAAATATATGCACCCTCCGGGTGCAAGTATTTAAGTTTTAATGTAATAGAATATATTAAATTAGAAAGGCTAATGAAACTAAATAAGAATGCAGATAAAATGATTTGAAACAGAGGGGTGTATAATCGAAAAATAGAACAACTGAAATTTACTCTTCTATCACTCTCGTCTTTCATTACTAAATTTTCCTAATTTAATAACTTAGTTAAAATAGGAAGTAAAGAATAAAATCAGAATTATTTCTTTTTGTTAATCGATTTCTTTTAAGATTTATTGAAGAGATTTTTGATCATATTCATTAAGATAAAACCATACAATCAAAAATCAATAATACTAAGCACCTATTTATTAAAATCAAATTTTTAATATCAATATGCAAATTAGCCTTCCTGTTCACACCGTAAACTGCTATTTTAGTGTATATATAAATACAATTGCATATTATTGATTTGTAGGTATGATTAACAGTATTAATAATGTAAAACAATTTTATTAGAAAATTGAGGTTTAAATAAAAATAAAATCATGGAGAATGTGACGTAAATAGCTAAGGGAATTGTGACTTGAGTAGTGATATAGTTTCGGTTACAGACAGAAAAGCGCAAACAATCTCCATTATAATAATATATATATATATATATATATATATATATATGGTCAGTGTTGAAGAAGTAAAAAAAAAATTGTATACAAAAAAAAGTAAAAATAAAAACTGAATTGAAGAGAAAGTAAAAGCATTTAAAATGCATGATGGTAGCTAAAATGGCCGATAATACAGATTAAATTGTAATTTGGGTGTTTTTAAAGCCGGAAAAGTGACTTACTGAAGGGGTATCTTCTTCAGGTAAGCCAAGTTCAACTGTCTTATTTTTCTGCTGTGGTATGGCCTGTTGGGAGGGTTCTTATATTAGTGGTATTAGAAGGGGGAGGGGGAACACATGGTCAGTGTTGAAGAAGAAGAGAAAAAAAAGTAGACAAAAAATAGAATTGAAGAGAAAGGAAAAGCATTTAAAATGCATGGTAGCTAGAATGGCCGATAATACAGATTAAATTGTAATTTGGCCGTTTTATATATATATATATATATATATATATATGTATATATTAATGTGTATGGTTGGCACTAGTATACTAGAAAAAGTAATAGTAATCCAACGTACAGTGTTATTAGAAGAGTGCTCAATATCTGTGATAGAGCGTTGATATTTCAATGAGAAATCAAAACAAATAAAAGTTTTTGCTTTTATTTATTTAATTACGGGAACGGTATTACGACCAGCGGTTTCTTGCTGAAAGCATTCATTGGGTAATACGAAAAGTTCCTTTAAAAATGACAGAAATTGTGTAAATGGTCAAATGTGTGCGTTTTTTATAAATATATATATATATAAATATATATATAATGAGATCCTAGAGAAAGCAACAGGAACAGAGCACCAGTAGACTATCAACATCTTCAGGAGTGGCCTTCACATTCGACATCTATGGTCAAAGATGTCTTTCACACAGTGGCCTTTACAGCCACAGAAATCGCTGTGCTAGAACGTAACTTCAGGGTACAAGAAATCTATGCTCTTTTGAGACAGCGATTCAGATGATTTAGTCTATCTATCTATCTATCTATCTCTCTCTCTCTCTCTCTCTCTCTCTCTCTATATATATATATATATTATATATATATATATATTATATATCAAAGAGGTCCAATCTATATATATATCTATCAATGGTCTTTCGAGACAGCGATCCGATGGTTTAAGCTATCTATCTATCTCTTTCTCCCTCTCTCTCTTTCTCTCTGTCTCTGTCTTTCTCTCTCTCTCTCTCTCTCTCTCTCTCTCTCTAATATATATAATATATATATATATATATATATATATATATATATATATATATATATACGTAACTTCAGGGCACAAGTAATCTATGCTCTTTCGAGACAGCGATTCGATGATTTAGTCTATCTATCTTCTATCTATCTATCTATCTATATATATATATATATATATATATATATATATATATATATATATATATATATAAAAGAGATCCAATATATATATATATATCAATGGTCTTCGAGACAGCGATTCCGATGATTTAGTCTATCCATCCATCTATCTATCTATCTATCTATCTATATATATATATATATATAATATATATATTATATATATATTATATATAATATATAAGAGATCCAATATATATATATATATATATATATATATATCAAGGGTCTTTCGAGACAGCGATTCCGATGCTTTAGACTATCTATCTATCTTTTCTCTCTTCTCTCTCTCTCTCTTCTATATATATTATATATATATATATATATATATATATATATAAAAAGCAACGAGGTCCAAGTGGAAAGCAACAGGAACAGAGCACCAGTAGACCATCGACATCTTCCGGACCGGCCTTCTCATGCGACATCTGTGGTCAAAGCTGCCTTTTCACACATTGGCCTTTACAATCAACAGAAGGCGCTGCGCCAAAAACGTAAACTTCAAGGCAACGAGAAATCTAATGCTCTTTCGAAACGGCGTGCCGATGATCTTGGCTAGACATTTCGAAAAGGATTCGATGTTTATAGAACCACGATAATTTGGAAACGAGTAATCAATAAATAAAACGTGCCGAGATCTGCGGTATCTCAATCAAATAAATCCTTGAAAGGGTCTGCGAGCATCAATTCCGTTTTTGTTAACGATTTTCTAAACGGATGGAGCTTGAAGGAAAAATAGGGGAGCATCCAGACTCGGTATGAACTATTAAAAAGAAACCGACAGGTTTAAAAGAAAGACAAAAAACGGCAAATGCAACATTCAGAAACACCAATAAAGCTCTGGGAAAAGGATGAATGTCTATCAAGTCTGAGGCAAGATCAAGTGAGATTTCAGAGATTTATGATGTCTGAGTTAACGGTTCAAATGCAAGTAGCCGATATTTAAGCTTGGATTCCACAACGAGGAAGCTGGGCCTTCTTGGGGAGGGCGGTCCCTGGTACTCAAGCCAACATCTCAATATCTCACCGTCAATGGCCGAAGACAGGGACCAAAGCCTGGTAAGCAAATGCAAGTGGTCGAAGAAATCGATACTCTGATGGCAGCAAAAAATGCGTATTTAAGTATATGGCCATTGCTTGAATATAGTTTACAATCAAAATGTTACAATTATGGTGAGCTTCAAGTAACTGATGCCGGTTGATCTTGCACACCTTCCTACAATTAAACAGGTATTTCCAGGGAGCACAGGGTATTTTATTGTCCATCCCGCCGATGCACAAGAGTTGTGACTGCATCAGGCCAGCCTTGCTCATACCATAGCCTTCCACATCTGGTCATGTAGTAGACCGATTTGAAGCCCTTTGATTGTCCTTACTTCTTTATTCTTGCGAATATCTCTCTTCAACGCTCAGCTGTAACGAGAGCTCTATTTACAGTGCCCTCGCCAACACAGCTCTTTTCCACTGTCCCGGTGCCAAAGACTTTACTCCTCCCCAGGTCTCCACATCGATTGTCACCTTTTTTTCAAGGTCGACCTCAGGATTTATGTCATCTTGGCCCTTGAGCAAACGCTGCCGTTTATAAGTTTCCAATAGAGTCAAGTTTGTTAGAGAAGTCGCGCCATCGTCATCCTTACCCCACAAAATGGCCCCACTCCATTTCATCTATGTTATTATGAGAGATTCTATGCTTTTGACATTTGCTCGCCTTCAAAAACCTCGTATGTCAACTGACGTACATTTGCCAGCGCACCCCTACTATTTGTCGCAGCCCTTGCTGGTGAAAGCGCTCGAGACGAGCCAAATGTCAAAGTCATAGAATTCTCTCAATAATCAAACATGATTGAAATGGTAGTGGCAATTTGGTAAGGATGAACGATGGGCGACTTCTAAACAACTGCTCTATGGGAAACTTATAAACGGCAATGCGTTTGGCTCAAGGGCCCAAGAATGACATACAAGGATTGCCTGAGGTCAGACCTTGAGAAAAGAAATGTGACATCGATGTGAAGACCTGGAGAGGTAAGTCTTTGGACCGTCGGACAGTGGAAAAGAGCTGTTTGGGAGGGCACGGAAGGTTTGAGAGCCGGCCGTATACAGCATGACAGTTGAAGAATATTCGCCAAGAAAAAGAAGTAAGACAATCAAGGGCTGTCAAAAAGATCGTCTACTACATGACAGTGTGGAAGGCTATGTATATGAGCCAAGCTGCCTGATCTCACCTAATCTGTGCTCGGCGGGATAGGACTAATAAAATACCTGTGTCCCTGAATACTGTAATGTAGAGAAGGTGTGCGACTTTGGCAAGGACTTTTCGTGCAGCTCATTGTTGAACTTTTTGAAGCTCAACCATTATTGTTTTGAACTATTTTTTGTTATGTTATACTATATCAAGCAATGGCAATACTAATACAGTTTGCTGCCATCAAGTATGTATCGTTCTTCGAAATTGCATTTGCTTACCAGGCCTTTGGTCCCTTCTTCGGCCAATTTGAAGGTGAATATGAGAATGTTTGGCTTGAGTACCAGGGACGCCTCCAAGGAAGGCAGTTCCTCGTTTTGTGGGATCCAGCATATCTGGCATACCTTGCCATTTGAAAACCGTTAACTCAGACATCCATAAATCCGAAATCTACTGATCTTGTGCCAGACTTTGATAGCACATCTCTTTTCCCCAGAGCTGTATTGGGTTTCTGAATGTTTGCATTTGCCGTTTTTTTGTTCTTTCTTTTTAAACCGTCGGTTTTAAATAGTTCCATCCGAGTCTGGTTGATGCTTATTTTCTCAAAAGACTTCCATCGTTTTAGAAAATCGGTTAACAAAAACGGAATTGATGCTCGCAGACCTTTCAAGATTATTTTGATTTGGATACCGCAGAATCTCGGCACGTTTTTATTTGATTCCTCGTTCAAAATTAATCGTGGTTCTATAAACATCGAATCTTTTCGAAATGTTTCAGCCAAGATCATCGGCAGTCGCCGTTCGAACAGGCATAGATTTCCTCGATGCCGAAGTTAACGTTTTGGCGCAGTCGCCTTCTGGTGATTGTAAAGGCCATATGTGTGAAAAGGCAGCTTTTGAACCACAAAATGTTCGCATGAGAAGGCCGATCCCGAAGATTGTCGATGGTCTACTGGTGCTCTGGGTCCTGTTTGCTGTTCACTTGGACCTCGTTTGCTTTATATATATATAATAGTATATATATATAATATAATATATAATAGAGAAGAAGAGAGAGAGAGAAGAGATAGAATAGATAGTCTAAAAGCACGGAATCGCTGTCCTCGAAAGACCAATGATATAATAAATATATTATTATATATATGGATCTCTTTTATATATATATATATTATATATATATATATATATATATAATATATATAATATAAGATAGATTAGATAGATAGATAGATGGATGGAAGACTAAATATCGAATCGCTGTCTCGAAAAGACCATTGATATTATATATAATATTAGGGATCCTTCTTTTATTATATATATAATATATATATATATATATATATATATAATATATATATAGATAGATAGATAGAATAGATAGATAGATGATAGACTAATCATCGGAAATCGCTGTCTCGAAAGAGCAAGATAACTGTGCCCTGAGTTACGTTATATATATATTATAGTATATATATATATATATAATATATATTATATATATATATATATGAGAGAGAGAGAGGAGAGAGAGAGAGAAGAAAAGACAGAGACAGAGAGAAAAGAGAGAGAGGAGAAAAGAGATAGATAGATAGCTTAAACATCGGAATGCTGTCTCGAAAGACCATTGATAGATATATATATAGATGGAACCTCTTTGATAATATATATTAATATATATATATAATATAATAATATATATATATAGAGGAGAGAGTAGAGAGAGAAGAGAGAGAGATAGAAGATAGATAGATAGACCTAAAATCATTCTGAATCGCTGTCTAAAAGAGCAGTAGATTTCTTGTACCCTGAAGTTACGTTCTACCACAGG
>CM042158.1:76328507-76331007 GCA_023376005.1 Doryteuthis pealeii
AGAGAGAATAAAGCAAGAAAGAAAAAGAAGAAGAAGACAAGCAGGCGAAGAAGAAGAAGAGGAAGAAGAAGAAGAAGAAGAAGAAGAAGAAGAAGAAGAAGAAGAAGAAGGAAGAAGAAGGGAAGAAGAAGAAGAAGAAGAAGAAGCAAGAGGTTAGAGAAGAAGAAAGAGAGAAGAAGAAGAAGAGAAGAAGAAGAAGAAGAAAAGAAAAAGAAGAAGAAGAAGAGAAGAAGAAGTTTAAAAGAAAAGAAGAAGAAAACAATGAAGAAGAAGAAGAAGAAGAAGAAAGAAGAAGAAGAAGAAGAAGAAGAAGAAGAAGAGAAGAAGAAGAAGAAGAACAATGAAAAAGAAGAAGAAAGCAAGGAAAGAAAAAGAGAAGAGAAGCAGGCGAAGAGAAGAAGAAGAACTTTAAAGAAAAGAAGAAGAAGAAGAAGAAGAAGAAGAAGAAGAAGAAGAAGAAGAAGAAGGTGAAAGATGAAGAAGAAGAAGAAGAAGAAGAAGAAGAAGAAGAAGAAGAAGAAGAAGAAGAAGAAGAAGGTAAACACATGAAAAATAAATTTGCCACCAGGCCTTCGAAAGGATTGTCTGTGGTCAGAAATTAATGAATCTGTTAGAAAGAGAAAATTGTATTTTCATGTGGATGACGTAAATATATTGATGCTAACGTTCCTACGAATCATGCATAGAAAATAATGAACAAATGGATTATGCGTTAGCATGAATGAATACATGCATTACTGTCAGAATAAAAGGGCTATTGTATGTACAAGGGAAACACCTTCCTAATGGGTTTCTTTGGAAGTACATTAAAAATCACGTTGAAAGGGTTAATAGCAAAAAATGATGCAAATACAAAAATATATATATATATAATATATGTATATATATCGGGTTAGCTCAGTCGGTAGAGCGTTCGGCTAGAAACCACATGGTTCCGAGTTCGATACCGGTCCTCGCCAACTCAGCGTTATGAGTAGCACAGGGATCTGTGCGGTAAAGTAAGGAGCTGATGGTAGGTGTGGCGCCCACCCTCAGATACAAAAACAATCTCCTTGGTCTAGCGCTAGTGAAAGAGGATAGACTCCCTCGCTGATTTACTGATACCGACATTAGGCCGCCCCGACGACTTTACTTATATATATATATATATATATATATATATATATATATATATATATATATTGGTTTGGAGGTTGATTTTAAGGCTATCACAATGGCAGGTATAAAGAAATAATAATGAAAAGTTATTTCTGAAAAAGAGATTTTTATCTTGAAAATTCTAGAATAAATTACAGGTTAACACACAACACCATTGTTACCTTATTATATTTTTTCTTTACACCTGCATTGTGATAGCCTTCAAACCAATATATACACAACGCTTCAAGCAAATTATAAAACTCTCATATATATAATATATATATATATATGTGTGTGTGTGTGTGTGTTTGCGTGCGTGTGTGTGTGTGTGTGTGTGTGTGTGTGTGTGTGTGTGTATGAATGAGGAGTGAAGGATTGAATAAATCCGAGAAAATGTACTTGAGAGTAGAGGAAAATATGGATATAACAACACAAAATGACTACGTTCAATTGATATTTCGCCTCATTATTGGTTGAGGCTGCTACAGAAGTTTATTGATTTAAGTGCTTGTACATTCTGTTTTCATAGTGAAAAGGTAAATTGGTGGGGAAGGAAGAGTGGGGTTACCTGAAAGTCCGGGTATACGCAGGCAGGCCCCACACGACAGCGGAACAGAAAGAAAGCATCCATAGAAAGATATGCTAAACCACAGTTTACATGATATGAGAAATCGAGCTCTCGAATGTTTTCGTCGTCATGGTGACCATCTCAAGAAGATAATATTAAAATATTAGATAATCACTAAAACTCCTGTGTACTTATTACTCTGAGTCCTTTTTATCATCTGAGAAAATAGCATTTAAAATGTGTCTCATCATTATAGTACACCCTATGAAGATATGAGTGTTGGAGTAAAATCCGACAGTATGACACGTGATAAACGATTGTATACTTATCTACTTGGTTATTGGTACCTACGTACCTATCTATGGTACGTGGGTACGAAGAAATAATTTCTTTATTCGTACATTGTACTAAAATTACAGTGTGACTTCCTAACCCAGTCTTGCCTAGCTTTGTATTCCCGTTGTGCAAGTTTGCTACATTCACTTAATTCATGGTATACAGTCTCATCTCTGTCACATTATTATTATTATTATTATTATTATATTATTATTATTATTATTATTATTATTTGCTCCTTTTGAGTTTTCACATCAGCATTAGCTGATAGTCTTTCACTGGAGTGTGAGTGACAGCAAGTCTCCTCAGATCTCCACGATTCTTCTGAGTATTCTGGCAGATTGCAGCAGTGCAGTGTTCTGAATGGTTTCAATCCTTCCTCTGATTTCCAGACTTTCCAAACCCTTTTCCAATCTTTTTGGGACCGTTCCAAGTGCACCAACTACAATTGGTATC
>CM042158.1:76333507-76351007 GCA_023376005.1 Doryteuthis pealeii
GCGTGTGTTGTGTGTTGTGTGTATAAGCGTATTATATAATATTATATATATATATTGCATATTATTTTTATTCGAGCCTTGATAAAGTGGAAAACTTTTGTTAAAAATCCAAATTATATGGTCAATGTTTTGTATTCGGAAGTTAATTTGTGTATTATGTGTACACAGGGTTGAAAAAAAATAAGACAACAACAACAAATGTAAATCGTAGCCATGTAAAAAAAAAAAATAAAATGTATACTTAAGCTTCCTGTTTTGAACGACTTCTTCTCAAACACAATAAATAAAAAAAATAAATATAAAAATATGTCTAGACGTTTTTTTAAAATCTATCATTATAATAATAATTAGAGTAATTATTATAATTTTGTATTATTTACTTTATTTATTTTTACTAGCAAATATATGCACCCTCCTGGTGCAAGTATTTAAGTTTTAATGTAATAATATATTATATTAAATTAGAAAGGCTAATGAAACTAAATAAGAATACAGATAAAAAGATTTGAAACAGAGGGGGGGTATAATCAAAAGTAGAAAAACTGAAATTACTCTTCCATCACTCTCGTCTTTCATTGTTTATTTTTTCTAATTTAAGGATTTTAGTTAAAAGAGGAAGTGAAGAATGAAATGACAGTTATTTTTTCTTGTTAACGGATTTCATTTAAGATTCATTGAAGAAATGTTTGCTATATTCATTAAAATAAAACCAAACAGTTGAAATCAATAAATACCAAACACATATTTATTAAAATTACATTTTTAATATCAATATGCAAATTAGCCTTCCCGTTCACATTGTAAACCGTATTTTGTTGTATATATAAATATAATTGCATGTTGTTAATATGTAGAATATGGTTAACAGTATTAATAATGTAAAACAATTTTATTAATAATTGAGGTTCAAATAAAAATAAAATCATTGAGAATGTTATATAAATAACTAAGGGAATTGTGACTTGAGTTGTAATATAGTTTCGGTTACAGACGGAAAAACACACAATCTCCATTATAATAAGATATACGTTTACACGTACAAGAGCATACAGTATGGTTGTACAGTGAGATTTCGATGATCCCAAATAATATCATCCCATACTTAACAATCATTTGGATTTAGCAATCTGGTGTAGCAATCCACCAACGGTTTCATTACAAGCGCTTTCGGCATGTCCATCTGCCATCTTCAGGCGTGAAACTGATGGGATGTTTCAGGTGTTTCGTTTTTTAAACAACGAGCAGTAACGTTGTTTTAAAAACGAGACACCTGAAACATCATTCCTACCTAAAGATGGCACATGGACATGCCGAAAGCGCTCGTGAAGAAAACTTTGGTGGATTGCTACACCAGTTCCACCCTGACATTAAAAAGATGGCCAGAAAATTAGAAAGGATCGAACAAAAACTCGTCCGACAAGAATCGTCAGTAGAGTTTAACGAAACACGTTTAAAAGAAAAAATGCTGCCAAAATACACTTATATATAGGGATTTAATTGTAAAATTCACCGTTCTGGCGTGTAGCTAACCCTCGCTTTGTTTACAAAGTTAGAGGACTCTAGTGAATTCATTTCCGCTTAGAAATATATCAATTAAATATTCTTTTATATTTGATAGCCGCTATTGGCCGCATGGGTAAGAGACTTGGCGGACGAAAGTTCATTCAGGTCTCAAAACCGGCCAGGGGTAGCTGTTAAGGTATAACCACACTGATGAGAGGTGAAACCTCGAAACACGTGTATATGGACTACTTATTATATAATATATATATATATATATATATATATATATATATATATAAAGTGTGGCTGAATAGTATCTTTTTGTTATTCATAGAATACTTACCTGTAAAATACCGATGATACATAATAAGGAGAGCAGACCTGAAGTTTTTGGTTTGTTTTTCTTCCTATTTATAAACTCAGTGTCTCCAATATCCACACGCACTTGTACGTCTTCATCTGTTTACCGGACTTCATTTCGCCAGAGTTTGTCGCATCCGACTGTTATCCTTTTTATCCCGTGGGACAGTTGCAGCAGCAACAGTATGGTACAACTTTACGATTCTTCTATTTCGGAAGTGGAATGGAAATCACAAGAATAATGCCTGATCAGCAAAAAGAAAATAACTGATCAATTATTTTCGGTGCGTACGAACTAAGACACAGTTATCATCAGGAGTGCACTTGTACCGAAAAAAGGGGGAAGAAACATCACAATTAACTTTTAAATTGAACAATATAATCCCTTTCCAAAAAAGATTACAGTGCATTTGCATAAATACAGTGAATAAAATCGATAGTGAAATATAATCTGGAAAAAATGGTGTAAGTCCCCCGGTGAGAAACGAATTCATTAGTATGATCATCAACCTTAGCATACTGATTATAACTGATAAAAAAAGAAATCAAGTATTACATTATTCTTAACCAAAATTTTCCCACGGATTTATTAAATTTTCTTGCTGTTTTTTACCTGTACGATGGGATATATGCAAAGTTTACTCATCGTCCCGAGTTCAAATCCTGGACGTGGTAATCGCATTTCACTTAGCGCTAATACCCTTAGGAAAGGTATGAATCCTACCCTCCCTGCAGCTATGGATAAGTAGTAGGGCAGATTAGGCTCTTTAACCTTGGTTAGGCAACTGGTCTAGGAGAAGGAAAACTCTGAATTCAAATCTGTTGAACTCCGCTTAAGAAATTGACCTTGTGTCACATCCTGCTCGTGCGGAGGGGTTGGTAAATATATATATATTCAAAGTTTACTATCTATTCCCCTCATAACTCATTCTATTTAAATTAAGTTCTATCATCATTGTAATCTGAGTCCATCTGTTCAATTAGAATAAAATAACCATAAGTTGTTCTACTTTGCTTGGGTTTGGTGGGAGAGCCATTGTGAGCGTCTTAACTCTTTGTCAACCAAATTTTTCCTACTGATGAACTAAATTTTCTTGCTATTTTTTACCTGTATGATGAGATATTTAAAGATCACTATCTGTTCACCTCATAACTCATTCTATTCAAATAAAGTCCTATAATCATTGCAACCCGAGTCCTTCACCTAAATTTTAATGAACTAAACATCAATATTTATACTTTTCTACATAGAGCCGCTATGAGTGGTTTAAGGTTGACAACAAATTTCCCACACGGCTGAACCAAATTTTATGTTATGTTTTACCTGTATGGTAGGATATTTCTAAGTTCGCTATCTATTCACCTCATAACTCATTCTATTCAAATAAAGTCCTATTATCATTGTAATCTGAGTCCATCTGCTCAATTACAATAAAATAACCATCAGTTGTTGGAATTTGCTTGGGTGTGGTGAGAGAGCATCTGTGAGCGGCTTAACTCTTTGCCAACCAAATTTCCCTCACTGCTGAACCAAATTCTGTATATATTTTCTACCTGTATGATGAGATATTTCATAGTTTACTATCCATTCCTCCCATAACTCATTCTATTCAAATTAAATCCCATTATGCGTATTCACGTAGAGAGCTTTTAGTGCAAGCAAGTGACAAGTGCAAGAGCCACTGGAAGTGATTTACGGTAGGATGATAGTGGTGAGGGAGCCGCTGTGTGTGGTTTAAAATAGAGAGACAGTTCAGCTTCATACCTATAGACAATTATATCACACAATATAAAATTATTTTAAAATTCTTGGGAATGTGTATGTGTTTATGACAAATCAGTTACAAGTGATGAGCTAGAAAAAAGGAAAAAGGAAAAAAAGTGAAGCTATATTAAACAAAGTATTGACAAAGACTATATTCCTAAAAAAAAAAAAAAAACTCAAAATTAAATGGCCCTCATTTTTTAAAATCAGGTTTTAATAAAATCTTGGAATTTTTAGATGAGGCTTGATGATTAGTATTATCTGCGTTATTCGGACTATTGTCCTCATTTTCATTGTTATCTTTACAACGTTTCGGTCGATATACCCTCCGGCCTTCTTTGTGTATTTTCTTGTCGGACTCGGAAATCTTTTCGGACTCGGGAACCTACATCTCGGACTCGAGAATCTTCTTTTTAAGTTAGGTATTTATAAATCCATGCTCGGTATTATATATTCATAATTAGTTTTATTTTATTATCTATCTAAAGTTATCAGAACTCGTTTTCCATTTCAAATTGTTTTCTTTTCTTTTACGTCTTAAATAAATTTTAGGATTTTACTTACTTTTGGTACGAACACTGTGGCGATGGATTTTTTAACTCCCACTCAGGCAATATCTTTCAAAAATTCATTTTTACACATTTTTTTGGCTTGTAATATTTACAAGTCAAAGGACATTAATTAAAATTCTTGCAAATTCCTATGTACAAAATGATATTAATTAACCCCCCCCCCCCATGGGATATTATAGTATGACATACTATCATTTTGAAATTTGTGTCTTGTTTTCAGTTTGTTCCACTGTGACTCATAACTAGTTTTCAGTTTGCTGATGGTTCTAAGAAACTAATGGTAAACAATTATTAAACAATTATTGCTTCAAGTAACTATTCTTAATACAAATAATTTGCACACAGTTGTATGCTTTCAAGTAACTAATAATAATAATCCTTAGTAAACAATTATAGTTTCAAGTAACTATTCTTAATACAAATAATTTGCACACAGTTGTATGCTTTCAAGTAACTAATAATAATAATCCTTAGTAAACAATTATAGCTTCAAGTAACTATTCTTAATACAAATAATTTGCACACAGTTGTATGCTTTCAAGTAACTAATAATAATAATCCTTAGTAAACAATTATAGTTTCAAGTAACTATTCTTAATACAAATAATTTGCACACAGTTGTATGCTTTCAAGTAACTAATAATAATAATCCTTAGTAAACAATTATTGCTTCAAGTAATTATTCTTAATACAAATAATTTGCACACAGTTGTATGCTTTCAAGTAACTAATAATAATAATCCTTAGTAAACAATTATAGCTTCAAGTAACTATTCTTAATACAAATAATTTACACATCTGATTTCAAGTAACTAATAATAATAATCCTTAGTAAACAATTATAGCTTCAAGTAACTATTCTTAATACAAATAATTTACACATCTGATTTCAAGTAACTAATAATAATAATCCTTAGTAAACAATTATAGCTTCAAG
The DNA here is from genome assembly GCA_023376005.1 of Doryteuthis pealeii. Lineage (NCBI taxonomy): Eukaryota > Metazoa > Mollusca > Cephalopoda > Myopsida > Loliginidae > Doryteuthis > Doryteuthis pealeii. The sequence goes on from CM042158.1 coordinate 76,338,645, forward strand.
TAACTATTCTTAATACAAATAATTTACACATCTGATTTCAAGTAACTAATAATAATAATTCTTAGTAAACAATCATAGCTTCAAGTAACTATTCTTAATACAAATAATTTTGCACACAGTTATATGATTTCAAGTAAATAATAATAATAATAATAATAATAATAATAATCTTTAATAAAAACTTTAAAAAACGTCAAGTAACTATTCTTAATACAAATAATTTGCACACAGTTATATGATTTCAAGTAAATAATAATAATAATAATAATAATAATAATAATCTTTAATAAAAACTTTAAAAAACGTCAAGTAACTATTCTTAATACAAATAATTTGCACACAGTTATATGATTTCAAGTAAATAATAATAATAATAATAATAATAATAATAATAATAATCTTAAATAAAATTTAAAAAAACGTCAAGTAACTATTCTTAATACAAATAATTTGCACACAGTTATATGATTTCAAGTAAATAATAATAATAATAATAATAATAATAATCTTTAATAAAAACTTTAAAAAACGTCAAGTAACTATTCTTAATACAAATAATTTGCACACAGTTATATGATTTCAAGTAAATAATAATAATAATAATAATAATAATAATAATCTTTAATAAAAATTTAAAAAACGTCAAGTAACTATTCTTAATACAAATAATTTGCACACAGTTATATGATTTCAAGTAAATAATAATAATAATAATAATAATAATAATAATAATCTTTAATAAAACTTTAAAAACGTCAAGTAACTATTCTTAATACAAATAATTTGCACACAGTTATATGATTTCAAGTAAATAATAATAATAATAATAATAATAATAATCTTTAATAAAAACTTTAAAAAACTTCAAGTAACTATTCTTAATACAAATAATTTTCACACAGTATATGATTTAAAATAACTAATAATAATAATCCTTAGTAAACAATTATAGTTTCAAGTAACTATTCTTAATACAAATAATTTGCACACAGTTCTATGCTTTCAAGTAACTAATAATAATAATACTTAGTAAACAATTATAGCTTCAACTAACTATTCTTAATACAAATAATTTGCACACAGTTATATGATTTAAAATAACTAATAATAATAATCCTTAGTAAACAATTATAGCTTCAAGTAACTATTCTTAATACAAATAATTTGCACACAGTTATATGATTTAAAATAACTAATAATAATAATCCTTAGTAAACAATTATAGTTTCAAGTAACTATTCTTAATACAAATAATTTGCACACAGTTATATGATTTAAAATAACTAATAATAATAATCCTTAGTAAACAATTATAGTTTCAAGTAACTATTCTTAATACAAATAATTTGCACACAGTTATATGATTTAAATAACTAATAATAATAATCCTTAGTAAACAATTATAGCTTCAAGTAACTATTCTTAATACAAATAATTTGCACACAGTTATATGATTTAAAATAACTAATAATAATAATCCTTAGTAAACAATTATAGTTTCAAGTAACTATTCTTAATACAAATAATTTGCACACAGTTATATGATTTAAAATAACTAATAATAATAATCCTTAGTAAACAATTATAGCTTCAAGTAACTATTCTTAATACAAATAATTTGCACACAGTTATATGATTTAAATAACTAATAATAATAATCCTTAGTAAACAATTATAGTTCAAGTAACTATTCTTAATACAATAATTTGCACACAGTTATATGATTTAAAATAACTAATAATAATAATCCTTAGTAAACAATTATAGCTTCAAGTAACTATTCTTAATACAAATAATTTGCACACAGTTATATGATTTAACTAATAATAATAATCCTTAGTAAACAATTATAGCTTCAAGTAACTATTCTTAATACAAATAATTTGCACACAGTTATATGATTTAAAATAACTAATAATAATAATCCTTAGTAAACAATTATAGCTTCAAGTAACTATTCTTAATACAAATAATTTGCACACAGTTATATGATTTAAAATAACTAATAATAATAATCCTTAGTAAACAATTATAGCTTCAAGTAACTATTCTTAATACAAATAATTTGCACACAGTTATATGATTTAAAATAACTAATAATAATAATCCTTAGTAAACAATTATAGCTTCAAGTAACTATTCTTAATACAAATAATTTGCACACAGTTATATGATTTAAAATAACTAATAATAATAATCCTTAGTAAACAATTATAGCTTCAAGTAACTATTCTTAATACAAATAATTTGCACACAGTTATATGATTTAAAATAACTAATAATAATAATCCTTAGTAAACAATTATAGCTTCAAGTAACTATTCTTAATACAAATAATTTGCACACAGTTATATGATTTAAAATAACTAATAATAATAATCCTTAGTAAACAATTATAGCTTTCAAGTAACTATTCTTAATACAAATAATTTGCACACAGTTATATGATTTCAAGTAAATAATAATAATAATAATAATAATAATAATCTTTAATAAAAACTTTTCAAGTAACTATTCTTAATACAAATAATTTGCACACAGTTATATGATTTCAAGTAAATATAATAATAATAATAATAATAATAATCTTTAATAAAATTGTCAAGTAACTATTCTTAATACAAATAATTTGCACACAGTTATATGATTTCAAGTAAATAATAATAATAATAATAATAATAATAATAATAATAATCTTTAATAAAAATTACGTCAAGTAACTATTCTTAATACAAATAATTTGCACACAGTTATATGATTTCAAGTAAATAATAATAATAATAATAATAATAATAATAATCTTTAATAAAACTTCAAGTAACTATTCTTAATACAAATAATTTGCACACAGTTATATGATTTCAAGTAATAATAATAATAATAATAATAATAATCTTTAATAAAAATTTATTCAAGTAACTATTCTTAATACAAATAATTTGCACACAGTTATATGATTCAAGTAAATAATAATAATAATAATAATAATAATAATAATAATCTTTAATAAAAACTTTAAAAAACGTCAAGTAACTATTCTTAATACAAATAATTTGCACACAGTTATATGATTTCAAGTAAATAATAATAATAATAATAATAATAATAATAATAATTTTAATAAAACTTCAAGTAACTATTCTTAATACAAATAATTTGCACACAGTATATGATTTAAAATAACTAATAATAATAATCCTTAGTAAACAATTATAGCTTCAAGTAACTATTCTTAATACAAATAATTTGCACACAGTTATATGCTTTCAAGTAACTAATAATAATAATCTTAGTAAACAATTATAGCTTCAAGTAACTATTCTTAATACAAATAATTTGCACACAGTTTATGATTTAAAATAACTAATAATAATAATCCTTAGTAAACAATTATAGTTTCAAGTAACTATTCTTAATACAAATAATTTGCACACAGTTATATGATTTAAAATAACTAATAATAATAATCCTTAGTAAACAATTATAGCTTCAAGTAACTATTCTTAATACAAATAATTTGCACACAGTTATATGATTTAAAATAACTAATAATAATAATCCTTAGTAAACAATTATAGTTTCAAGTAACTATTCTTAATACAAATAATTTGCACACAGTTATATGATTTAAAATAACTAATAATAATAATCCTTAGTAAACAATTATAGCTTCAAGTAACTATTCTTAATACAAATAATTTGCACACAGTTATATGATTTAAAATAACTAATAATAATAATCCTTAGTAAACAATTATAGCTTCAAGTAACTATTCTTAATACAAATAATTTGCACACAGTTATATGATTTAAATAACTAATAATAATAATCCTTAGTAAACAATTATAGCTTCAAGTAACTATTCTTAATACAAATAATTTGCACACAGTTATATGATTTAAAATAACTAATAATAATAATCCTTAGTAAACAATTATAGCTTCAAGTAACTATTCTTAATACAAATAATTTGCACACAGTTATATGATTTAAAATAACTAATAATAATAATCCTTAGTAAACAATTATAGCTTCAAGTAACTATTCTTAATACAAATAATTTGCACACAGTTATATGATTTAAAATAACTAATAATAATAATCCTTAGTAAACAATTATAGCTTCAAGTAACTATTCTTAATACAAATAATTTGCACACAGTTATATGATTTAAAATAACTAATAATAATAATCCTTAGTAAACAATTATAGCTTCAAGTAACTATTCTTAATACAAATAATTTGCACACAGTTATATGATTTAAAATAACTAATAATAATAATCCTTAGTAAACAATTATAGCTTCAAGTAACTATTCTTAATACAAATAATTTGCACACAGTTATATGATTTAAAATAACTAATAATAATAATCCTTAGTAAACAATTATAGCTTCAAGTAACTATTCTTAATACAAATAATTTGCACACAGTTATATGATTTAAATAACTAATAATAATAATCCTTAGTAAACAATTATAGCTTCAAGTAACTATTCTTAATACAAATAATTTGCACACAGTTATATGATTTAAAATAACTAATAATAATAATCCTTAGTAAACAATTATAGCTTCAAGTAACTATTCTTAATACAAATAATTTGCACACAGTTATATGATTTAAAATAACTAATAATAATAATCCTTAGTAAACAATTATAGCTTCAAGTAACTATTCTTAATACAAATAATTTGCACACAGTTATATGATTTAAAATAAAATAATAATAATCCTTAGTAAACAATTATAGCTTCAAGTAACTATTCTTAATACAAATAATTTGCACACAGTTATATGATTTAAAATAACTAATAATAATAATCCTTAGTAAACAATTATAGCTTCAAGTAACTATTCTTAATACAAATAATTTGCACACAGTTATATGATTTAAAATAACTAATAATAATAATCCTTAGTAAACAATTATAGCTTCAAGTAACTATTCTTAATACAAATAATTTGCACACAGTTATATGATTTAAAATAACTAATAATAATAATCCTTAGTAAACAATTATAGCTTCAAGTAACTATTCTTAATACAAATAATTTGCACACAGTTATATGATTTAAAATAACTAATAATAATAATCCTTAGTAAACAATTATAGCTTCAAGTAACTATTCTTAATACAAATAATTTGCACACAGTTATATGATTTAAAATAACTAATAATAATAATCCTTAGTAAACAATTATAGCTTCAAGTAACTATTCTTAATACAAATAATTTGCACACAGTTATATGATTTAAAATAACTAATAATAATAATCCTTAGTAAACAATTATAGCTTCAAGTAACTATTCTTAATACAAATAATTTGCACACAGTTATATGATTTAAATAACTAATAATAATAATCCTTAGTAAACAATTATAGCTTCAAGTAACTATTCTTAATACAAATAATTTGCACACAGTTATATGATTTAAAAACTAATAATAATAATCCTTAGTAAACAATTATAGCTTCAAGTAACTATTCTTAATACAAATAATTTGCACACAGTTATATGATTTAAAATAACTAATAATAATAATCCTTAGTAAACAATTATAGCTTCAAGTAACTATTCTTAATACAAATAATTTGCACACAGTTATATGATTTAAAATAACTAATAATAATAATCCTTAGTAAACAATTATAGCTTCAAGTAACTATTCTTAATACAAATAATTTGCACACAGTTATATGATTTAAAATAACTAATAATAATAATCCTTAGTAAACAATTATAGCTTCAAGTAACTATTCTTAATACAAATAATTTGCACACAGTTATATGATTTAAAATAACTAATAATAATAATCCTTAGTAAACAATTATAGCTTCAAGTAACTATTCTTAATACAAATAATTTGCACACAGTTGTATGCTTTCAAGTAACTAATAATAATAATACTTAGTAAACAATTATAGCTTCAAGTAATTATTTTTAATACAAATAATTGCACACAGTTATATGATTTCAAGTAAATAATCTTTAAGTCAAGTAACTATTCTTAATACAAATAATTTCACACAGTATATGATTTAAAATAACTAATAATAATAATCCTTAGTAAACAATTATAGCTTCAAGTAACTATTCTTAATACAAATAATTTGCACACAGTTGTATGCTTTCAAGTAACTAATAATAATAATACTTGGTAAACAATTATAGCTTCAAGTAATTATTTTTAATACAAATAATTGCACACAGTTATATGATTTCAAGTAAATAATAATAATAATAATAATAATAATATAATAATAATAATAATAATAATAATAATAATAATAATCTTAATAAAAACTTTAAAAAAAAGTAACTATTCTTAATACAAATAATTTTCACACAGGTATATGATTTAAAATAACTAATAATAATAATCCTTAGTAAACAATTATAGCTTCAAGTAACTATTCTTAATACAAATAATTTGCACACAGTTGTATGCTTTCAAGTAACTAATAATAATAATACTAAGTAAACAATTATAGCTTCAAGTAATTATTTTTAATACAAATAATGTGCACACAGTTATATGATTTCAAGTAAATAATATAATAATAATAATAATAATAATAATAATATAATAATAATAATAATAATAATCTTTAAGTCAAGTAACTATTCTTAATACAAATAATTTTCACACAGGTATATGATTTAAAATAACTAATAATAATAATCCTTAGTAAACAATTATAGCTTCAAGTAACTATTCTTAATACAAATAATTTGCACACAGTTGTATGCTTTCAAGTAACTAATAATAATAATACTTAGTAAACAATTATAGCTTCAAGTAATTATTTTTAATACAAATATGTGCACACAGTTATATGATTTCAAGTAAATAATAATAATAATAATAAATAATAATAATAATAATAATAATAATCTTAATAAAAACTTTAAAGTCAAGTAACTATTCTTAATACAAATAATTTTCACACAGGTATATGATTTAAAATAACTAATAATAATAATCCTTAGTAAACAATTATAGCTTCAAGTAACTATTCTTAATACAAATAATTTGCACACAGTTGTATGCTTTCAAGTAACTAATAATAATAATACTTAGTAAACAATTATAGCTTCAAGTAATTATTTTTAATACAAATAATGTGCACACAGTTATATGATTTCAAGTAAATAATAATAATAATAATAATATAATAATAATAATAATAATAATCTTTAATAAAACTTTAAAAAACGTCAAGTAACTATTCTTAATACAAATAATTTTCACACAGTATATGATTTAAAATAACTAATAATAATAATCCTTAGTAAACAATTATAGCTTCAAGTAACTATTCTTAATACAAATAATTTGCACACAGTTGTATGCTTTCAAGTAACTAATAATAATAATACTTGGTAAACAATTATAGCTTCAAGTAATTATTTTAATACAAATAATGTGCACACAGTTATATGATTTCAAGTAAATAATAATAATAATAATAATATAATAATAATATAATAATATAATAATATAATAATAATAATCTTTAAAAAAATTTAAAAAACGTCAAGTAACTATTCTTAATACAAATAATTTTCACACAGGTATATGATTTAAAATAACTAATAATAATAATCCTTAGTAAACAATTATAGCTTCAAGTAACTATTCTTAATACAAATAATTTGCACACAGTTGTATGCTTTCAAGTAACTAATAATAATAATACTTGGTAAACAATTATAGCTTCAAGTAATTATTTTTAATACAAATAATGTGCACACAGTTATATGATTTCAAGTAAATAATAATAATAATAATAATAATAATAATAATAATAATAATAATAATAATCTTTAATAAAAACTTTAAAAAACGTCAAGTAACTATTCTTAATACAAATAATTTTCACACAGGTATATGATTTAAAATAACTAATAATAATAATCCTTAGTAAACAATTATAGCTTCAAGTAACTATTCTTAATACAAATAATTTGCACACAGTTGTATGCTTTCAAGTAACTAATAATAATAATACTTGGTAAACAATTATAGCTTCAAGTAATTATTTTTAATACAAATAATGTGCACACAGTTATATGATTTCAAGTAAATAATAATAATAATAATATAATAATAATAATAATAATAATAATAATAATAATAATAATAATCTTTAATAAAACTTTAAAAAACGTCAAGTAACTATTCTTAATACAAATAATTTTCACACAGGTATATGATTTAAAATAACTAATAATAATAATCCTTAGTAAACAATTATAGCTTCAAGTAACTATTCTTAATACAAATAATTTGCACACAGTTGTATGCTTTCAAGTAACTAATAATAATAATACTTGGTAAACAATTATAGCTTCAAGTAATTATTTTTAATACAAATAATGTGCACACAGTTATATGATTTCAAGTAAATAATAATAATAATAATAATAATAATAATAATAATAATAATAATAATAATAATAATAATAATCTTTAATAAAAACTTTAAAAAACGTCAAGTAACTATTCTTAATACAAATAATTTTCACACAGGTATATGATTTAAAATAACTAATAATAATAATCCTTAGTAAACAATTATAGCTTCAAGTAACTATTCTTAATACAAATAATTTGCACACAGTTGTATGCTTTCAAGTAACTAATAATAATAATACTTGGTAAACAATTATAGCTTCAAGTAATTATTTTTAATACAAATAATGTGCACACAGTTATATGATTTCAAGTAAATAAAATAATATAATAATAATAATAATAATAATAATAATAATAATAATAATAATAATCTTTAATAAAAACTTTAAAAAACGTCAAGTAACTATTCTTAATACAAATAATTTTCACACAGGTATATGATTTAAAATAACTAATAATAATAATCCTTAGTAAACAATTATAGCTTCAAGTAACTATTCTTAATACAAATAATTTGCACACAGTTGTATGCTTTCAAGTAACTAATAATAATAATACTTGGTAAAAAATTATAGCTTCAAGTAATTATTTTTAATACAAATAATGTGCACACAGTTATATGATTTCAAGTAAATAATAATAATAATAATAATAATAATAATAATAATAATAATAATAATAATAATAATAATAATAATCTTTAATAAAAACTTTAAAAAACGTCAAGTAACTATTCTTAATACAAATAATTTTCACACAGGTATATGATTTAAAATAACTAATAATAATAATCCTTAGTAAACAATTATAGCTTCAAGTAACTATTCTTAATACAAATAATTTGCACACAGTTGTATGCTTTCAAGTAACTAATAATAATAATACTTGGTAAACAATTATAGCTTCAAGTAATTATTTTTAATACAAATAATGTGCACACAGTTATATGATTTCAAGTAAAATAATAATAATAATAATAATAATAATAATAATAATAATAATAATAATAATTTAATAAAACTTTAAAAAACGTCAAGTAACTATTCTTAATACAAATAATTTCACACAGGTATATGATTTAAAATAACTAATAATAATAATCCTTAGTAAACAATTATAGCTTCAAGTAACTATTCTTAATACAAATAATTTGCACACAGTTGTATGCTTTCAAGTAACTAATAATAATAATACTAGTAAACAATTATAGCTTCAAGTAATTATTTTTAATACAAATAATGTGCACACAGTTATATGATTTCAAGTAAATAATAATAATAATAATAATAATAATAATAATAATAATAATAATAATAATAATCTTTAATAAAAACTTTAAAAAACGTCAAGTAACTATTCTTAATACAAATAATTTTCACACAGGTATATGATTTAAAATAACTAATAATAATAATCCTTAGTAAACAATTATAGTTTCAAGTAACTATTCTTAATACAAATAATTTGCACACAGTTGTATGCTTTCAAGTAACTAATAATAATAATACTTAGTAAACAATTATAGCTTCAAGTAACTATTCTTAAAATGATTTGCACACATATGATTTCAAGTAACTAATAATAATCCTTAGTAAATTATCATAGCTTCAAGTAACTATTCTTAATACAACAATTTGCACACAGTTTTATGGTTTCAAGTAACTAATAATCCTTAGTAAACAATTATTGCTTCAAGTAACTATTCTTAATACAAATAATTTGCACAGAGTTGTATGATTTCAAGTAACTAATAATAATAATAATAATATTAATAATAATAATAATAATAATAATAAAAAATAATCCCTAATAAACAATTATAGCTTCAAGTAACTATTCTTAATACAAATAATTTGCACACAGTTGTATGCTTTCAAGTAACTAATAATAATAATCCATAGTAAACAATTATAGCTTCAAGTAACTATTCTTAATACAACAATTCCCACACAGTTATATGGTTTCAAGTATTCATATTTAATATAAATACTTTTCAAATACTATTGGATCCATATATGGAAAATAAACAAGTACTTACACTGTGAGTCAGAGTGGAACTGGAAGTAATGGCAACGAAAGTGTGAGTCTATAAACCGGAGCCTCATCACCGGATTCAGTAGAGTGTGATACATAAGACTCGCTTTTAGGGGTAGACTTGCCCTACTGATATACTTGATTTACTGTCAGCCGAATCAGTGTAGCCCTGCAGCTTTAGCATATGTTCTTTAAAAAGTGTGCAGTTCTCTTTAGGCTTTTTGAAATTTGAAATAACGTTTATTTCAAATTTCAAAAAGTTCTTATTTAACGAGTCTCATAAAGATGAGACATGAGGATATGCCATATTGACACAAACACGTTAAGCAAATCACGGGGAAGGGTGAAATGGAAGGGAGAGTAGCTTCGACAGCAAAGAGAGCCAGAAAGAGGAGGGAGAAAAGACAGCAGCCCTAGAAAGCATCACAATATGTGTGCAGTCATTGCACCAAAGACTCTCAAGGAAGTGTATACTTAGTATATTTATTTGATGTAACAAGGATATACTGTAAGGATATATATCACAGTTTGTGTGCATTCAGTGTACCAAAGACTGTCACTCAAGAATTGGCCTGCAGAGTCACTTGCACAGATGCAGATATTTTTTGGACACTACTCCATCGTCCTTAGTGGACGGAAAGGTGCCAATAAACAAGAATATAGAGTTGTGGACAGGAGTAGAGTTGCCTGTTAGCTCAATTACAAATCAGTTTTGTGGTTCTTTTTCTTTTTCCAATCTTGTTTATTACAAACTTATGGGTAATCTTAACATTAGCTACATAAATGAGAGTAATCTCCCCTTGTTTGTTTCATTTTTAGGAAGCCGTCTGTTTTGGTCGGCCATTTTCATTTCACCGTAAATTTGTTTGAATCAATACAACTGCATGTTTTAACACAAAAATATCATAAAATGTGTTCTTAATAACAATTAAGTTCATTCTGCCACTCAGGAATTGACCTGCAGAGTCACTTGCGCAGATGCCGATGATATATACATATGTTTATTTTTTAAATTTATATTTTTCGGACTACGCCATCGTCCAAAGAGGACGGAAAGTTGCCAAAGACATAAAGGTGTGAGGTGGTTTCGCTTCATTCCGTAAAGGAAAGTTTCAAGAATCGTATCCAATCCCCAAAGAGTATTGCTTAAACCTCCAAATTTCTCCTTAAACTTTACTTCAATACTAAAAGTATGATTTAAGTTTTTTTATGCAAATTAAGTTATAAATTAGCAGATAGGTTGGTTTTGCAACATGTCAACCCTTGTTGGGTTATTTAATGCCAAAGTCAGTTTACTAATTTTTTTTCAAGCAATTATATTGTTTCAAGTAACTCTTCACATTTAATAATAATCAGTTGTTAGTACAAAGTAATTGGGTATCAAGTATTCCTATCTAATACTAATAATTTATACACAATTATATGATTTCAATTATTCCAATTATAAATAATTTGTTTGCACAAAGGTATTCCTCTCCAATACACATAATTTTCAAACAGATCAATTTGATCCAAAGATAGGACTCTGACCAGTGCTACCACTTCAGGTCAGAGTGGACCTGGGGGTAATGGCAATAAAGGGGTAGGTACACATTCCTCAGATCTCCTGAATTGGAGTCTCATGCCATACCCAGGACATGAATTAGAAGTACCATAAAAATGAATTGTATATACAAATGACTTCTGAAACTGGTTCTAATTGATCTTTTTAAAAAGCTGTCTCTGACTAGTAAGTAAAGTAAGAATGCAAAAAAACTTAACTTAAAAAAACTTAATTAACATCATTTCTCCTTAAACTACACTCTCTAACTTTTTCATAAAACTTTCTCTTAATTCTCACGTTTCTCTTCACAGCCAGTCAAACCAGATATATGATTTGGAATAAGCATGAAGAGAC